>CM029604.1:78459447-78999447 GCA_017311375.1 Mytilus coruscus
GCTCTTTAGTAGACATTATTGAAAAAAAATATTATCTATTATACAGTCAATGATATTGTTCAATCGTCGGATCAATCAATTGATGATTAGTTTTTACTATTAAATGCACTCAATTCAGTTCATCTACCTATATTAATTCGATCCTATATCAGTTTGTGAATTCAATCGCTTCGATCGATTACGAGTTGATCAATTCAATAAACTGGCGCTACTGGTAAAGTTAACGAAAGTATCGTTCGATTTAATCGTCACGATAGTTTAATTCAATCAACTGGTTTTAAGGGGGCACTATTGTATCGAGTGTACATATAAGGGTAACAATCGATTAAAAAATGATCAATTCAAACAATTAACTCGTCTTCAAGGGTCGGCCCTATCATATGCAATCGTTACGAGCGATTAAAAGTTGATTGATTCAATCAACTGCCTCCACTGGTTTTCAAAGGTCACGATCGTATCGATTGTATTCAATCGTTACGATGGATAAATGATTGATCAATTAATTCAACTGTCTCTACTGGTTTAAAGGTTACGATAGTATCGACCGTATTCAATCGTTGCGATCGATTAAGAGGATATCAATTCAATCATCTCGTTTTACTGATTTTCGTTACGATTGATGCTTTGCGTTTTTATTGTTTTTTGTTTTTTGTTTTATTTATTTCGTTGATATTGTTGACAGTTTATGTTTAATCGTGATCAATTGAATCTTTCGTACGATTGAACTTTGCAATTTTCATTAAGTTGATTGAGTCAACTGAGCAGACAGATGTTAAAATAAACTGTCGCGTTTTTGCATCAATCTATTGTCAAATACTACATACATTAATGAAAATAAAATATGAGAAGGAAGCTCTTATAATGTGCTTCTAGAATTAAAAAAAAAAAAAAAAACGGGTGACGGAGCTCCTTTTCCTGCTACAAAATAAAATTAAAATTTTAATGTACATTCCTTTGTAGATTTAGATTATCTGCTTCATCTCCCATTATTGAAATAAATTGCGGAAAAAGATGAATGAAACAAAAGATATTCTGTATTTAGAAAAAACAGTCGTATTAATAAGATAAACCACATCAATGAGTTGTATTCCTCTGCAATATAAGCATAATTCATTAAAGATCAAGATCGGTTGTATTCTGCTATTTTACAATCCAAGATGACAGAAGACACACGGTCTACCTTTTACCGACCATACGAGATCCTTATGGATAGTAAAACACCCCCGTTGTAGTAGATCTACCTATTTAATGACAGTTATTGTAATTTTTCTGAGCGAAATTTTTTATATGTTTTCCCAGATTATACAGATTTCTGTTCCAGCTGACCATACGTCAAGAACCGTCTAGACAATAAACAGTTGTTTTTTAATGAGGATAAATCTAACTTTTAAGTCTTCAAGTTTGACAGCGTGACATTTAAATCATATAAATATACTGTTTACAAAAACGATGTTTTGTATTAATAGAGAAAAAACAAAATCAGTAAGATGCATATTAAATAGCATTAAAGACAATATTTTATTGTCACAAACGCATTTAGAATAAATGGTAATGACCGAATGGATAAACATGGTAGTAAAATACAAACAATTATGTGAATATAAAATACATGTATAATGAAAATCTACTGCAATAGATTACTTCTCGCATTTAAACAATTTGTTACGAAAGAGGAAGATAGTTTCAGTGCCGTGTAAGATTTATTATTAAGTATAAGCTTTATTTTATATTTATCGCACAAAGGGGTTATACCTTTTCTGTTATTTTGGACTGATACTGGAGTACCCTCTACAGTGTAGTAGCATGTGCTGTTCATCTTCAATTTCGCCACTTTTACAGATTTCACAAATTCTTTGACCCCTGGGCACTTTTAAATATCTTCCTCTTTCAATGGCAAGGTTATGAGCACTAACTCTTAATTTACACAATGAGGATCGATCTGATCTATTTCTTAAAGCATCAACATAAGCTGCACGTTCACTCATTTTGTAAACACTCTGGAAAAATGTTTATTTTGGAGATTCTGAAATATTTGCATGTTGTTCTTGAAAACCCTGGTCAATTATTCTTTGTTTTATAAAACCAAAAAGGAGGTTTAATAGTGGGTTTAACGTTTGACAAATATGATAAACCTAAATTTTGAATAATAATATTTAACCTTTTAACCCAAGGGTTGCTCATTTTTGTAGCATTATATATTTGATGAACTATTATAACGTGAATGTTTTTCATACTTCTTTGGATTAAAACTATTGGTCACTATTGGTCCCAAATCTTCAAGATTGATAACTATTAGTTATGGAAATTTAACTTGGAGTTATATAATTTCATCATAGGTGACGTAATCGAAGAGTAATCAAAACATAACATAAACAATTTTATATATTGAAATTTAAAAGAAACATATTTCAGTCGTTTTACGTCACAATGCTAATAAATAAGAGGAATTTCTACGTCACTATAGAGAGTTTCAACATGTGTCGCCTGCCACGGTGATCACATGACCATGTCCTATTGATTTCAACATATCTCAAACAGTCAGCAGACAGTTTATTTACATGATCAGGTGAAAAAGACATTTAAATTATACGTGGACAACTTACGGATTACATATTTTGTTTTATTTGCAAATTGAAACAATTTTGAAGAGAGTTAAGTAAGTTCTGTAAATTAAGAAGGTGGTGGTTTATTTTCTATGGTTATGGCAATGATGACACTGTATATGCACTGAGCTAAAGCATGTATATAACTACATGTGTCATCTTTTCCCGTCTGCATAAATTTCTTTTTCATGATAGTAAAAAATATGACCTTAGTTCTATACATATATATATCCCTTTATTAAAGCAATGCTAATAGAATGTGCTTCCAGTCATTTTAGTACAGTCTACTAGACCTGTAGATTGCAAACAGCATATATTGACTGGAGCATTCTTGCATCTAAAGGGATATGGATTGATTTCAATGTTTTATCAAATTTCAGTTTTAATTAGAAGTTTTGTATTCTGCCGCTTTTGGTTTTGTTTTGACCAATTTAGTTTAGGCACTAGTGAATCACTTTATCTTCGGAATGGAGTTAAATGCATTATAAAAATAAGGGAAAAACGGGCAAATTTTGAGAATTTTATTTCTCAAATTGTGTTTTCACTCCAAGTCTGGGAAAAAATGTGCGCTAAAGTTTGGGGTCAGAAATTGTATACGGTGTTATGGAGTGTTATGATTAGCTATGAACTTTATGCTTTATCATAAGTGTGTTGATGTAAGATTATGAAGGTGTATTGCTCAAGTTGTTTTTATTTTTTGTGCATGTTCAATTTTTATGTACGTCTCTTTTTTCGTTGGAACTTACACCTAACTTCACTCTATTTTGTCTCGTTCGTGTATTATCATCTTGATATTCCGATTCTCACTTTATAATACTTGTTTTGATGTCTTCTAATATTTAGACATTTTAAGAAATACATATTTCTTTCGCATAAACATAATGTTTACCAATCTAGATATTAAGTGACACAGTTGTGAAATATTTGATATTTTTGGAATATTGAATTAAAAGAAATCTGTCTACGAGAACAAATACAGAGAGGTCATCCCACCTCCTTAATACAGCGTGCATACAGACCAGTTTTAGCTCACCTGAGGTAGGAGGTTAATTTTTATGGAAAAATCTTGTCGAATGTCAAAGGCCTGTTTGCACAAACACCAATAGGGATGCCCTAGACAGTCGACAACCAATTTCTTTTATTGTGCATCATGATTGAACGTAAAATGACGTTACTGGTTGTATACATTTTTTTCTTTGTTATTGTTGAATGCAATTATAAGTGCAATATGTTCCACGAGGAAATAATTATCCAATGAAAGAGTCGTTGAACTTGGGGTAATACGATGATATATTGTTATCTGTATATGGAGGAATTTGTCCTTACATGATTTTTTTGCGGTTAATCCTTTATGAAATGGCGATGCAACATAAATCGAAAAAGATTGCTTATATAAAGACAATTGGAAACTGTCAATCAATAAAACCAGTCGAAGGTACGATGGTGAATAACGAATAATATGTTTTTCTAATTTGCCGTTATTCTGAAAATTTACAAAATTAACAAAAAATCAAATTAAGATCGTTACCTTCAAGAGTATCTTACATAAAGCTTTTTAAGACTTTCTTTGCCATTATTTACCAATTTAACAATAAAGTGTAAATGCTTAATTTTGTAATTATCAATTAAAAAGAAGCAATGTTAATCATACCTTTACATTTTTATCATACGATGCATTAAAGCGGATTGCATTTGTTGGACAGCATAATCGATATGTAAACTAATTTCACAAGAAGAAAAAAACTTGGTCTAGAACTGGTCTTTGTTTCTGCCAAGTGTAGATTATTTTGGTTTGATGTTCATGTTTTGTATGTTGGTATTCCACATTTGGTGTGTTGTTATTTCATTTTTTTTTTTTTTTTGTATGTTGTATGTTGGTATCCCACGTTTTGTGTGTTGTTGTTAAAAAACATGTGCTCTCTGAAATCGTTAGAATACATTTATATTATAAGCATTATGAAGAAATACACTATAAATAATGATACAGTGCTAGGGGTCTAATATAAATATGGATTGCGGACACTAATGGCGTGTTCCCTAAATTTCGTTATATAGATGCTGTGTTACCTTCCGTGGTTTTTCCATCCTTTTGTGATAGTGTTGTTATATTGACAAAGTTAAACGTATTTGTATTTTTGATATTTTAAAAAATACTGCATATGATCATCAACGCATGATTTTATAGTATGCATGGTCTGTAAGCATCAAATGTTGGAATCCACAGTATTATTATTTTATTCTTTTCGAACCTGAAGCCGATCCCTCTAATTGTTATACAGTAAATAAAAATAGCTAAATGGCATAAAGAAAAATAGTACCATTTTGAAATAGCTTTACTTCATTTTTACATTTAAGCGTAGGAATGTCCTTTCTTGTCAATAGCCAAACTAGCCTTTGAATCAACTGATTCTTAAAGGTGAACAATTTAACATTGTTCTTCTATTAAGATCTCTTTGAATATCGATAATTAGATTTTCATAACACCACTACTATACTTATATGTTTGCATTTCAAAAGTCATGCTTTTCTCTGCCTATGACATCTTTACACTAAATACGTTGGAGATGTACTGATTAATACGTTAGTCTGCATGGGTAAACTTGGTTTATTTATTAGTTGAAATTGGAATTTGAAATAGTTTCCAGTAACTGCAAGTACTCTTAAATTGGTACTATGTATTTGTTGTCTTTTTGTTAGGTTTTTTTCTAGGTACCGGTCTGATGAGTCAAACCTTTTCCAACTGATTTTCAATTTGTTCTTATGTTGAACTGTTACACCACTGTCCTAGATTAGGTGTGGGTTGAGCGCCCATAAACATGTTAAACCCCGCAACATTCTTTATGTGTCTGTCCCAAGTCTGGAGCCTGTAATCCATTGATTGTCGTTGGTTGTGGTCTTCTATTAGGTTGGTTCGTTTATTGTTTTATGATAAATCAGACTTTTAGTTTTCTTTTTTAATTGTTTACATTTGGCATGCACTCTGCCCTTTATAGCTTACTATACAGTATGGGTTTTGCTCTTTGTTGAATGCAGTATACGGTAACATGTAAATGAAAATAACATTAATTCCGTGCATCCGAAGCGATTTTCTGGATTTACCTTCATCAGGAACGATCAAACCCAATCACTCGAAAGTCAAGTGTGTATAAGACCTGAACGCGTGAACAGCTAGCTATATGACTAAATAGCTAAATTTATCTAAAGTCAACTTTGCCTGATGGAGTTGGAACCTTAGTTTCTTAATAATTTATTGATGTATCAGCCAAATTCATCTAAGGTGTACTTGTTTACATCGTCATCCTGTGGAATCTTGTAGATAGTTGTCTCATTGGCAGTCATACCACATCTCCTTATGTCTTGTAGAATCTGAATTCAACTACCATTTCTTTCATGTGACCATTTCAAATTCCATAGTATGGTATTCAGTTTAATTTAATTGTTTTTTTCTCAGATCTTAACTGTACCGGAAGATAGAGACATAAACATTTCTTGCACTAATAAACTGGTCCGATGAACTCATTTTGATCTCCTTCAAATACTTTTTTGATGAATGAGATATTTGTTGTAGAACATTGTGGAGTGGTAGAGGACAGATGGTTCACTATATCAACCAACCTCTAACATGAATCAATAGATAGTAATCGGCTGAGTCATATCTAAACCTTGATTTTTATTGCAGAATCTGGATCTTTTTTTAATCTTTATGAAGACATTACATTGAAAAAAGATGGTATCCAATACTCCAGTCAATTTAGGTCTATCGCATTTTGTCATTGTTGGTAGATCGATTTATTCGTACTAGCATGTCTCGACAAAGACCTACAAGCAGAACGCTATTTTTAAAATACAGTTGACACTGCCAACTGTTACTATAGGTATCCGATAATTAAATGTTAATTGATGAAAAATCAGTAGAATAAAAGATTTCAACATGATAACCGTCGGAAAAAACCTCCACACATAAAATTTGCATTTTCACGTGACGCTGATGGAAAGAGAGATAAATCGGGAAAATGAAAATTCGCAGTTTTTTTTCCTAAGATTTTTTTTCTTGCAAATTGATTTTATCATTTATGATAAAAAGAATGACCAGCGTAGATAAAATATCTTATTCTAGGAGATCAAGATGTTTGAAGGACATCTTTTCAAGAGATACTCGGTATTCCTATGGGAACCAGCTGTGCACCTCTTCTTGTCGACTTGTTCCTTTATTCATATGAGGCAGGCAGACTTCACATAGGAGTTTCTAAGAAAGAATGAAAAAGAAAACTAGCGTTATCCTTTAACTTCACGTTCCGTTATATAGATGATGTCTTCTCACTAAATAATTCAAAATTTGATGACTATGTTCAACTCGTCAATCGTATCTTACTTAAAATAAAAAAAATATCAAGGGCCCCATAGCTTGACTTGCATATAGAAATTGACAATAGGTTTCGGTTGAGAACAAAAATTTACGACGAAAGAGATGATTGCAGCTTCCCAATTGCAAACTTTTTATTTTCTATGTAGCAACATTTTAGCAGAGCCTGCATATGGATTATATATATCCCAGTTGATACGATATTCCAGAGCTTGCGTTTCCTGTCATGATTTTTTCTGTATAGAGGTTGCTGCTTACAAGGAATCCATAGAACCAAGGGTTCCTAGTGGTTAAATTGAAGCTATTCCTTCGAAATTTACCATCATGAGTTGGTTGACCGTTATGGAATATCTGTTTCTCAGATGACCAAGGATATGTTCCAATTGTCGTAGACACTTTCCCGTCCCCATTTCCTCGATTGTGCCATAACCGAAGATGATTTAATACCGACTATGGGTTTTGTATCCTATGAGTTTTGTATCCTATGGGTTTTGTATCCTATGAGTTTTGTATCCTATGAGTTTTGTATCCTATGGGTTTTGTATCCTATGAGTTTTGTATCCTATGGGTTTTGTATCCTATGGGTTTTGTATCCTATGGGTTTGTATCCTATGAGTTTTGTATCCTATGGGTTTTGTATGCTGTGAGTTTTGTATCCTATGGGTTTTGTATCCTATGGGTTTGTATCCTATGAGTTTTGTATCCTGTGTGTTTTGTATCCTACGAGTTTTGTATCCTATGGGTTTTGTATCCTATGAGTTTTGTATCCTATGAGTTTTGTATCCTATGAGTTTTGTATCCTATGGGTTTTGTAAATATGGGTTTTGTATCCTATGAGTTTTGTATCCTATGGGTTTTGTAAATATGGGTTTTGTATCCTATGGGTTTTGTAAATATGGGTTTTGTATCCTATGAGTTTTGTATCCTATGGGTTTTGTAAATATGGGTTTTGTATCCTATGGGTTTTGTAAATATGGGTTTTGTATCCTATGGGTTTTGTATCCTATGAGTTTTGTATCCTATGAGTTTTGTATCCTATGAGTTTTGTTCTTCCCTTTGGTATCTTCCGCCTGGTTTTTTTTACGCGTTTCGATCATCGATAAACTACTGTTACATCTTTTTCATAATGAAATATAGAAAACTTATTTATTGTTATACAAATTAAATAAACATTTTTAAAAAGTACACTGTAACAATATTATGCATACTAGATGACTATAAAACTTCTTACTTAATTGGTTAATCATGCAACGAACATGATATGATACACGTTGACCAAATAAGACCCTCGATTTAATATTAGATGTATTCAAGACACCTACATGGCAAATGTAAAATAACAAAAATACCGAACTCCAAGGAAAATTCAAATCGGAATGTCCCTTATCAAATGGCAAAATCAAAAGCTCAAACACATCAAACGAATGGAAAACAACTGTCATATTCCTGACTTCGTATGTAGAAAATGGTGGATTAAACCTGGTTTTATAGCTAGGAATATGGTATAAAAAATGTGTGAACAGTTACCGACTCCTCTAGGGAAAATCTTTAAGTGATCCGCACTGAAACAATTGGCGGTAGATTATCATAGCCCTGACTTTGTATACACTTCAATTACAACAAAGAACAGTCGGAATTACTGTGTTTGGACCCAACCCGAATCTGTAAATGAATTCATCACAGATTAATATTCCAGTGCATCTAATAATCGCATATTTCAATTTTAGCATAACTATATATAATTAATCAACCTGAAATGATAAATAGCATTGCAAATTGTATTTTTCAAAAGATAAATTTATAGTTTAAACAAATCCAAAATCGTATTAAATATAATACAGTCTTCACAATAATAATGCTGTAATCTTTCTTTCTTAAATACCAGAATGTTTTGATTACAGTTAGTTTCTACTTAAAAGTATAATTACTCTGTGTCAAACGTCAAGTACAAGCCGAAGAAATTACTTTTTCAATAACTGTTTTATTTTGGCTTAAAGGATTAAAAAATTGTAATTTTACTGTTCGTTTTTCATTATATATATATATATATATATAGACGGCAATTCTTTTTGTGAGGAGTTCATTGAAATAGAACCAATATATACGAAGGTTAGTTAAATACTTTTAATACTAGGATAGTTATGTACATATTTTGTTAGTTAACAGTTAAACATTATAAATTTTTATGTTTACTGTTAATGATAGAACATATGACTGAAATTCATACATCATTACACAGTATTAAACTATTATTGTTTTATATGAGTATATGTAATGTTATAAGCAGAGAATATTTGTCATGAAATAGAAGTTCCTTTATAATATAAGTTCCAAATGGAAGAAATGTTCTGTGATACTATTTCCACTGGAACAAGTATTACAGTATTTGTTCTTTACGGAATAAAGGGTATAGGATATTTGTTCTATCAAACATTATTTATAACAACACCCCCTTTTTACCGGTTCTCGGTACGGTAGATGCAATAGGTCATTGCACATCAAAACCTGCTGTCCACTATTGCAAAATACATTGAATTGTGATGGCAATCGGAAACACAGCAAAAAAAATGTTCATAATAACAATCGGGAACACAGATTCTTTCATATCCTAGATCGGTAATAATGTATGATACCGCGGCTGCAGGTTTCGTCATCCCTGTTTCGACACTGTAGCAATGATTTATAAAATCTCAGAACAAGTTGATTTTGGACGATGATTTTTTTTTTATTTTTTGTAGATTTCATTTGAATATTTTGCTCTCATTTATTGATACAAGATGACTTTCCTTACAACTGGCTCAGGGCTTTCCTGATTAAAGAAGAAAAAGCTCCTCGAATGTAGCAAATTTGAATATGTTTCAATCAATTACCCATTAGAGTCATTCAACTTCATTGATGCATATTTTATAGGTTCTATAGTGTTGGTAATTTTAGAAGGGAAACTTTGAATTTGAAATTAACAGATGTTTCCTGAAATGATATTTTAATGACAGAAACAAAATAGGGGATAACATAGTTTACTACTACAATTTTGTTAGCTCAGTGTGCCATACAAATGTTACAAATCTAGAGTTCTTTTCTTCTTTTTTTCCCTTCTTTTTACTGAAGAAGTTAACGAACAAAATAAGAATCAGACATATTCTACAGATACCTGTCTATTGTTGGAGACTATGTTGCCCTCTAGATGTCACTTGCTTATTTATGTCGTTAGAAGGCTGTCTGATTGGCGTATAACCCACACCTTCTGTAATAACAGTGAAGAGTCAAATCACTTATTTTGTTCCAGGTCCAAATGGTTCTTTACATGTTCAATGCACAGTTCTGAATGGCTTGATTTTTCTCATTTACTTTTTTCTCTATACTTATTTAATAATCCCTTCTTGTACATTCTTATTCGATGAAATTTCAAGTCTCGCAACAGTGTATGTGATGTCAAACGATTATGCTTACCATGAGAGGTTTTAAATTGAACTTGCGTATTCCATTCTGTGTTAAACAGGCTTTTTGTTTGTATAATGATCTATAATGAATAGGAATTTCTATGCATCTGAGTAAGATTTAAATTGTTGAATTTTAGGATATTATGAACTTCCCGTGATCACTGACTAGACACTGGTATAGAAACACGAACAATGTATGAGGATTTCAATGACCACGCCGAACAATTATTTAGCATTATTGATTTAGACGGGTCTGGGTATATTGACGAATCCGAATTAGCACAGATTTGTGGCGATTTACCACAGGACGAGCTAAAAGAAATCTTTCAGGAACTTGACAAGGATGGTGACGGGAAAATTAGCCATGATGAATTTAAAGTTGGATTTAAGGATGTTTATAAAAATGTAAAAAGACGCCGCCATTCCAGTAAGGCATCACAAGATGACGTACCAGATCTGGATGCTCTAGATGATTTTGTTGGTTCACTAGACGAGGGTCTAAAGGCTTTAACATGGTGAGTGTTTTATCTTCTACCACTTGCTTGGTATTAGGTAGTATACCAAAACTAATTAGATTTCTAAATACTACTGTACTGATCAAGTATTTTCGTTTAAACGCTATTTAAAAAATTCCCTAACTAGCTCTTCAGAACAGTATTGATTAGTTTGTAAATCCCTTACTAGCTCTTCAGAACAGTATTGATAAGTTTGTAAATCCCTTACTAGCTCTTCAGAACAGTATTGATTAGTTTGTAAATCCCTAACTAGCTCTTCAGAACAGTATTGATAAGTTTGTAAATCCCTTACTAGCTCTTCAGAACAGTATTGATTAGTTTGTAAATCCCTTACTAGCTCTTCAGAACAGTATTGATAAGTTTGTAACTTTTACAGCTATATATACAGAGCGTTGACATACTTTATTCGCTGAGATATATAGAAAGGAACCAATGGAATCTAACGTCAAGTCTTTAATTAGATATAAGAAGATGTGGTATGAGTGCCAATGAGACAACTCTCCATCCAAGTCACAATTTGTAAAAGTAAACCATTATAGGTCAAAGTACGGCCTTCAACACGGAGCAAAACTGTGTTTGGAATAAAATAAAATAAAAAAAAATGCATTGACTACTGATGAATTTCAATAAGAAAACGCAAAAGTTTGTATTCTCTAAAACGTTTATATACATTGTAAATAAATTTAAACTGAATATTGTTTATGATAAGAAAACTGTTCGATTTGTTTGTTTCAGTTCATTTGTCATATTTTTTCTTTGATATATAAAGTTCAAAATCCTCTTCTTAGATCTGTTGTGGTTTTACAGAGAGACCTTGGATGAATTCAATCATAAACTGCGTGTCATATAAAGTTCACGAAAATAACTTTCAATTGAACATTTATATCATTTATTATTTTCTCCAATCTCGACAGGAATTAATATTTTGCATTAGTTTTTATTTGGTGAAAAACATTATTGATCAGTTACAAATAAATTGTATTAGTCATCATTATGGATGTTTTATTTTGTTATTCTCGTACACCTGTTGCAGTATCAGATACATGGTTAAGAAATATTCAGCCCAGATATGGTCTATATTAATTTAGCTGTGTTATGTAGGTGTTTTGATAAAAGCATTAAAATTATGAAAAACCCGATAATTATTGATTAAATATGCAAATATTTTTTGCGACAGGTTATCCAAATGAGTCAATTATGTCACCTTGACATTTTTGATGTATTTTATCAAACATGTATTTTTTATATAAATGTATGTATGCATAAGTCAGCGCTAGCGCTGTTAACCTTTAAATTTATTGATTGTTATTTTAAATCATGCTTCAGTATTGAATGGACGATGTCCGATTATTATAGCATTTTGGATACACAATGGAAATTGAACCCATCTTTTGACTCAAACTGAAATATAAACAAAATATTGCATTAACCTGGTTATTTTCTAACTGTGATTGAATGAAATTCGCAAAATGTGCACCTTTATATAGAATGCACGTACATTTGGTTAAAACATTCTAAAAGTTATCTTAAATCATACCATAGATTATTTTTTTTCAAAACCGTTAACTGGTTTGACCTTAATGAATTGTTTGATTGGTGATTTCTGCAATACAAGCACATTTATGTATTTCATAGAACACCATTAGGTGTAGACTAAAATTGGTCTTTATATTTATTTATTCTGTGAAATATATTACCTTTTGCATTTTATTGTTGAAATCAGATTTCAATATGTTTTCACTTAGACACTGTTTGGCCAGGAAAAATATTGAATGTTATATTTTAACCTATACCATTCATGTATTACCAGCTAATGTTGTGCAGTCTTTGAATGTTATATTTTAACCTATACCATTCATGTATTATACCAGCTAATGTTGTGCAGTCTTTGAATGTTGTATTTTAACCTATACCATTCATGTATTACCAGCTAATGTTGTGCAGTCTTTGAATGTTATATTTTAACCTATACCATTCATGTATTACCAGCTAATGTTGTGCAGTCTTTGAATGTTGTATTTTAACCTATACCATTCATGTATTACCAGCTAATGTTGTGCAGTCTTTGAATGTTGTATTTTAACCTATACCATTCATGTATTACCAGCTAATGTTGTGCAGTCTTTGAAGCCATTGTTATTTCCTAGATTTTACCAATATATCTTACCGACTTTAAAAGTACGACACGAGTGTTCACTTCGTTAGGTTTATAGGATTGATGTAAAACCTCCCACTACAGACCTTTGTTACAAAGATTACAGGCCACATGTTACCGACCCCTTTACAGAATAATATCAATGGTCATTTATGAAGAAACGTTTTTTTTTCAATGGGGTGAATGTATTTGTTCATACAATTATTGATAAACTGTAATAAAACCGTTCTTAATTTTGTAGAAGATTGCATTGTTTGACCGACAGAATTTATAGTATATTCTGTTTTCTTTTGACGATGTTGATGTTGATGGCATATTCACAGCACTTTTATACTCAGTTACACCTAATCATAGTTTGTTAATAATTTAAATTTCTACCATCAGCTCCATTACTCAAACAATTTTCTAAATTTATTTATATAAAAAACAACGACCGCTCCTTGGACATGTATACCAACTGTTGCAGACTAATATAGAACCCATTATAAGTAAACAATTGGTCACATGTTTACTAATAATTCAACTTTAATATTAGAACGGAATTATAATAAGTATTTGATCCGAAAACCACGAAAATGAAAATGTATATTATTCAGTCTTCAAGATCTTCATTCATAAATCAACAAAAGTCAATAGTACATGCATATCATATTTTTTTGCTAGTTGGTAAGACCGTATTATTTTATGGGACATTTTATATAATACGTAAATTCTTAGTTGCCTGGACTTTTAAATAAACAGCTGCGCTAAGAGCGCATGATACGCCTTTATTGGGCATATTGAAATTGTTGCAAGGCATTTAACCATAAGCGTATAAAATAGGTCCGTAGAATAACATGCCTGAGGATTACCGTTTAAATCAAACAGTCTGTTATGTTCACCAATTCCAACACTCAACCAATCCAAGCAAGCTCAAGTTATGGTACAAAATGTGAAAATTTACTAAAATCTTAAATTTAAAGTCCCGTAACTCTGGAGCTACACATCGGAAACTTAAAAAAATCAAAAGGGAGCTTTCTTTCATCAATCCCAATAATAATATTAAGTTTGGAGGAAATCAATCCATGAAAACTGGAGTGAGAGCATGATTTGTGAAAAATTGCCTTAAATATAAAAGTTAAAATTTCGTATTTCTGGAATCCGTGACAAACCGAAAAAATGCAAGGCAGCTTCCTTTCACCAGTCCACACACTAATAATAAGTTTGGATGAAATCAAATAAGAAATACTGGAGCTAGTGCGTGGCTTGTGAATAATAGACTTAAATCTAAGGGTAAAAGTTCTCTGGAATGACAAAGTCAAAAATTAAAAAAATCGAAATGAGCTTTCTTCCGTCCAAAGTGTTGATTGACGGACGGACGGACATTGGTATACCACAATACGTCCCGTCTTCGACGGGTGTATAAAAACAAATGATATTTGGTAACACTTATTAATTGTTACTTTAACTAATGTCCCAACTTCTTTATATAGAGTTGACATACGATAATGGTATCAGTTCTCTTTTTACATTTTTTAAATTTGAAATCAAAGTTTTCATCTCTCTTTGGTTTTCAAATTTAAGACTTTGAGAGTATCTAATAAACTATAATCCAGTAAATCTGACAGTATGTTATGTTTCTGTGATTGTTAATCTATATACTTCACATACAGACTGATTTTAGAACAAGGAGGGGCCTGATGGGGGGGATCTCATCACGATTCACGAGTTGATTTTTTTGTCAATCACGATTCACAGAAAATAAATTTCCATGATCACGGATCACGAAAATATAAAAGAGTATAAATTTGTAGAAAAACGGATCACGATAGCGAAAATGCGCCGATCACGAAGAACGAAAATAACCCATCAGGCCCCTCAACAAGATGACGTCACATTATATCCTTAAATAAGACCATTCTCATACAATACGAAGATCAGTATGTGTATAGAAATAAGGAAATGCCAATGAAACTATCCACCATTGTTCAAAAGACGTGTATGATAGCATCTTTAGGTCACATTAATCATCCTAACCATTCGCCAATTTCTATCTTTCCGAAGCAAATACTGTCATACCCTTTCATTTATGTGCAGCTTACATATTATCTTGTGCAATGTGTGACGTACTTGGGGAAAGTAAACAACTGTTAAAGTTCCCGTATCGCCCTCTATTTTTGTATACAATTTACCTTTAAAGAGCAAGAATGATATAAATAGAAACTTTCCTTTAATTTCCTGTACTTTAGAATGATTAAATAAGACGTCTCCTTTGTTATTTGGGGATATTTGTATGAAGTTGAAGATTTGAATAGAGATTGTCCTTTGTATACCATGATACAAGGTTACTTTTCAATACATGATGTGTTTGTGTAAACAGGAACAAAATACATATTTATATACGTGCTTATTTATAATCATTTGTAATAGTCAGTTGCCAAAGGGAAACTAACACATAAAATAACCTTTGTAAATAGATTACCTCCTTTTTAAATCTGCCTTATTATATCTTTATCTGTACAACTCCGCTTGATGCGAATTTGGGTAAAATCTTATCAACCAATCCTAATAAACGTATTGGCATAATTAACAACTGAACTAAGCATATTCTCGTTTGATGATTCGATAGAAGACCATATTCCAATGGGTACATATTGGGGTCTCATTTTGCCTGGGTTGTTTTTGTATTCGTGCGAAGTATACTTATATTTAAAGCTTTCTCTCTCTTTATATATATAATAAGAAGTTGTTTTATTATTACTGATAGATATGACAATGACAGACTATTTACCCCCTCCCCCTTTCAACACACAAATTTTATATGAAATTGAAAAATATCAGCGACTTTTTTTTCCCGCATCAACCATCTTAAATATCCATTCTGAGAATTTCTGTGTCCTGTAATACTAAAACGATTTCCATATTCATATTGTAACATTGGAACCTTTGTGACCTGAACGATGTATATTATTACATAATATAAACAAATCATACTTTCTTCTTATTTTGTGAAAAATGGTTATATGTGTATTGCATCATCTACACTTACTTTGTTCAATATTCGACGAAAAACTAAGCTTCATATAAAAACCAAATACATAGTTACAGGTTAGAGTTAGGAAACAAAATTCTAAGATAAAAAAAAAAAACTACCTTCCCAGCTTGTCAGAGGCCTAGTTAAACTTGACACGAAGATTATTTATAATTGGAAAATTTGTAGATGTACTATAAATATTTATATTTAAAATTAAATTTAATGTTTTGCTTGCCAGTACTGTTTAGTTAAGTTTAATCATATAACATTTAGGACATTGAGGATGACCCTTAGCGGAACTAATATGTAATAATATTTACTTTTTGGACAATTCAAATAAAAGGTAGTCACAAAAACACATAAGTTTATATAAGGCATTTATAAGGGATAAGGTGAGTAAAATATTGTGACAAAGGACAAACATACTGGTTCAATTATACAATTTTTGGACCCAGGTGAATATAATCAAAAATAGACAATGAACAAAATAGTCATATTCGGAAAATAGCATAGCTATGACACTGGAGAGTTTAGTTGAGAGATTGTCGCACACGATTTAATTTTAAAATAGGTTTAAGTGCATTGTGTGATGGAGAACATTCAGGAAAGCCATCTCTCAAATTTATAAATTCAGCTGGCAGCAGGAAAAACGTCAGTACAAAACAAACACTAAATATTCATCATTGAAATTCCGTGGAGTATTCCATATAAAATTGTTTCAGAGTATAGCAGACGTATGGGTCTGATGTAAAGTCATTTCATGAAATAGAAGTTCACAATGACTGTCACGAACACTTTGTTCTGAAAGAAAAGTTTTCATGTTCCATTATTATAGTAAATGGTAACAACTTAAAAAGGTTGTCGTCTTACTATAATTGAAAAATCATATTTACTTTTCCTAGTTATATTTAAAGTTCCTGACAACAACATTCACAGATCGTGACTGAGATAGGGGGTGTTGATATTAGGTTCATAAACTAAAATAATCTGACAAAAGTCACTCTCACCTGTAAACATAATGTCCTTTGATAATATCCAAACAATGTACATGTAGTGTGGACAGATATTTGGACGTCGGAGATCGTGTCAGTGGATAGTTAATTAGGAAGAAAATAAAAATCAAAACGTATCACAACGATATTTGAGACTACACACGAAGATGGACGCCCACAACTGTTAAACTATGCATTGTATTTGTCAAATACCTGCTATCAGTTTTGGGAAAATAAGAAATATATACACCTGTAAATACTGAAGACATAAAGACAGCTGTTGGGAACCAAAATATTGTGACATTTTATTATGAAAGGAGAACAAATAAAATAAAATAGGATTTAATATAACGCTTAAACCAATAAACAGACCGTGAAAAAGGAAAAATAAAAGATATGATCACAGCGAATAGAAAGAAACTTTAATGTTATTTAAAAATTGTGTGCAGTGCACACAGGTGTAAAGTTATCATCTAGCATTTTGGACATATATTCCTAAACTTCAAATGGATAAAACATGTTTAAGAAAGTCCATGAAGTAGTATTTTCGGACGTTGGAGAGGATGAATCGTACACAATCGACTCATTTCGACACGTGGCAGATCGTCTGAATCTATCATCGGAGGAACTTCAAACAATCTTTGCAGCAGTTGACAGTGACGACGATGGTGTCATTACCAAGAAAGACCTATGTACACCATCGCCAAGTCCAAGACGGAAAGGTGCAAAAACATTGGAAAGGTTACCATCACTTGAATCTAATGATACAATTAAAACGGATTTAGATGTTTTGTCAGACAAAAGGTAATTGTATCTTTCCCAAATCTACGACAACTTATATCCTGTTTCACGCGAATTCGTCTGTGTATATTGTATCTATGTAAAAGTCATATCATTTCCAGGTACTGTTTGTTTAGAACTTATAGAAAATCATTTTATATGAAAATTTCATCTTCCATCGTAGCAATCGCAGTTGAGTTTCAATACTGATAATGTTGTCATTTTTCGATATATACATAAATGTATACGTGTGCAAATTTGCATTCCATGACAATTTGTAATCTAGGCCTCGAATTTTGTTATTCTAAAATAGAAGTTCAATGCGAAAATATATTATTTTTCCATATGGTATATTTTAATGTACAGATAAGCGCTAGTATCTACAAGAAGTTTGCTTGAGAGTTTTACCAACCACAAAATGAGAAGTATTCTAAAATTCTCTTGATAATCTTCAATATCCAGTCTAATCTTATTTCGTTTCAATATCTAGCAAAACGTGTTTGTTGCAACATGTTATATGAGATTATAATTCCTGTCGAATAATAAGAATGAAGCGAAATATTATATGTTTCCAACGATTTGCGGAGTACAATAGACAAAGACAAATGAATACTAATTTGGAGAAGTATGTCAATGTTTTAATAACTTCCGTAACAGAATCGGAAAGAAGTCAACCACTTGAGTATAAACCGTAGTGATTGATAATATATAGGTGGTATACTGATGTTGAGTTCAGATCACAAAGTCCTGGTATAAAACGAAAACGTATTGTGACCAGGTGTGTCAGAAGGTAAGCATCTCCTTCTTTGCACACCTCATACGTCATACGATTCCAATATGGAATGTGACCAGGTGTGTCAGAAGGTAAGCATCTCCTTTTTTGCATACCTCACACGTCTTACGATTCCAAATGGAATGTGACCAGGTGTGTCAGAAGGTAAGCATCTCCTGCTGTGCATACCTCACCCGTCATAAGATTCCAATATGGAATGTGACTAGGTGTGTCAGAAGGTAAGCATCTCCTGCTGTGCATACCTCGACCGTCATACCATTCCAATATGGAATGTGACTAAGTGTGTCAGAAGGTAAGCATCTCCTGCTGTGCATACCTCACCCGTCATACCATTCCAATATGCAATGTGACCAGGTGCGTCAGAAGGTAAGCATCTCCTGCTGTGCATGCAGCATCCGTCTAACGATTCAGTGGTAACTGTCAAAGCGAATTTACTTTTATATCGCTCTTCATTAACGATTCTGGAGACAGAAGACAATAAATCATTTACGTTGAACTGAAACTGAAAACTCGTCAAAAGATCGCTATCGAAATAATGAATCCTGTTTGTGTAGTTTTAATTTGAAAGCCTATTCTCATAATATAAAGCTAAAGAATGTAATTTCAAGTGTTTTTGGATCATTTGACTGGATTGCGACGGTACTGAACAAAAGTTTCTCCGACATTGTCCAATTGTTATGTTTATCCTTCCGGAGAATATGGTATCACTTTTAGAATTTGCCCAAAGGTTTCTGTTTTATGTTCGCCCATGTGTTTTTTGTCGCGTTGTTTTTTATTTGTCTAGTTCGTGCAATGCCCTCTATATTTAGATTTATTTACCCCTTGGGCATTGTTAGTTCGGTATCTCCTACCTGTTATTTATTCATACTTAATTTATGTTGATGAAAACAGACGGAATAATAAAAATATGAATTTGGAGTGTTGATGTCATTTGACAAGAATGGCGTCTTTGAGGGTTGCATTGAAGAACAGTTATATTTTGTCTTTATATCAATTTGAAATAGAGAAACGTATTAATTACAGACAATTAATGATTCATTATGCGAGCTAATAAAATTAGAGTAATGCGCATGGAATATGAATGGTTTGTTGTTAAAAGGCTTTTTAACTGTCGTTTTTTGTTGGTTTATTTTGTTGTTGGGTTGCTTTTCTGTTATTAATGCATATATTCTATTACTACTCGTCGATTGATTTCATTTTACATTTACTTAGTTCAGATTTGTATAGCATAACAAATTACCTGTATTGTTAATATGGATGTATTTTTAATATGTCGATGGACAAACCCGATTTTTTTGATTTTTTTGCTTTCTTAAATATCATATACAACTATTAACAGCTGGAAAGCTTATGGCGTAATCTTCTATATAAAGTAGTCCAGGACATCTGTCCTGATTATTAACTATACATGCAGATAAAGAAAACAACAAACACCAGAGATCAACAAATAAATGTACTCTTGTTTTTACCAAACATTCCCTATTATTTATATTGTTTGAAATGTTTAGTTTTTTTCCATATGTGACCATTATGCGTTATTCTTTTGTTTAATGTCATTGTGTTTTAATGTTTCTCACCAGGTTGACCTCTTTGTTACATTAAAGTTATTGGTGGTAAACAATGGCGAGCACATTTTGATCAGGTTTTCATAATCATGGGCCGACTTTATTTACTAGTTTAAATAAGTGGTCACCCTGTTATTAGCTAGACTGTGCTGTTATTTTATGACATGCTTTGTATGTACGACATAAGCAAAACCGCACTTTAAACTGGTTTAATCCCACCACATTACCTAGTCAGACTATGTGGACAAAACCGCACGTTAAACTGGTTTAATCCCACCACATTACCCAGTCAGACTATGTGGACAAAACCACACGTTAAACTGGTTTAATCCCACCACATTACCTAATCAGACTATGTGGACAAGACCGCACGTTAAACTGGTTTAATCCCACCACATTACCTAGTCAGACTATATGGACAAAACCGCACGTTAAACTGGTTTAATCTCACCACATTACCTTGTCAGACTATGTGGACAAAACCGCACGTTAAACTGGTTTATCCCCACCACATTACCTAGTCAGACTATATGGACAAAACCGCACGTTAAACAGGTTTTACCCCACCACATTACCTAGTCAGACTATGTGGACAATGTGTTGTTCGTTGTTGTTTGTCTGTACGTCTGTCTGTTTGTCTGTCTGGGTTTTAGGAGTGTTGGTGGTTAGTGTGGTCTGTTGTCCAATATTGTTTTTAAATCTGTTATGTATTACTAATAACTTATCATCAATGATCTTATGTTAATTGGCAGTCAATGATCTTATGTTAATTGGCAGTCAATGATCTTATGTTAATTGACAGTCATATAGTGTTGTTTTCTTTTTTTCCATCAAATGACTTATTTGTTGTGTTCGGTAAAATGTGCCAGAAAAGGGATCTACGTTTGAAAGTCAAAGTGATAGTTACTCCTTAACATTACCTCATCAGTATAGCTCTCAATTTTGAGTTAACTCCATCCATTATTTCCCCATTAAATCGTATTACATTCTATACATACTTGCTAAAGACTTCCTCTCCACTAATATGTGATTTGTTTCATTGATTGCAACAAGTTTTCAATCATATTCAGCACGGTCAAATATACATTTGCAATGGGATTTATTATAAGTACATGCTAATGCTAAAAGTCAAATGCAAGAAATGACTTGAATAAACTTTTTGCATTAAGATGATATTTCTATGCAAAATATAGAAAATGAAAGGATATGGAGTAAATGTACATGGGACAAAATCGCACACAATACATAGAAAGCATAGAAAATTATAATGAATATGTACACATTGCAAATATATTATAAGTTACCTCTAATGACAAAAATGTTTATTTGTGCATAATGTGTATTTGCAATTTATTGGCCTTTAATAGCTAACTAACCATACGATCTGTTTGAGTCCATCACCGAAGACCAGAAGGTGAACTGTAGTTGTTTACAATCTTGTTCTTTGTTCTATGATGGGGGATAGTTGTCTCATTGGCAATCATTATTTCTATATACAATTCGAAGTATAGCTGCCATTCTTATTACAAGACATCATCATTTTTGTATTATCAGATTGAGTCTTCTTTCACATGTGCCTGTGCCTGTCC
Source organism: Mytilus coruscus (assembly GCA_017311375.1). NCBI lineage: Eukaryota > Metazoa > Mollusca > Bivalvia > Mytilida > Mytilidae > Mytilus > Mytilus coruscus. Next base: position 78,481,256 of record CM029604.1, read on the forward strand.
CTGTGCCTATGCCAAGTCAGGTACCTCGTCTGTTGTCTTGAGATAAATCTTGATGCTTTTGTCATTTAGGGAATTTGGTGCTGATGGCAAATCCTTGATAAGTCACTGTTGAAATCTTTGATAAGTCCCTGTTGAAATTTTCACAGCCGTCCCAGACTCGGGTGATGTAGAATTTGACATATTGTATAGACAATTGTTTATTGTTGGAGACATTATTCATGTTTACCTCTAAATGTCTTTTTTGTTTCGTTGTATTTCTGCCTCACTGAAGCATCTCCTTCATAACAAAGTGTTAAAAAATACTTGATAGTTATTAAACAATCATTAAACAATCATATGATCATTACAGCTGGAACATTTATAACGTAATCTTCTAAATAAAAATCGCCGCGATATAGCCTTTTTGTGCTGAGGCGAAACAGTAAAAAGAAGAAATGCATTTACAACATTGAAACAAGTTGACATTTGTGACGTTGAGCACGATATTGGTGTCTGTTTTGAAAAATAGGATAGATAGCAGGTTGTTCCAATTCAAGCTCTATTTCTTCACAATAATGCAATAAAAATCCTTTTTCTCCCTATAATTTAAAAGAATATCAACCAAATATATAAATAAAATAGGTGAGTTTGTGCTTTGTAGTTTTAATATTTTACCAAAATAACGATATATTTATATTGCAAAGCTTTATTTTTCTGTTGTAATGTCCCACTCAAAATACATTTTGACAACTGAAAATGCTGGCACTGTAACAAAATGTTCATCTGTTAAGAAGTTTCAAAACATTACAGATAAGATTAAACATCCACCAAGATTGCAACGTGTTATACTGTTTTGAATTGGAATGGCTATATATACTTAGAATAGTTGAATATCTCTATCTCTTTTAGTATCTTCTTCCTCTGGTGGACCGTTGAGTCGCGAGAGTAGCATCCAATTACTTGTCTTTTGTTGAAGACCTTTTTGTTTTTAACTATTTTTTTTGTTGTTGTTTGGGGAAAGGGGGTAGTGAGGTTTAAGGATTACTTTAATGGACCAACAGCGCATCGGTCTGATTTTTCAGAGTTGAATTGGCTGTAAACTTTTGATAATATGTAGGTGATTTAATGAGTAATTTTAATGTTGGCTCTAGATTTTCATTATCAAGTTAGAAAAAGACAATAATTGAACATGTTTTGTCGTTGTTAACACAACAGGTGCTGAATATTTTATTTGTTTTTACATTATCTTTTGTTTTAGTAAGTTCAAGGTACAAGAGAATGAGAGGTTTTCATGGTTGAAAGATATACACATTTATTTTAAAGTAACATTTTTATGAAGAACATGATCGCGTGACAAAAGTTTGTTTTTCTCCATTCCAGCCAAGAACAAGTATGTGATCTTTACCAACAACTGCATGCCTCGGACAATCCAGAACTCCTCCAACATTTCGAATCAATCATTCTCGGTGTTATAAAAGATGTCAGAACGTACCAAGTGGAAAACCAACGACTGGAGAAAACATTTAAAAAGTAAGATGTGTGCGCAAATATACTGTTCAATCAAATTCTTATATGATATATAAAACCCAAAAGAAATAAGAGTAAAGATTACTGACAATTCTCTGGCAAAATTAATAACACCGTCATTTTAAAGTTGTACATTAACAATTAGACACCTGCACTGGTTTGATTACCTACATTTTAAAACGAAAATTAAGATAAAAGCCATTGTTATGGGCCCTTCAAAATATCAGAGAAGTATTGATAGTTTCAACTTATTAAACATTTTAGACTGATACAGATGTAGAAACAATCAAAAGGTATAAACAATATGTTTCGCATACTAAAACACAAAGCAATTCTCCGTTACAAAAGAATTTGGATATTTTCAGATGTAACGGCATCTCGGGTTTTCTCGATTAGTGTTGTTAACAAGAAAACGGTCCTTCGTGTGTTTTGTGAGTTTGTGCATGTGACAGTGAGTGTGTGTGTGTTTTATTTAAGAAAGCAAAACGTTTCTCAAACTTGCTTCTCTAGATTATTTTGGAAGTTAAGTATTTTGTCAGTGCATTCATATGAAATATGGGTCCAGATGTAAATAATCGTAGTCGTGTTTCTCTAGTTCTAGTGTTCTGGGGTAGTCGCACTTTATGAGAGACGAACTTTATTTTACGACTACAAATAGCTAAATGACGAATGGCTGGACTTATCAAAGGGAGAGACATTTTTGTACTACTTAGAAAATTTTTTTTTTTAATATCAAATTAAATATATTATCTGCTTTGAACAGCAGAAAAATCAAAGACAGTTGTCATATCTTCTTTCATCTCAGGCGATACATTTATCTATATTTTGTTACGTAACAATTCAAGTGAAATATATATTGATATATACTTAGTTATTTTTATAAACCTAATGTAGAGAAAACGGAAGAATACAATCCTCGTTCGTATGTTCCTTATAAAAATACATATGATGAATCAATCGGCATGCATTTTATACGCCTACATTTGACAATGTGTTACCAGAAAATTCCAATAGTGAATATAATTAGGGTTTCTTTTTATGTCAAATATACTAAAATGATAACTTTATAGTTAACAAATTAATCGGTAGTGATTTCTAATTTTGAAATGGCTGGAACATTTTAGCGTAAAGTGCGTGCATATGCCTTTTCTTCCATGATATATGGATAGTGCACGAAGTTGAGCGAGAATATAACAAAGTTCTTGTAGACTTGAAAAGTTTTTCAGAATTTCATTATTTTCCAAAGACATGATTTTAAAAATTACAAGTTTGTATGATTCCTATAGTACTTATATCTCTTACCGTATACACCCTCTTATAACTATTTTGCACATTTACTTTCCTAACTACGCACGAGGAACAGATATTCGTACCACCTCCCCTTAAATAAATATAGATAGATAAAAATCACTTATAATGATGATAATTACTTTGCGTTCAAGTCTGACTTTTTAAAACTTTTTGAATATGTTTATAAAATAAGGAGATATAGTATGATTTGAAATGAACAACTATTCAACAGAGTCCAAATGAAGCGGATTTAAGCAACTATATTTTGCTCATTGTTGAAGGTAACCTATAGTTGTTGACTTCTACTTTATTTGGTCAGTGGTGGAGAGTTTTCTCATTGGCCAGAATACCACATCTTCTTATTTTTATATATGTCACATTTACTATATAGTAAGCTATAAAGGAGCCCGAGAAGGCAGCACGTGGAACAATTCAAACGAATTAAAAACAACGGCCTGATTTATGACAAAACAATACACGTAAAACAAATATGACATACAGAAACCAACGACAACCACAGAATTACAGGCTCCTGACTTGAGACAGGCACATGTGGAATGTGGCGGGGTTTAACATGTTTGTGAGCGCTCATTCCTCTCCTATCCTTGGACAATGGTGTTACAGCACAACATAAGAACAACTTTAAAAATCAGCTGTAAATGGCTTGACTCATTGGTACGAAGCACTTAAAAAACTTACATGAAGACAATAGACACAAAGAACCCATCTATGAGTACACACTTGCAGTAACTGATGCTAGTTCAATTCCAATAACAAATTAGTTTAAATTGCATGGCAATTTGCAAAGGACACATAACGCACATACAGAATCAAGTATATAGTCATTATTTTACTTTTAATAAACATAGTTTTAATTTCTGGTACGTAAAAAGGTCTACACGTTTAATAATGGAATTTCCGCTTTGAATTTTCCTTGAGTTGTCACGAAATAGAAGTTCCTTCATAATATAAGTTCCAAATGGAAAAATATTCTGGAATATTATTTCCACTGGAATAAATATTACAGTAAATGTTCCTAACGGAATAAATGGTATAGAATATTTGTTCAAACAGGAACAGATATTATGACATTGTTTATAACAAAGTTTCAAGTGGAACTTATGTTAGGCGGAACAAATATACGTTGACAGAGTTAGGTATTTTGTTATTTTACTTTTCAGAAAAGTAAACTGAGTAACTGATTCAGTAAAGCATTGAATGTCTATGACAACTTCGAAGTTCTGATTTGTCTTTCAAACCATAAATGCATATGTGATTTGCAACTTATATATAACTTTTCTAATTATAACTTTTTAGAGAAAAAATTCAACATGACAAACATTTGCGACAATTGGAAGAAGAAATGGAAAGAGAAATGTCAAAAATGGAAGAACGAATAAGGGAAAAAGTAAGCTAACATTATATTTATTTTGAATTTTGATTGGTGTCATCTCATTTTCTTACACCTCATAACTTTTATTCATATTATAATTAAAGGATTTGAATTTGATTCTTTAGTACAATGATGAATGAATTTGTTTTATTTCATACAAATAATGTATGTGAACATTTGTGTCTAATTAAAAAAAAAAAAAAAATAACTGCAGATTTTTAAACTGAATTCCAAATATTAAATATGAAATTTACTATAAGGTAGCTGGAATCAGTGGAAACAGTGACACAGGCGACTGTGTACCATGCAGATTAAATATGGCAAACATTCATAGGACCATTAAACAGCAATCTAGCCTTATCTGATATTATATAATATAAATCAGCTGTTTATCTTGTCCATACAAAACAAGCAAAATTGTCATTCATATTTATTATCAAAACATCAACACTATTGCATTGCAAGCTGGCGTCCATGATTCATAGGAAAACTATCCGTAGGTAAGAAAAATTTTCCAATTGACCTTTTTAAAGCTTTGAAACACATGTTACCTAACAACCAGTAGTACATTGTATATGGAATATGTATAACATTGATTTTTATGATTGTTTTCTAATTTGAATCCCAAAATTTGTATATGTTTTGTAAGTTTTTAATAAAGCTGTAATTTAATCGATGGTGTCTTTTTCATATGATATTAATGAAATTAGATATTGATACAATTGAAATTAAACAAACAATGAGGAAAAGAACATAGATTTTTTGCAGGTACGAAAAAAAGGATGAAATTAATTTTATTACACGATGTCTGTACATCGGACAGATGCTTGAATTAAAGCATTGTTAGAAAATGATAGATTTGTTTACTCTATCTTTGTCTAGTCTTGGGAGATCAGATATAACTGGGAGTCTCAGAAACTTCTGTAAATGACAGTTTGAAAAAAAATTACCTTACCAATAAAGATATGACACTGGTTTCCGTACGTCCGAAACGAGTTTCATGAATTACCTTTATCAGGTACTCTGGTTACCAAATTTTTGAGAGACAAATATTCAAATATGATAGGGCATAGATATCGAAAGGCCTTATACAGTATAGCCCACACCGCGTTAGGGCTACGTTGTCTGAGGGAGTTGGATCTTAATTTTGTACAATTACTTAATTCTTGTAACAAACAAAATGCATCTTTATATCATGCAAGAAGTACTTGCTACTACTCGGATAATACTCTCAGGTACTGGCAGTCCATTAGTAATGTCGCCGTTGCGTTAGTAGCAGAAACACGTTTGGTAATTATTTTTTGGTCACGTAAGGTCTTGCTGTATTAAATAGCCTTCATCCGTTACTTCGAGACCAAAAGTTTGAGAGAAAAAAATAATGAAATCCTCCCCTGCTGAAAGTGTTTAGATACTGAACGAAACTATTTTAATGGAATACAGTCATATATTAGATTTTAGCTCCTATATATATAGATTCTACCACTGCATCGAGTGTGATACGATATTTATCCACTCGAGACAGTTAATTTTCAAATTTAAAACGCGAGGCTTGCCCGAGCGTTTTAAATATTTAAAATTTAATTGTCGAGAGTGGATAAATATCGTATTACACGAGATTTGGTGGTGGAATCGGTTTCTAATGATTTTCAAACAATATGCAGGCAAACTTATTCCTTCTTTTCGAATGATCTGCAAAAGATGTGTTCTTTCTATGTGACGTCATCAGGCATGGTCGCCTTTTTCATGCCGTCACAATAGGAAATTCAGAGGAAAGTAAGAAAATTCGACGTCATAATCGGATTTTAACCAATGATGAACTGAGATCAAACGAACCACACGTTGATTAAATTTTTTATACAATGGGTGCAGAAAGGGATAAATTCACGAAGAATTAGAGAAATATAAGTATGCATCTTACAAGTGTATATAACACATAAGTGTTTGATTTTATCTCCTATATATATAAGTATGCATCTTACAAGTGTATATAACACATAAGTATGCATCTTACAAGTGTATATAACACATAAGTGTTTGATTTTTAACAGGAACAAAGAAAAGTACAACAAGAAAAAGCTCAACTGAAGAAAGAACTAGAGACAGAGTTGTTAACATGTCAACAAAGTTACAATGTCATGCAACAGGTGAAAAAGGCAATTAAACTTCATCTTAATAAACGTAGCTAAATCAATTAATGTGGGTTTGGATTTCCTGAAATATGATTTATCGTTTCAGCATTCTTCCTTTTAAAAATGGACATTAATTAATATACAAAGTAAAAGAACGATTTTTTTTCTAATTTGAAAAGAATGATTAGAAAAAGATTTCTTCGATTGCAAAAGCATACAGTTTGTAATATTGTTTCATTTGGTTCCTTTATTTTCCCTAAATATCTTGTGGAATAGTCAACATGTATAACATACTGAATTTCTTTAACATGTTCTTGCATTATGGAGAAACAAATAATTCTATGCTTCAGATTTTTAAAAGGGCGATTAAAATGTCGACAAAGCTTCATTAATGTATCCATAACTACAATATCATTGGAATTTATGCACATAAAAACTGTTTCTTTACAGGAGGGACTAGGGAAAGAAAACAAAGAAATGGAAGAACAACTTTTAAATTTACAGAAATCATTAAATGATATATCAGTGGAAAATAGACAATTAAAGAGTGAATTAACGGACAATAAAACAAATATGGCCGTGGTGCGGACAGAGTTGTCAACGTATAAACAGTCCTACCAAGAAAAAGTCAGAGAATTACACTTGTAAGTATTCTCTTTGGTCGGGACAATCAATTCAAAGACTATCTGTATATCAACATTGTAAGCTATAAGCTTTAATACGAGTTTACTAGATGTTTATTATTTATCATGTAAACTATATATAAGCATCATTGAGATAAAATCAGATTAGTAAAAACTTGTAAACAAGAAAAATTTCCAGGGATATTTGTTAGACTTTTTTGACAAACAAGATGATATGATGAAGCATTATAGTTGCATTTTTATCTTGAAGGGAAAAAGCCACTGTAGCTGATATAATAAAAGAACAAGACAACTTGACTCGACAGTTACACTTGTTACAGTAAGTATAGCCTCATCGTGTTCAAAGAGCGACAATTTTTAAAAGAAAGCTATGTTACAGACATACGTTTGGATTGTTTAATGGGCTTCATTTAATTCTTCCTTCACTGAAACATTGTATAGTACACTGCTGTGTCTTTAATTGATCCACGAAGCCCATAGTATTATTTATCTCTGTTACAATGACATTAGCTACTTTAGGGCTATTGTGTGTCAATTATGAGTGCTAAATATTCTAAGAGTAAGTTAGAGTAAACATAATTAAGTTCCCGCTCCACATGCAATACTATTAAAACAAAATATGAAAATTAGTTACTAGTATCTGAAATGCCCAACTGACATACCTTGTTTTAAAGAGGGATGGACTTTTTAGTATCTTTTAAAAACTAGCACCATCAAGTTGTTTTTTGGTATTGGTTGACTACACTATTATCTAAGGTGTTTTGTAATTAACATATACGATATTCTATTACTTGTGTTTTTGATTTGAATTTCTATGACCATTTGTTAATGCTAACAAAGAAACAAATAAACCCATGAGTTTCTGGTGTTAAGGGCCAATGACATAACCTCGAAAGTTTTATATGTAAACGCCATCATGACAGGTTATCTTTACCGTTTGTAATAGTCACAGTCATCTCCTTTTTTCTTTCTTATGATTTTAATGGAGTATAATTTGTTGCTAGATTTTGATATGGAGGGTGACATATTTATATAGTAGGTTTTGCTTTTAACTTTCCATTGTCCCATGGGTGCAGTGGTGATTTAAAGGGATTTGTATTGGTCTTTCTTAATATTCAGATTGTTGTGTAAAGTTTTCAATTTTACCATAGTACCGATTTACGGTTTTTGATCGCCCCTTTACCTCTTACTTCTCTAAATGCGAAGTTCAAAGGTAAGTTATATATAACATATTATTTGATCTTTTTACTGCATTTCAGTAATGCTAATAAACAACTACATGACCATAACGATGATTTAATTGAATCTTTCGAGAAGCGAGCACCAAACAGACAGCTGTCATCTGTAGTAAGTAAAATTGCTCACATTGTTTCAATTAACGTCGAGTAATAGATACTGTATGTATAGATATTTAAAATGCAATGAAACAAGATTATCCAAATTATCGGCAATGAATTACTATATAGTAAATACTACAAAATTGTTTCGAGTTGATGGGAAATTTCTGTTCAAGTAAATTGATAATGAAAGAAAAGTGCTTTGTTCTGATTAAGTAAAGTGCTATTTTCTATTTAAATAAAGACAACAGTAGTATACCGCTGTTCAATAGTCATAATTCCATTAAGCAAAAACAAATCCGGGTAACTAACTAAAACCGAGGGAAACATATCAACTATAAGAGGAAACAACGGAACAACAGAAACACTGAACTACAACAAAAGCAAACGCCAACATACATAGAAACGGACTGTGTGATAACAACTGCCATATTCCTGACTGTGTACAGGATATTTTAAGAAAAATGGTGAGTTGAACCTGGTTTTATGGCTAACCAAACCTCCCGCTTATATGGCAATGTTAAAAATACAGCTAAAATGACAAAAGTCCAAGTAACTCGGAAATCATGAATGTTAAGGTGATTTCCAGTTGATTCTGAATGATCGTTTCATACTTGTCATGGACGGTTGTAAAATGATTTATTTCTTACTTTTTATTAGAAATATGTATTGTTCAGAGGTTATGATAATTTTGAACTTTTCAGTCATTACCTAACTCAATAGCCGGTGACAGAAGAGGTTCATTAATGAGTGACTATCTACCTAGCGGACCATCATCGTATGTATTTTCAAATACTAGTATATGTTTTTCAATGAATTTACTTTGCCTCTCCACACTTATTTATCTATCACTTGTCAAAATCTAGAAGGTCCGCTTTTAGTTTGGCTGTGTTTTTATCTACCTTTGTTTGTATCAATTCTGTTGACATATACTAGTCATGTCAGTTTTTCTTACTTATTTGAATACGAGGATTAGTCTTAGCGGTTTAATAGTTTATTCCAAACCAAAAGCTATGCAGCTTATAGGTATATCATAGTTTTATATATAGAAGTTATAACAGATAATTTCAAATAAGATCGGAGGCCAGACTACACAATTGACATAATAAAGCAATTCAGCAATGTGTACCATATTTTGAAATATTTTCCTAAGCAAATGCATTTACATAAATCAATAAAAATAATGAAAGTTCTCAAATTTCGACTGTAGGTATAAACTATTAATAAAGTTATTTTCAAAATTTATTTGAAACAATGAAAATAATATGGGTGATAATGATCCTCCTTGTATCACACATTTTTCTACAGTTAATATGTCAGAAACGTTTTTTTTAACTTTATGGAACTAACAGAATTATAAAAAACAAATTATAATTGAAAACAGTTAACAATGAATACCACATCATTCAAATTTAAATGATAGAAATTTTCTATTCAGTTTGCCAAAAGCATTATATAAAACAGCAGTACAGCTTTTTCTTTAAACCCAAATATTTATTAATAATTGAATGTTAAACAATAAAAGCACCTGTAGTACCATTACCGAGTATGAAATCAAATTGAGTATATATTAAAATATGATTTTCGTCGGCCTATAAATTGAGCCTTTCGTTTATAACTGAACATTATTTTTGCAGACACAACTACTTAATGGAATACCGCTATGATTATCGGTAATTTTTTAATGTACTGGATTAATAATTACTAAACAACACTGCTTCGACATTTACCCAAATTTAAAAATAACAGTCATAGGGAGAGACATTTTTGTTATACTGAGTATCTGCTTTTAAATAACAAATTAAATACGTTATCTGCTTTAAATAGCAGGGTAATCAAAGTCAATTGTCATATCTTTTTTTTTTCATCCCAGGCGTTACATTTCTCTATATTTTGTTACGTAACAATTCAAGTGAAATATAATATCTTTTGATATAGACTTAGTTATTGTCATAAACCTAATGTAGAGAAAAGTGAGAATACAATCCTCGTTCGTATTTTCTTGAGAAAAATAAATATGACGAATCAATTGGCATGCATTTTATACGCCTACATTTGACAATGCGTTACCAGAAAGATCCAACAGTGAATATAATTGGGGTTTCGTTTGATGTCAAAATTTAGTCAAAATGATAACTGTATATTTAATAAATTAATCGGTAGTGGTTTCTTATTTAGAAAAGTATTTAAGATTAAAGTGAGTGCTGTTACCCTTTTCCCAAGATATATTGATAGTGCATGGATACCGGAGTCTAAGCGTTTTCTTTTTCGGAAATTGAGTGCATATGCCATGTTCCCAATGATATATGGAAAGTTCATAGAGCTAAGCGAGAATGTAACTAAGTTCTTGTATACTAAATTATTTTATTTACCTGTGTTTAAAGTTATTGCAAATGGCTGATATTTTGTTCGAGCATATTGTTTTTCTTAAATTGTTTAACATTTCATACCGATATAACATGTTACTTTTATTATTCTTTCCTTAGTTTATTTATTTTGAATTTACATTGTATCATAGGTCAAATTTATTTGTTCAGTGTATGTTCAATGGTGTTACTATGTCCTTTGATTGAGTTAAGCTATTTCAGTTGATATTTTATAGTGTGTCTTTCTGTGTTGTGATGTTACACTATTGTTTTAGAAAAAGGGTGAAGGTTTGGTACCATTAAAACGTTTAAACCCGCTGCATTTGTTTGCACCTGTCCTAAGTCAGGAATCTGATGTTCAGTAGTTGTCGTTTGTTGATGTGGTTCATAAGTGTTTCTCGTTTCTCGTTTTATATAGATTAGACCGTTGGTTTTCCCGTTTGAATGGGTTTACACTAGTAATTTTGGGGCCCTTTATAGCTTACTGTTCGGTGTGAGCCTAGGCTCCGTGTTGAAGACCGTACTTTGACCTATAATGGTTTACATTTATAAATTTTGACTTGGATGGAGAGTTGTCTCATTGGCACTCATACCACATCTTCTTATATCTATTGAAAAGACTTTCCGAATTTTTAATTTTATTAATTTCCAAAGACATGATTTAAAAAAATACAAGTTTGTATCATTCGTATAGTACTTATATCTTTTAGCTTATATATCCTCTTGTTACTAATAAGTAAAAAATAACAGTCATTTAATAAACTGTCTATACCAGGCGATTTCCGACATTTAAATTTTAAGAAACCCCACATACTTCTTCTGGTGAACAGATCGCGTTAACTTCATTAAACACCAACTCTTGGTTATTTCATTCAAATTCTTCGGTTATGTTAGGACAGTTTTTAACAGTCAGATTTTAAAAATAATTACAAAAAACAGACGGCTTCAAATGGCCATTATCGTTCTTATTGCCTTTTAAAAACATTAAAAATAGTTTTGGATTGTGTTAACGCCAGTAGTCAATTCGATTTTTTTTACCCTGGTTTTATGAGGATTGTAGTAAGTTCTAAACAGCGTTGAGGAGGATAAAATGTTCAAATAGATATAAGAAGATGTGGTATGAGTGCCAATGAGACAACTCTCCATCCAAGTCAAAATTTATAAATGTAAACCATTATAGGTTAAAGTACGGTCTTCAACACGGAGCCTAGGCTCACACCGAACAGTAAGCTATAAAGGGCCCCAAAAATTACTAGTGTAAAACCATTCAAACGGGAAAACCAACGGTCTAATCTATATAAAAACGAGAAACGAGAAACACTTATGAACCACATCAACAAACGACAACTACTGAACATCAGATTCCTGACTTAGGACAGGTGCAAACAAATGCAGCGGGTTTAAACGTTTTAATGGTACCAAACCTTCACCCTTTTTCTGAAACAATAGTGTAACATCACAACATAGAAAACACACTATAAAATATCAACTGAAATAGCTTAACTCAATCAAAGGACATATTAACACCATTGAACATACACTGAACAAATAAATTTGACCTATGATACAATGTAAATTCAAAATAAATAAACTAAGGAAGAATAATAAAAGTAACATGTTATATCAAAGTTTAGTTAAACGACAAAAATTACGATAATAAAAATTGGGAAAGAGAGAGCAACGAAAAAGCTCAGTCTAGACTAACGCTAATTCACATTTTACAGACCTAGGAGAAATCCTACATCTCACAATGGCAGGTAACTTGACATTTAACATATTATCATTCATAGAAAGTAAAACATATTTATTTGCGTAGATACTTATTGCTTTTTGTTATAATTTAAAGGCGATTTTTAATTTATAATATGCTTACAACTAGTATCCATGGGAATATTTGCTTCTATATTCATACTAATCATAGTTACATATACAATTGCTTGTACTAATAAAAAAAGAATATTAAGAGATGAGTCCTGATTTGCACTTCGAAATGAGTAACTATTTTTAAATTTAACGTTTATTTGACAGTCTGCATTTAAGCAAGATGAAATTGATTTAGGTTTTGTTGAATAATAATATTATAAAGTCTGCAGTACACATTTGGGTTCTTATTGGTTTTGTTTTGTGATTATACTGTCATGCCCTATTTCTTACAACATCTCATAATCTGACTTTCGGACCTGAACCATACTTGATTTGATTAAGTTTATTAAAACTTGTCAAGTTCCATTTTGATACAGTTTACATGCCATCTCCTTTGAATATATAATTTATCGTTTTACTTACTTGTATCGTTTTTCTTCTATCAAGGATAAAAGTTTATCATAGAAGAAGATGTTTTATTTCCCTTAAAAGGAGCATATAACAATAATATACATCATCAACAACAACAAACAAAAAACAATAATCAAGTATACACTCAAAGAAAAAAAAAGCAAACCCTAACATAAAAAGTGTTTTTAATTAATTGGCAATTCCGTGGTTATATAACTTAATTGCAGAAGGCACCATATATTTATTCTTTCCGGGCATATCTTTTCTTATTGAACAATAGCCATATGTTTTTCATACGGGATTTTTTCGTTGCTGGTTACGTTTTACGATTGCTTTAAGATTTTATTGCAACATAGAAGATGATTAAATATGGATATATATACGGCAATGACACAGTAACCAAAAGATAAGTTTTGGCAAACGGAAATAATATTTCCTTAATGTTCATTAAAATTTCGGATAAAATACAAATTGCTATCAATAAATGATCGAGGGAATATGATGTGTAAGCAGGGAAAACTATAACCACACAATTCATGTGAAAAAAAGAATAAATGATCGAGGGAATATGATGTATAAGTAGGGAAAACTATAACCACACAATTCATGTGAAAAAAAGAATAAATGATCGAGGGAATATGATGTATAAGTAGGGAAAACTATAATCATATAATTCATTAAAAAAAAGGATCTTCACGCATGCATTCTTTTCCAGGTTCATTTACTCTTTGCCAAAACCTTTACCATGTAAGCTTTTAATTGCATCCTTATCGAATATTTACTTGATAAACCGTGTTTATTTTCTTTTACAGAGTACGATCATTGAATATAAGCCCCACACACTCGCTGGCCGAGGATTTACAAACAAACAACGTGTCAGTAAATGCATTTTCACTACCAGGCCAGTCACCACGTGTCATCCGGGCTATATTACCACGTGACGAGACTTGTGAGGACGATGATGCGGATGAAATTGGTAATTAACCATTTAGATTAATACAAGTCATCACAGAAATAACTGATGATCGTCGTTTTCAATTAATAAATGCTTCTTTTCTCTGTTATAAAACAAAATCTTTCTTTAAAGCATTGAAAAATTGATTAAAGAAATGCGCTGAGTTTCTGTGTAAGCAAAGACAATTTGAATAATTTGTAATGCACAGGAAGCAAACTAAACATAAATGAAAGGTCAAGTATAAATCAACGTATAGTTTAAGTTTTTCTTTATTTTATCTGGTTAAGCAGACAGTGGGCATTCTACCCTTCGAGATTTAAATGATGACTCTGATCCCGAAGGCCATAATCCTGACGACGAATACTATAGACGATCACATCACAATAGAAGACATCGGAGAGAATCTAGTTATATACGAAAAGCTGAGGTAATCATGTAGTTAAATATATAATAACCCGCTGCAGTTATTACTAAATAAAAAAACACATAAAAGCTGCCTTATCCGACAAGGAAATGCATAAAAAATTACAAAAAAAAAAAATATGACATAAGAAAACAAAATGAAGATAACATGAAAAGCAATGGAAAACAAATGTCGTACACTTAAACAATTTCAAGATTGGAGAAATAAAGCTGTAGTTTTATTTTGAAGATTTTCGGCTTAATAGTTCCAATGTTGAAGGGTTTTATTTGTCGTAAATTCAGGTTGCCGTTCTTTGCAACAAGCACAGTTCTTGATAAGTTGCCTGATGATGTTTGCATTCATTTCTGCCTTCCTCCTTTTAATCTCGTTGTCTATTGACACCCGAATGTTAAATGCCTTACGCTTTTCTTTTTCATTATACATTCATTCTATGAGTGATAGCTACATTGCATTCACCTGGTCCATGTGTCCAACAGCTATTTTGTCACACTTGTCTAGGCACTATTGAAAATAATGACTTCATATTTGGTGAACAGCCTGACAGTGATGAATTGTAACGTGCGAGCACTTTTTGGATCCGTCATATTTTTGACATTTTTACCTATTGTGTCTGTTTGTTTTGTTCACGCATCGTTGTCAATATAATGGAATTTGATGCGACTGTCATATAAGTGAGAGGTTTAGCTAGCTATAAAACCAGGTTCAATCCACCATTTTCTACATAAGAAAATGCCTGTACCAAGTCAGGAGTATGACAGTTGTTATCCATTCGTTTGATGTGTTTGAACTTTTGATTTTGCCATTTGATTGGGGACTTTCGTTTTTGAATTTTCCTCGGAGTTCAGTATTTTTGTGATTTTACTTTTTTCAGACACATATTAACTGTTTGCTCAAATTTTTTCATTATGTTGAACGAACTTAGTATTTTCTTCACATACTTCTCCGGTACTACTGAACACAATTACTTCATTTTTGGTTTGACAGAGATGAGTTGTAACTGGTGAAATATATTTTGATCGTTAGAACCTACTTGTTGTGTTTCCAATACTTTGAATTACGAGGGGAATGCTTAGTACAACAATGCATACAACTTCTTATTTTTTTCTTACAAATGAGGGTCTTGTCTTTTCATCCTCTACTGTTGTTTTTCTATACCCGCAAACTAACGTCGAGGTTATATAGGAATCTCTCTGTGTTCGTCTGTCTATATGTCTGCGCTGGTCGTGTCCGGATCATGGATACTGACTGTACGAATGTTGCCAATCTACAGGAGGATGTGAAGTAAATAAGATTGGAATGTTTGTCTATAGGGTCAACATGGTCAAAGTCAAAACTTATTACAACTTCACATCCCAATTTTCAAATTTATAAATTTGGGGCTTCTCAGAAATGTTGAATGCCTTGAAGAATATTAATGAAATTTATAATTAGTATTGCCTGCTCATAATCAGATAGTGTGTGAAGTCTATCTGCAAGGTCAAGGTCACAACATAGTTTAACTTTACCTTCCCATTTTTGTAAATTAAGGATGTTCGCTACTCCCTTTCAAAATAAGAAGCCTTTTAAATGACTGTTATAAATTGATAGTATATAAATAACGGAACTAGAAAAGCAGAAAAAAATGAAGGGTCTGTGTCCTTGTTTTCGAGATATAAGTCATTGAAAGTTTGGCGGGAAATGATTCTGTTTAGACTTTTCATATATATAACATTGGCATGTTTTTCTTTCAAAAACTATGAAAAAGTAACAGGGATTTTATAAGATTTTGAAATTTGGTTTTTAAAACTATGTGTAATAAAATAATGAAAAGAAAAGTGTATAAAAACAGAGGATTCCGAATATCTGACAAAAATTAGAAAAACAAGAGGAACGAACATCCTTAAGATGTATAAAAGGGGTTGGGATATCATTTTATAAGCTCTACTAACAGTACTTAGGTTATTGTTTACATCGTATCCGTTGATTTTAGAAGTCAAAATAAATAAACGAAAATTTTATTGAAACACTAGAAAAATATAACCAAAAACCTCTGTATCATTGATAGGAAAATGATTCACATGATGAGATCGAAACAGAAGCTGAGTTTGATCAGTTACATTCTAAACCAATAAGAAGATATGATCCCATCAGATTGAGTTCCGGAAGTAATAGCAGCAGAAAGTCACGGACAAGGTCAAAGAACAGGGATAGGGATAGGGATACAGACCATGGAGGAAGATCATCACCTGCAATTCATAGAAACAGCTTAATACGAAAAACCAGCAACGGCTCACAAGAGGTACCTAAATTAGATGCAAATGCAATTTTTCTTTACTCTTTTTACCAAAAATTAAATCTCAGACTATACATTTCAACTGTTATGAGAAGACAATTAATGAAATAGATTTCATACATTTCAGTATTAAATTACTATAATTTCATTTTATTTATTTACACAGAGAAGTGCAAATAGAGACCCAGATAGAATGTATAAAATTGTGTTGGCAGGAGATGCAGCTGTTGGAAAATCTTGTTTCATTATGAGGCTTTGTAAAGGAAAATTTGTTAGTAATCTCAGTTCGACATTAGGTAAGAAAATCTTATTCATTATTTGATATTGTCATTTGATACAACAAAGCTTATGAACAGAATGCATTTGTTAAATGCTCTGTGTTTGGAGATTACAGATGTTTTCCATTTATTTTTGTTGTTTTAATGTTGGTGCTTGAGGTTAATTATAATAATATATGATTCATTTTCTTTTATGATAAGACGGTTATTGTATGTTCATTTATGATATTTTGAGCGTCTTTACAGTACAACTTCTCTTGTGATCACTTATTCTCTTTCTTTAATACTTAAACTCACACAAAAGTTCAAAGGACCGAATTTTCAGAGATCTACAATTTATATACACATAGTTTTGAATATTCCTGTATTTTGAATGTTTCAAAAAGTCATTATTTTGAAAAGTTGATTGTCGGTTCAAATACATTAACTTATAATTGTTGGACATCCTTTTTTCACAGGTGTTGACTTTCAGACAAAGGTTTTAGAGGTAGATGATAAAACTGTAGCTTTACAACTGTGGGATACTGCTGGCCAAGAAAGGTAACCACACTCTACTCATTTATAATAAAGAAAAGAATGTAAAAATTATAGTCAATTCCATGGTCATTTCAAATGTCAAAAATTGTATAACATCAACAAAAGGAACAAATATATAGACAATGTCACAATACACACTGAGTACACATACAAATTTGAAAGGTACATAACACTTAATAAACACGCACATTCTTATATAAATAACAAGCTCAAAGAAGTTGATTTCACAACGGAAATTCTTTACGACGGATTTTGCAGAAAATGGCTATAGTGTAGCGGATAACAAATGAGAAATTAGCTTCACATCGAAATATTTTCAGAATGTAGCAGCATCTGTCGAATATAGCGATTTTAACTCAAATTACTCTTTAAGTTGTTGCTTAATATGGTATTTTTTTTATTTTCATGCCAAATTTATTTCCAATATTCATTCATAAATGAGTAAATAGAAAAGTGTTATTATTTCAGGTTCCGAAGTATTGCTAAATCTTATTTCCGCCGAGCTGATGGTGTGTTTCTTCTGTATGATTGTACATATGAACGATCCTTTCTAAGTATCAGGGAGTGGGTTGAAGCAATCGAGGTACGTGTGTCTTTGTGAAGTGATGAGCTCTATTATTTGAAAGATACTTGAAAAAGTACCAATACATTTGATACCACATTGATACTTGCAATTATTAAATTCTAAATTTTGTTTATTACTCGTAAAAGAAAAGTTGAGTTTTTATTAGTAAAACTTCTATATTTTGATTAAGATTTTTCATACGAGTATTAAAAGATAGTTATGAAAGTAAAATTGGAAGTTTTAAAAACTAACTTGAGAGAACAATGATATTATTTTGAAAGTAATCTATATTTATAGGATGGTGCTCAAAAGAAAATCCCAATAATGTTGATTGGCAATAAAACAGACATGCGGCCAGAAGCAGAAAAACAGGGAAGACGTGTGGTTCCTCATAACGTTGGACACAAGTTGGCAAAAGTAAGCTAGAAACATATAATAGTAGTCAATAGTTAGCCAGGAGTTTCCTTTATATTTACATAAATGGACAAGGATAACAAAGATCGACGAAGTTAACCATAAATAACAGGTAGACTAGGATTCGGATGTATGCGTATTTCATTGTGTTGTTTTTTAATTTTGCATACCCTTTTATTTTTTTGTATACCATTTTATTTTTTGTAGACCCTTGTATTTATATTTTATTTGATTTATACTTTATCGGGAAAGTCTATATGTCATTATTTTTTACTCTACTGTATGTACTTTCAACTACAAGCACTTTATTGTTGGCGTCTTGGTCAGATTTATTTATTAAGTCAATTGTGTTGTATGTCTGTTGTGTATATTAACATAGATTTGGCTGCTGGATCCCAATTATTTAAAAGTTAACCAATTATGTTTGTTTGGTTTGCTCACCCAATTGTGTTAATATAACGGAACCATAATCTATTGTCATACAATTGGGAGGTTAAACTAGCTGTAAAACCAGGTTTAACCAACCATTTTCTTCGGAAAATGTCTGTTCCAAGTCCGGAATATGACAGTTATTTTCCATTCGTTTGCCTAGCGTTTGTTTTTGTTAGGCTTTATGGACTTTCCCCTTTTGTATTTACCTTGGAGTTCGGTATTTTTGTAAATTTTGTTTTGCAACCTGATGGAAACAGGTTTGCACAGTGTAGCTAGAAAAAAAAGGCAAGCAAACTTGTTTATTCACGGTATTAGACAAAGGTTGGTTAAGCGGAGAGGTTATGTTGAATAATAATATATACGAACAGTTTCTGATGACGGTGCAAAAATGGTAAGAAAACAGTAAAGTTTGACAGGACAGACGAGGGCCTATCACGACGATTTATTGATTTCCTAAAGACCCACAAAAACATCGCTTCAATAGTATTTTAAGCAATACATACAGATATTTAGACGACATGTACTCTATTAATAATTCAGATGTTTTTAGATACACAAATGAAATGCATCAACTTTCCTACATACAAAGTTGAAGAAAATACTTATAATTTTTATGGTTATCTTAATACTTAAGTTCATAACAAACAGTATGAAAATACAGCAATGTTGTATGTGGTAATACCTAAGGACAATGAGGTAAACCACAAGAGTTCACAATACAGTCTTAAAAATGAGAAACCCAGAACGTATTGTAGGAACGCTTCTTCTTTCAATATTGTAGATTCCTAAATGGTGTTGTTCCATTTGTTCCTTCTTTTTGAGCGACAATTTCTTGTTGGTTCGACATTCATGTATAGTTCGTAGCGTCGTCTGAGATTTCAAGGAATGTAATATTTTCATCATTGAATCATTTTACAACATAGATAGCACTGGCGTTGTCAGTTTTTCTTCGATTTATTAGTTTGAATATACCTTTGGTATCTTCCGCCTTTCTTTTAGAATATAACGATTGAGTAAAAACAAATGACAGAATTGCGCAAACTCGAAAAGGAGCAAGAACGGGTGCATCAACATGTTAAGTGTATCCCGGAACGAATGCCACAACCGCCAAGATAATCTAGACATCATGTATAGTTCGTAGTGTCGTCTGACATTTCAAGGAATGTAATATTTTCATCATTTAATCATTTTAAAACATAGATAGCAATGGCGTTGTCAGTTTTTCTTCGATTTATTAGTTCTCTTGGCAGAGAGGAAATATGACACAATCGATATATTTACAGTTCAGACGACTATTCTGGTTTCTCAAGAACTGAGACAGGAATTTTTTTTTCTCATGCGTTGAAACACAGACACACTGTTCCAGTCAACCAATGTGATGGTGACCGCTAATTTGCGTAGTGCCGATTCAGTCGTAGTTCCTGATAACACTGCTTTGTGCGAATAATGTAAACATGCACGCGCGTATGGGGCAGAAAATGTGTTACTAATGAAAAATGGGAAGTTGACAATGAGGAAACCGAAATCGTCACGTTTGTCATGAATCCTTGTTTAAAGACGTCCATCTGTGTCAATTTCAACCCCAAAAAATCCAGATATGTAATCTTGATGTGAAATTAAAAAAACTTGGCATGATTTTTTTTGTTGTCTTTTAGAGGGTTTTGTATGACTACTGCTTCATATGAATACAAAAAGTCGGCCAGTATGGAAGTACAGTTAGTACTCATTCGATAACTGACTGTTTGTTGAAATAACAACCCAAAATAAAAAATCGACATATATGTTGTCGATCATAAAGTCCAGCATTTATGAAATATTTTTTCCGGAATAATTGCTGTGGTTCATCACACAGGACGATTTTGCGTCACCTTAAGATAAAAATGTGTATCTGCGATTTCCATTTTTGATGGAAAAAAGCAATGTCTAATGAGATAAAAGTCGATCTTTTAAATATAGAAAGATGTTTAGTATAACTTCTATACGAGCTTTATGTATATTGTTCTTTTCACGGATTGTTATTAAGTTTTAGTATCTGTGTTCCGATAGTTCATCGTAGTAATTGTGTGCGCCGGTGAAGAAAGCCATCAGGAAGAATGGATGTTACCTCCGTGATGTTAAAGGTATCTAATACCCTCTTGTGATAAAGGGTTTGTGACGTCCTGCAGTTTTTATAGCGATGTCTTTATGAAATCGATAGCGGATTACTGTGTCGTTTACGTAAACCCCACATTACCTTTCATTCGTATATGTTCGCAAGGGTGAGTTTTCAAGACTAGGTAGATACATTATTTATGACGATTATATATTATGAGATATACTGGTATAATAAGCATTAAATTTAGCTATACTTATTCAGATGAAGTTGATTTAGTTAATCAATTTTTCACAGAGAAATTAAAATTATTCAATGTAGATATTCTAAAACTTGATTGACAGAAGCTGACTTAATATTGTATTCTTATTTTGTAGGATGTCAGTGCTTTATTCATAGAAACTAGTGCTAAAGATGGCTCTAACATAACAGAAGCAGTAACCGAATTAACAAGGTAAGAAGTTTTCCTTTGAATCTAACTGGAGTGATTAGTGAAAAGGATATTATTGTTTTTAAAGTTAAATGGTAATAATGATAAAATGATCAGAAAGACATTTTATAAGCTTCAAAACTATAATAAGAACTCATTTGAATTATGTTTTTTTTTCGAATATGCAATCTGTCATCACAGTCAAGTAGTATTTGAAAAAAAATTTTTTGTAGATTAATGCGAGCAAACGAGGATTTAGAGGTCAAAACAGTTGGGCTTCAGCTGCATGAAAAACCAGAAGAAAAAAGAGCATGCTGTGGACGTTGACATTTTTGAATATATATATATTTATATGCATCAATCATACACTTGTTAAATGTAACACATGTACAAATATCATTTTTATTTAAATTCGTAAACATGTCATATTTCAGAGTAAGGTAGGGTATTAGACCTATTGTTGTTATGCATGGGTCGGTTACAAGCATTTATTGTTTTGAACTTGGTGTAAATATTGTTAATATTTTTGTGTCAAAATTTTCATTACACAATGGTGCATACAATAGTCTTCCAATTGCTTTCATTCTTTGGTTTATCTTTTTTGATTGTGAAGAAACAAATGTTTGATTTTGAGATAATCCCGTCTTTAGGTAATGTCAAAAGTTACCATGGTGGATATCAAAACCCAAAATATCGAAGACAAGAAGACAATACCATGTCCCAAAAAGGACGAAAAGAAAAGAATAACACTCAACAAAACAATATCAAAATATATAGCTTGATCAACATGAAATCTACCAAGAATCGGTGGGGATTTCAGGTCCTCTGGATTTTGATTCATATAACATAAGACAAGGAAGATATTAGATAAACTTTATTGCACAGTACTATTTAGTAAAGAAATAATTATATTTTATATCTTACGCAATATATTGTTAATAGTGTTACGTATATTTATTTGCAATAATATAGCTTTATTTAATTTTATATTACTTACTGTACATAATGTAGAAGCAATATTGCCACAGTCATGTAAATAGAAAAAATGTTTACGTACAAGACTTATGTTGTTGGATGATGATGGAAACAATGTTTGTTTGAATTATATTTTAATTCTTTATTGTGTGATAAATACTGTTTACCATTAAGTTATTGTACATTTTTATTCATTATTGTACTGCAAAATAATCTTCCACTAAGAACGTAAACGAAAATTTGCAAATTATATTCCCTGCTATTGCCTGGTGCAATATTGTTGAACAATAGCAAAAACTAACGACAGTTTTAACAGTGTTTTAATGTGTGTCATACAAAATAAGAGTTATTACACAAACAATGACGAATATTAAACGTATTTGAAAATCTACTGCACTCTCAAGCTCTTGCAATATTAAGTGTACCTCGAAACAATTGGTACCAGTATAAGTGCAATAACCTAATAATATTGTTATGTTGCGTATATTAAAAATGTTTGATGAATGTAGTACACAAACGATTTCCGATTACATCCGGAATGACAAACGTGGTATGGAGGAATAACTTCTTTGAAACATGTTAAATGATCAGTGTAGGTTTCTTACATTTAATGGTATGATTTATAAGATAAATATTAAAAGACCAGTTCAATCAATTGAAACAATACTTTCAATTTAATTAGCTGTTGGAGAATTTTAAGGATAATGGGTAAGGTAATTGTTCTTACCCCAGAAAGAAAATCACGTCACCCCTTTCTATTGATTCGGACAAATTATCATAAACTGTTTTCTTGAGGTAAAACGAAACTGTACAATGACACCATATGAAATATCATGGACATTTGTCTCTTGTTGTTATTGTCCTTGAAATAGCCTGACTGGATAGTGCGTATAATTAACGAGTTATTATTGTGATAACCGTTATTGTTATGCTGCCCATTCAGGAAGGATCAGGTGAATAACCTTTGTTGTTATTTATTAAATGTATTTACCATCTATTGTAATAATTTGTTATTTGGGTAATTGTTACTGAGAGGAAACTCTCTGAATGTCTTTCATATATCTTTCATATATCAGCTTAACATTAACATTATTATACCTACATACATTTTGTTAGATTTCATAATGGTTGACTTTTAGATTGTTGTTATGATAGTTACTTTGTTTTGAGTTGAGCACAACTGTTAAATCCATGAAAAGTATTTTTTTTTAAATTGAAACATAGACATTTGATTGGTTAAAACACAGTTTTATTATTCATAATATCAATAAGATTTATGTACAAATTTGCATTCAAACTTTACTAAACTATTAACTTGTATATTAACATCGTAACAAGTGCTGTAATGTACCATTATACATTATATTAGAACTAATAAAACAACAAGCTTCTAATACTAGTTACTGATCTAACTCGTATGATTTCGTCGTTTTCGTTACGAGGCATTCATTGTCGGTCTAATCAAGTAGAGATATGGGAAAAATATTTCGTACATTACAAGTTTTCACTGCAACTTAATTCTACAGAAAATAAATGGATGACTAAATATATTAATAAAATACGATGTACATAAGAAAATAAAAAAAATAATTTTAACTAGTAAATTTTTTTTTTGTAAACACATTAAGATTACAGGATAAATACTATATACATTTTCCTCTTTTTTGGCATGGTAGATAAAGTGTATGAAATTAAACGAAAAAATAGCAGCTTTTAAACATATGCAATAGAACATAGCAACATTTTAGATAGAAAGGTGTAGCACTGACAGTAGAAAATTAGTTTTATAGTATGTATAATTTCCACGGTCGATGTTTTAGAGGTAAATGTTTATATTGTCGAATGAGCATCTAGATGTATGTTTTATGGTGTGTGATTTGAGATTATATCGATATTTTACAGTTTTAACTGAGAAACTTTAAATTACATGGTTTTAACTGCTAGGGATTAATACTGAATAATACCATCAGCGATTAGAACTTTTACGCTGATAATGCATGTACGTAGATAATGTAATGTACGATCACACGAGTAGCTATGTTTACCTTATTTAATCGAATGCAACATTATAGTGTTTTCTTTTGGTAAACATCATCGTTTATTTTCTACAGCCCGCTAAATTTTCGTATCGCTCCTTGATTAGACTGATTGTAATTTATATAACTAAAACTCAAAACACTCTGGGAGAAATGATTGTAATTGCTATTTTCACAATCACGAGTGTCTTCTGTTACTCATACTTGCATGTTTTAGTTGTTGCTTCAATGCATAAAAGGAGAAATAAATGCTTTCCTAATTTGTCTTTTTCTTGTGTTTAGCTACCATTTGTTTTGCCTTCTCCTATAGTTGTAGTATCTTAAAAATACCTGCTTTTATGATATTGAGTTAGTTCTTATTTTAGCATAGCTTTTCTGAACTAATGCCTGATGATAAGAGTTTACTTCGTTTTATATATAGAATCAAATTTTCCATTTAAATCTTTAAAACATAATGGTATGCATTTTTATAAGATTCAATATCTGGATATAGAAGGTATCTCACTGTTTTGAACATCAATGATGTTTAGTATGATATTTATAGATTATCGTTGATCATCTCAACGAGATTGATTTTCTCGCTTGAGCCGGTACGGCGAAAGTGAGAAAAGAAATCGAGTTGAGATGACCAATGATAATCTGTTTATCGCTATTTTACCTATGGCGACGTTGTTAATTTCATTTACAACGGGCAAGTGCTCCTTAGATTCTAGCGATAATTTTTCATATCACTCGACTCCGATGAGAAAGGAAATAATCAGTCAGCAAGATCAAAGGAAAATTTCGGAAGATAGCGATAATATAAAATACTGAAATGAATTATCGTAACTAGATGAAACGTATTTCAATGGAAAAGGACCAAACATTGCATATAATGTTTTTACAAAAAATCAGATTAGTCCTTTAATAGATTTAGGCAACAATAGTTGTCCGATGTTCAAATATCATTAATCGATTTAGAAGACAACGGTAACTAATGAAAAAGGAGGAGGTCCAAGTTATGATCGAAAGAAAAATACCACAGTAGAATTTAAACATCATCCATACCCCACCCACCCACCCCAAAAAACCACAAAACAGCACGTTGATAAATACGAACCCTAACAGGAATAGAAATAGCCCATGTGCTTCATTTTAGTGAGAAGTAAAAAACGGTTTGATTTATCGTTAGAAAAAGAAAGACGACGCTAGTTGGAAATCAAAAAATCTATGATAGGAAACACATGCTTGTTAAAATTATAGTTTCCGCTAAACATATTTTGACTAATATGTTTTGAGATAAAATAAAACAAATACAGTTATACTTTTACTTGCTAAAGAACATTTATCGGATTCATGTACATCTTATATATTCAAAATATCACCGATTCATATTTAAGCGTTCATGTGTCAAAATCTTGGAAAGGCAGAAAATGAAGTAAAAAATATCCAAAAACAATCGAACAGAAAATTATTAAGGATATCAGGCAATTGGACAATCACCCCCAGTTTTTGATGGGGTTCGTGGTGCTCAGTCTCTAGTTTTGTGAACTGTTGTTTGTTTGTCTTTTTCTTTTTTAGCCATGGCGTTGTCAGTTTCTTTTCGACTTATGAATTTGAATGTCCCTTTGGTTGCTTTCGCCTCTCTTGTATTTCAAATTAACAAAACAAGGTCACATAATTGGTATACCTTTTACAACATAATCATCAAGGTTAACCAGACCTACAAAAATTTTCACTGCAAAATTGAAATTGTACGCACAGCTCAATGTTGGTCGAGATGTCATGATTTGTTTCCAACTTTAAAAGACTACCATCTAAATTCAGTGGATGCAATAGAAAGAATTCACGGCTACAATGATTTAAATGTTAAATGTTAATCAGGATAGAAAGTACAGATATCAACAGGATAAAGAACGAAAAGAAAAATATATATCTCGAAGGATATAAAAACATTTTTGAATTTTTGTTAACAAAACTTGCATTACTGATTGTTCTAACTGAATAAATTCAGTTCAAAATACGTTCAAACAAAAATACCCCAAAAAATGCCATCATCAGTACTACAAAAGAAAAGAAAGACATAATGCTTTTTCTAAATTGTATTCTCTTTACTTCAAATCGATTTTGTACAACAATGTTTTGGCATATAAAGCAAACATTTCATACACTGATGTCAAATAGGATAATGATAAAACAGTGACATACGGTAAATATGGTCAATTTCAGGTGACCTCAAAGTCTGTTTCGTTCCAACCATTATATGCGGCTAACACTGTTCTGCATCTCCTCGGCAAAGATTGAATACAATTTTGACATCCTTTGCCATTCATGTCGCAACGCTTGACTGGGTTGATCTTATGCTCTAGATGGGGGTTGGCGTTGGCACATGCTTCTATCATTTTTGTCCCAAAGGTGTTCATTGGGGTTCAAATCTGACAACTTTGAGGGCCATGGCAATATATTACTGTTGGTCTGATCGAGAACATCCATGATGATTCTACTGGCAAGTTTGTCAACTTAATGTATTTAGGCAAGGGCGAAACTCTCATTTCGACTTCTTTATACACTTGTTCGTCAATCACAGCTATAGAGAGAAAAGCATGACTCATGGCCAGTTCCTTAAAGTTCAGACCCTCAATGTATGACACCAACGAACACGAACACGTCTGTGTAATTTAAATACGCACACACGTAACGTATCAATTGAGACAAATAAAAACAACTCTTTTAAACATCACGAATAAAAGAGGATTTTTTACAATATGTAGAAAGAAATCGTCATTTTGGTTTTCGGTATTTCGATTTATTCTAGCAATTACATATAAATTGATACGTTACGTGCGTGTATATTCAAATTATACGGACTTTATGTGATCACCAATCAAAAAATGCTCTGGCAAAGTTAAGAATCAAAACATATGAAATATACACTAAACAAGTTTTACGGTCACAATCATATACTGGTTGAACGATATGAGGTGTATGTGTCTCAACTCATGAGAGATATGTTTTCGTGGTCGTAGATCTCTTAAAACATTCAAGAAAAGTCGTCTGAATTGTAAATGTACACATGGTGTCTTCTTTTTGAACATTGTGACATTCTGAGTCTAAATTCGCATGGCGGGTGAGGCACGCATGACTAAAGAAGCTAACATTGTCGACGCAAATGGTGTCGGTCTATTAAAAGTCCATGGACGTCCTTTGTTTGTTTTCACTTGATTTTTATATTTATTATGAATTTACGAATTTTGAACTTCGGTAAACTACTGTTGACTCTATTTACGCCGTAAGACACAAGAAAGAGTTTAACACTTACGTCATAAAGTCTTATACTGGGGCATAGTTACCCAATTGTCAGATCAAATTATAATCTTATGGAAAGCTTGGCATTGTTACTGTGTGAACATAAGTATCAAAGATGTAAAGAAGCGCTAGTTTATTAAAACAAATTAACTCTCAAATTATCAATTATTCGAGTTTGATGACCAATAGCGATGGACATTTGCAAACATGGGATGGTCAACCGCCCTCTAATGCTTATTGAAAACCACTTATACAGTGTAACCTGCCTAATCCGACACCTGAGTATTCCAACATCCTGCTTTAACCGACACATTTTCATGGTCCCAAAATAATCCTATCATAGCAGAAAAACCTGAGTATTCCGACACCCTGCTTAATCCGACATTTTTTCTGGTCCCCCAGTGTGTCGGATTAGGCAAGTTCCACTGTATATGCAATCACAATCCTCAATTGGAAGTGTAGATGCAACAAATGATATCAAGGTAAAAATTAGGACAACAGTATAAGACAGGCAAGCATGTAACTTAAAGTAATCATAATCATACAGAAAAAGCATCTCCTGTTATGCATATAGCCACGTCACAGGATTTAAACGTCAACTTTTGTGTTATATATAAAATCAATTAACATAAAACCCCGGTATTAATGCCAGATTGGCAAAGGTTGAAATGCACGTCTCACGTACAAATTTATAAGCCTGGTATCTTTGTTGAAAATGTCACGAGTGAGGCTGAGACTGTAACGTCTAACCTATTCATTGTTGCGCCCAAGGAATTTGTTGAAGAACGTATGATATGATTTCGAAAAAGTCTTCAACAAGTACACTCTGGGCCAAAGGTGTGGAAATCCAAAATATAACACGTCATCAAGCTTAAAAACCAAAAGGTGCTAATTTGAACAACCATTACCGTCTAAGGTCAACATTGCATGGGGTTATTTTAACCTTGTCTTTTAGGTTACACGCAAAATATATCGATAATGGCACAGACCTTTCTTTCTTTGTAGTATCTTTATTTCAAGTTCACTTTTGTATCAGATACTTAGGTTCTCACGGATATAATGATTAGTAAGTTAAATAATGACATCATCAAAATACCTAAAAGTAAAATTAGACTTTTACAGATGTTTTTCTTGTCTTTTATTAGAAGGTTTGTATACAGGTTACCTAACAGCGCTGCATTGTTAGTAGCAATTGGAAACCAAATATGCTAGCAAATACTAATATTAATTGTCAAAAATTGGTGGATTTGTTGGTTGCAATGCTGAAAAGCGTGTATTATAGAAGCCGAACTTTAGTTTTTTTACTACTAGAAACAAAGTGCTTGTTTTTACATTCCAGTTTTGGATAAATGCAATATTGGTTTTACTAGTACCATTGTTTTAAGAAAAAATCAAGAATAATTGATATCAGATTGGAAGCTACTATCGAATATAGATTTCTTCTAAAACCAACGCGAAAGATATAATTTGTAAACCAGAACCTCATACATCATAATTCAAAAGACAAAAAAAAAAAAATGTGTGCACAATTTATAAATATATATACTTTTAATTATACTACCTTGTAATATAAAAAAAACATTTATGTGAAATAGGAACGATAATATTGTCCTAGTTAATTATGTATCCAATTAAAAAAAATGCCAATTAATCAAAAAATGATAAAGCTCAGAAAAATAATTAACTCATTGAACTTATTCATTCATTCATTCAGTTATTTAAGGTAAGTAAAAAAAAAACCCTTAATCCGTAATGACCTTTAGTTTGTACGATTTCGCCAGAGGATTTTAAAAATTAAGCTCATAATCTCATTACATACGACGTAAACAATCGAATGGCCTTCAAACCAATTTCATATTTTCTAAAAAGCGATTTTTAAAGACAAAAAGGTAAGAAAATGTAACAGATAAGAAACCAGCAATACAAATTACATTTTATTGGTTATTTTTACTCGTATTATAGTAGGAAGATTAGAAAAAATATACACTCGTAAAACGAGTGTTAGTTTGTAGAAACGTTCAAATTTAGTGTCGAAATATAAATGTATTACATATATATAGAAATTAGTAACATAAAAATATACACAAATTAGATATATAAATATTTAGCATAGACTACTCAGTAAGGTTTTTATTCAGCATCAACTGAAATTATCATTCAAATATTTCGGCCTCGAGCATCACTAAAGAGACAACAATTGTCGAAATGCGCTTCTGGTGCAATAAATTGGTACCGTTCATGTTAATTCAAACGTTTTGCGTCACCTCTAAGAAGTGGTCGATCGTTCTTTTGTATAGAACTTATGTTTGTATATTTGCTATTATACGCCTTTGTTTTGTGGTTCGTAAAAGCTGCAGAATCGTAACTCTAATGGCCCTTCGGATTTTAGCGGACAAAAGACAATAAATATTTTCCGCACATATCCGAAATCAGCACAGGATCAAAGAACTACGGTTCCGTAACTATGTTCATACACATATCTTGTTAATTTTTATTTTTTTGCTAGCGTATTTTCCTATGATTTTCATTAATCTCACTAGAGTATTTTATTTTCGTCTTGCTTGGTTATTTTCTGGTGATTTTCATTTGTTTGGCTAGTATATTTTCCAATGATTTTGAATTTTGATGAGTTATATTGGTATCACCTTCTTATTGACCTGGAAATCCTTTTTACATCAAACATACTTTAACTTTCAATACCGATTAGGATTATTACTTTCAGCTTAAACAAAATTCGACAGTTTATGCTCTTTTTGAATATCATTCCATCTATTCATTAACACAGCGAAAATTAAATCAACAAATTTAACATTTGCAGAATGGATGTCGATAAATTTTGTTCGGGATGTTTACGGGATCAGGAACAGAATGCTGCAGCAGCATGGTGTCTTGACTGCAAGGAAGATGTATGTGAGGCATGCGCAAAGGCCCATAGGAGGATTAACCCTCCACATAAAGTTATGCCTCTTGACGATGAATATGCGAAAGGTCCTTCATTTACTCACATGATGCAGTTTTGTGATGTCCACACAGACCAGAAATTTGTCCAATTTTGTACACAGCATAACCAAATCATTTGCGAGTGTTGCTTGAAAGAAGACCATGTAAATTGTAATTCGGTCACATCAATAGAAAGTTTCAGTAAAGAGTCAGAAAATGGTACATGGATAAAAGAATTACAAAGAGAAATGATAAATTTAGATGGTGATTTGCATATAATGATGAAAATTCAAACCGAAATGATACCAAAGCTGAAAGAACAAAAGAAAGAAATCCTTAAACAGTTATCAGCCGTTAGACAACAGATTGACGCACATTTAAACACAATTGAGAATAAACTCATAAATGATCTTAGTAAAAAATATAACACTTGTAAGGGAAAGGTAGAACAATCAAATCATAATACTGCAAAAAGAAGGAGCGACCTGCAATGTTGGACTAAAAATCTGACGAAAATAGAAGAAAGTCGAGATGAAGTCCAGATTTTTCAAGCAATTAAAGTATTTGATCGTAAAGTGCAAAGGGAAAAAAGTAGCATGAACAAAAGTCAACAAATTAGTATTGAATTTCATACACCAGATATAAATGAGTTACTGAAGAACTTTATTGGTTTTGGAGAAATATCAGTGATAGAATGTATAAATCTAGAACTTCAGCAAGCATTGAAACACGATCAATCATTCAACGAATCAGAAAAGTCAAATGTTTCTGATTCAAGCTTGCGAGAAGGAAACTTTAAATGTATTAATGCGTTTTCTACACCAATCTTTGGGACTGACGTTGAAATTGAGAGGGGATGCTTTATAACTAACAATAGACTCCTATTACTAGACATTGACCAGCCATACCTGTATGTATGTAGTTTTGATGGGTCAGGAGTAGAGACAATCAAAGTTGATCAAAAACCCTGGGATGTCGCATTGATTGATACTGTGAATGCTATAATAACATTTCAGAATAAAGGTTATCGAATATTGGACTTGACAACTCTTACACTTGGCCAATATTTTAAACCTGAAGCTCCAGGTTGTTATGCTGTGACCTCAAGTCAAGGTCAAATATGGATTGATACAGGGTCTTTCGCAATCATTCAAATTGACATCAATGGTAACGTTTTGCGGACACTAACAACAAAACATGAAATAAAATCAATATGTTCAAACGACACAGGTAACATATACTATGTATCAAATGAAGTTCAGAATGATCGAATTTATTGCATCAAGGCTGAAGGAGAAGAAACTATTTTCTACGACAGTCCTGATCTTCGATGGCCTTCTGATATCACTTTGGATAATAAGGGAAACGTTTACGTTGCTGGGGGCGTCTCGAACAATGTGCATAAAATATCACCTGATGGAAAGAGACATGAAATCGTTCTGACAAAAGAGGATGGAGTATACTCATCGTGTGGTATGTGTTACAACAAGGAAAGAAAAACTATTTTTGTTATCAGTGATTATGGGAATAATATTGTGACATACAAGTAAATCGTATACTACAATGTAAGAAAGATAACTCGAAATATCTTTATGGAGTACAATTTAAAAGCCAACTCTTCATATCAATGTGTTTCTAAATTATGTCAATATTTACAAAACTTTTATATACTATCTTCAGTAATACAATTATCACAAATCCTTTCTGTTTAGATTGATTGCTTTGAGCTTACCGTCCAATGGCAAGAATATCACCGTATTAAAAAAAAAGACAAATGATATCAAGGGTACAGTACGAAATCATACGTCCAATAAAAACGGACCATACCATGGTCAAAAAGACAAACAACAGTCTACAAAACAACAAACAGAAATACTAAAGACTGCGCAAAACTAACCCAGCCAAATACCAGTATGTTTTCAAGGGCTTTGGAACAGTAAGCAGATCCTGCTCCACTAGTGTCACCCATCATGTTGCTCATGACAGGTAACCATTCTGTGAAACTTAAAATGATAGGTCGCATTCACATTCGAGGCAATGCAGATTGTGGCTATTTAAATTGAAATCTATCCATGATCATCTGTGGCACAAATATTGCATAACGGGTGGTTGTCGTTAGTTCATGTCTGTCACATTTTTTTTTCGTTAATTGTTTTGTTATAAATTGAATTGTTTCGTATTTTTCATGTCGGGGCCTTTTATAGCCGACTATACGGTATTGGTTTTTCTCATTGTTGTATGCCGTACGGTTACCTATAATTGTTGACATCTACTGCATTTAAACTTTGGTGAATAGTTGTCTCATTGGCAATCATACCACATCTCCTTATTTTTGAATTAAACTATGATGGCGTCCGTTCTCATTCGTATGGATGATTTTATCTTTAAGTTTAACACTCGTTCAATATCTTCTTGTTTAGTTGCAATACTCAGTCACGCACTTGATGCAAGGTAACACAAGCGCTGGCATATCGTATCAACTGGGAGATACAAACTTGGTATGCAGGCGCTTTTGGAATATTGCTACATAGAAATGACAATTCACAAACGAAAACTGAATTCAATTTTTAGATTTAAGTTAGGCAGACTTTAGTTTATCTGTGGTATCCTTAATTTCAAGTTCGATGGGATAGATGAATTCAACAAACTTTGATTTGTTTAGTGAGAGGACATCACATAAATAGCAGAACGTGAAGTAAAAGGATAATACTAGCTTCATTTCATTTCTCGTTAGAAGTCCCTGTATGAAGCCAAATCGAGAACAAATGAACGATATTTCCAATGGGTAGGTTTTTCAAAGTTTGTCGACCGTGATAAAGGACCAGAAACCCTGGAAACACATTTTTAAAGGGTTAGGGCAGCTATGTTGCCTTCCACCAATAAACCAATTAAAGTAATGTTGTAAGGGGCATTTAATACCTGGCGTGGCTTTGTATTCATATTTCTTGCACAATTTAATGAACGCCTACTAAATAAGGATTTTGCTGTCGGATCGCAGAAGTCCAATTGAACATACTTCTATAACCCAGTTTATCCTCCTATAAAACATTAACTTTCGACCATACATACAAAACTTTGATACAAATTCATTTGAGTTGCACGGATATATCTTGCTTACAGGTGTTCTGGTCTGATAGACACATGTTCTATATATAACATCTTTTGTTTGGAAGAATCGAGGCATGCCACTGATGAACCCATTTAAATTTTGAATTATAAAACATTTGTTTTGACTCTCTGCTCTTTTAGTTATTTGCTATGTAGAACCATCAGCTTTGTGAAGAAGTCGTAACCCGATCTTATGTGGTATTTTTTGGTATGCACTTTTCCTGATGAATGTTATCCTAGAAACACGTCTCGTTTGTTCGGCAATCCGTTCCATACATGTTTATTACTAGAACCGATCCGATACCGCTGCTGGGGATTTATTATTCCTGGGGGTATCATCCTCTCTACAGACAATAGTTCGATGGAGGCTGGATTATAATGATATATTTGTCTGTAAATTCCAGTTAAAAATCTATGGTTTTTTTTCAAACGAATTAATTTGTAAATCGCAAAGGTAAAGTTGACCTTAAACGGTTTTGTTATCGCTCATACCTTGTTAAGGTTACTAAGTATTCCCGACAAAAGTTTCGTGCACATAGAAATCGGTTTCATATCTTTGATTGATATTTTAGTATGGTGATTGTTCTTGTTTATCCGTATATAAAAAAAGATGTGATATGATTGCCAATAAGACAACTCTCCACCAGAGACCTAATGACGTAGAAGTTAGCAACAATAGGTCACCGTACGACCTTCAACAATGAGCAAAACCCATACCGCATAAATTTTAAATAACTGTCCTCGTTTTCATCTTCCGATAAGGTATTGATAAATTAGCAAGCTCAAAACATATAGATGTTCACCAAATGAATGCTATCAGTTGTTTATCAATAAGGTAAAATTTATCTTATTTGATAAAAAAATACTTTTGCTTTCCGACCAAAGTTGCTATCTACATTATATAGTTATAATTTGAGAATGCTGTTTAGGATTCAGTCAGTTATAAAGGAATTTACAAGATGTATACACTGTTTTAGTTACATCATTACCAGCACCATGTAGGGTGTTGACCTTATTTAATAGCCTTTAAAAATTAATGAGCTTGTATTTCAAATCTTCTTAATAAAAACTATATTTAAATTCAACTACATTCGCTTGTAACTGCTATCTTGGGTAATAATAGTTCA
The DNA here is from genome assembly GCA_017311375.1 of Mytilus coruscus. Lineage (NCBI taxonomy): Eukaryota > Metazoa > Mollusca > Bivalvia > Mytilida > Mytilidae > Mytilus > Mytilus coruscus. The sequence continues at coordinate 78,516,065 of CM029604.1, forward strand.
GAACGTTTTACTTGACATTTGATATTAATTGATTGAGTGTTGTTATATTATAATTTACTTTATTTATCGCATCTAAGTAGAGGTTAGGACAGAAACATATATTGTTTCAAGCTCCTTTAATTAGTACATAAAATCCCTATAAGTACAGGCTTTCCACACTTATTAGAACATAGGGCAACAGTATAACACTGCGTAAACAAATATGTTAAGAGTCAGACAGCGTTTTGTATCTTAATTTGAAAAATAAGTTCAAATCATTAAAAATATACAGATATAAATTTTGTGTTTTAGGAAAGGACAAATAATATTTGGTAACAACTACAAATGAAAACATATACTCGCTGGATTTTTTATTGACAACATATTTGTAACGTGTTTTGCACAAAAGGCATTGAAATGCTTGTCAATGGCGCTCAATTTTTTTCGACGACTTGTTCATATTTTTGTTTGGCAAAGACTTGATAGATATGCTTCTCATATAGAAACTATTACTATCAAACAACTTCACATTCCGCTAAATGGATGATGTCCGAAAACTTAACAATTTAAATTTTGTGACTATCGTTATCACATCTTTCCAATTGAACTTGAAATAAAAGATAATATAAATACACTTAGGCGTGCTTCATATATGGACTATCATCTACCAAAAAAGAGTAGGTTTAAAACTAAACTACAATATTTGTAATTAGTAAAACTTCTTTTAATTTCAATTTCTATATTGCAACATTTTAGAGATAGAATATGTATATCCAAGTTCATACGATATTCCAAGTCTTGTGTTACCAATCATGATTTCTTTGATAGAGATTTTCTCCTTATAAGCTAGCTATTGGACCGATGGTTCTTATTTGTAAAGCTGAAGTCTCCTCTTTGAACATTTAAAGGACGCCATCATACTTTAGTTGACTGTTATGGAATATGTGTGTCAAAGATTACTTAAGATATGTTCCTCTTGTTTTAACCCCTTTTTTTTGATTGTTTCGGTCATCGACTGTAAATTTACTGTTCATTAAATGTTAAATCATTCGAAACAGTAATTTTTTTCTACCACAGGCATAGATGAGCTTATCTAGATTGTTCACAACTTTTTTTTCGATTTTGTTTTTGTTTTTGATGCCAATTCGCCTTCAAAACTTTCAAGTGCTACCGCTACGTTTTATTTAGACGAAAAACGCATTTTGCGTACTACATTATAAGCCTGATTCTTTGATAAATCTTTAGTGACACTACGAATTGAGATTTATTGCCATGAGCAACACAACGGGAGACACCAGTGGAGCAGGAAATACTTTCCTTTCAGGTTTACTTGAGTTCAACTGTAGTTTCGATGGGTTTTGTCTATTTTTTCTTCGAATTATAATTTTCAATTTGCCCCAAATGTATCTTCTCCCATTTAACATATGCTATTTCAGCTAGTTTACTTTTCAGCTTATATAAACTGTGGCCTACTTGCAACCGTTGTGAACCTGAATTTAGAATTATGTATAATCCTTCTTTCAAATTCAGTTAATTTTAACCAAACGAACTGTTAAGCTGGTGAAACATATCAATAAGTTAACGAATAATAAGTAAGATTCATCAAATAAAGACACGCAAACTATCTAAGGTTTCAACTCCCTCAGGCAAAGTTGACTTTTAATGGATTTGGCTATTTTGTTAGGTCCCTTTTAGTCACATAGCTCTTCAACTGTTTCGGTTCTTATTCATCCTTGGATTTCAAATATTCGGCTTTGAGCGTTCCTGATGAAGGTAAATCCAAAAAAAGCGCTTCGGACGCATCAAAATTATAAATTGTTGTTTCCATTTTTTTTAGCAATTCTGTTCAAGGAAAATTAAACTATATCTTTTTTTTTGACAGTCGATCCCGACCATTGGAATCAACTGGGTCTCGTCCCAACATGAATAGGAATCTCAGCCTCATCAAATCGAATGCAGATGACAGTTTGAACTACAAATATGAATATTTCAATACTCCAAGTTTGAATAAATTATGCATGCTGCAAACATCACTTCGACAAATAAATGAAAAATAAACATTTAAATATTTTTGAAGTATTTTATTCTATATATAGATAGAATAATAAATTTGTTCACATGATATTACTTTAAAAATTTCACCTCCTCGGACTGATTTGAACAGCTAAATAATTGAGGCTTGTGCCGTTTAACAACAAGTTCTAGATTGTGATGCGGATTTTTGTTATCAAAACCGCTCTATTTTCAAAGTCGTACTTAACACATATCAAAGGCGATTTTTTTATACATAGAATGTCCTTTAGTATCGTTACAGTTTTGCCCGATCATGTGATATTATCAAAGTAATATTACAAGCTGATATCAATTGTATGAAAAATATACAAAAAAAAAAAAACAATAAACACAACAGATCATAACAAGCAAAGGAATGATAAACACGGTATATAAATAATGAAAGAAAGAAATTGGAATTTATCAGTAGTATCCTTTCATGCCATTTCAAACTAGTTTTTACAGTAAATTAGGACTAAAGTTTCAAGTTCTATGATTTATATGTATGTATTGCTAAGAATATGATAATTTATGTTTTAAAGAATATAGCTTTTTTTTTATAATAACCTTAAAAAAATAATAATGGTAAATATTTTTCACAAACAACTGAAAAAAGAAAGCAATCTGAAGCAGATGCATTTATTCGAAATTAACTGTTCTTTTCTCTTCGCAAAAATTTTTACTTTAAAAAAAAAAACAATTTCCGTGTTAAAACTTTACAAGTATAGTATTCTTGAATGGATTACCAGATAAATGTATGTTATTGTATTCTATTGATCAAAATCACATTCCAAAATAAACCAATAAAACCAATATCTAATTTAACGTCCAAGATATGCCATGTGTTATTGTACAGACACTTCTTTTTTTAAGTAGGAGGACATTATATACTACGAATAAAACAGAATGAAATACATAACAAGATACATCTTTATCTAAACAAATTACCCTATGAAATGAAAATATTCCTTTTCTTTTACAAAATGTAAACATGTTTATACAAAATATACAAATAAAACATAAATATAATTGCATTCCATTACAAAATAAAAACATCTGAAATTTTATATGCTTTTATATACATAACACTATAATATGTAAACAGAATTGCAAATTTGATTTGTTCTGTTATAAAAATGGCAAGTTAATTCACGTCTATATTGTACCTATATATGTATATACACAAATGATAAATAGCACGATTTGTTCTAGCTATTGCTGTAAAGTAAAATCACCTACACACTAACAATTGGATTTTAAAATCATTTACACACTAACAATTTACTTTTATTCTCAGATCATTTCCAGCTCAAACAGAAAAACAAGATATATTGCTTGCTTGACATAGAAACAAAAAAAACTTAAAAGATAGAAATGTTTCCTATTACTAATATCTACTCGATATAAAATCGCTACAAAAGAAGAAATATCATTTCAAGGTACTAGTATTCGGTTTTGATAATATTGCTTACAAGGCTTCATCAAAGTAGAGGAATTAAAACTAAATAGATAGAAACATATTAGTTTAAAGAACATGTTAACAAGTAACACTATGAGATTGCAAAATTAAGGCAACAGTAGTTTACCGATGTTCAAACGGGGATTTGCACACACATTAATCATGATTGTCCTTACATTAAGTCAATTCGACCATCAACAAAAAATGTGTCCATTAATCACAGTTTCCTTTTCTATCATGATCGAATCTGTATTTAGCACTATCATTGCACTTTAATTTCAATTGCTTCAACCATTTCATCTCACTCAATTATAACCTAAAACGTTTGGTGGCAAAATGCATGCAGCCTATTCAACATCAGTGATTGCTTTCAGACTGCTTTTGATTTTGTTTGATTCATCTATACCACCTTCCATGGAAAGATATGCATTAACATAGGTCTGATCACGTCATGAAAATTGTATTCACAGGTGGTAAAGTTCCGGGATCAGCGAAGTGTGACGACATGTCATGGTCTGCTGCTAACATACCGTTTACTGCCATTCCTATTATGTCATCTCCGAGATTCTCTGATTGGTGAACTACAACAAATAATCAATTGATTAGAATAAAAAAAGACAAAATACGCACATTTAAACATTTTGAATATTATACCATTCTAATTCTAATTTTTTAATTATAAATTATGTAATTATATTAACACTAGACTACCAGCTCCTTCGGGCAAAGCTTACCTTAGTAGGCTTTAGATCTTTTTGTCTCGTTGGTCCTGATATAGATTATTCCAGAAACAGGTTTTTTGCACAAAAATAAGAATTGTGTATTCATTTCAGTTTCATTTATTAAAAAAATATTTGCATATTATTAAGTGAGACATAAACCTTCAGGCGTTTTTTCATAATTTGACGTGCACTGTGTCAAAAATTATTTTGTTACATTTTTCTATATTGTTGTTATATATAAAAGGATAAAAACATCAAGTGTCATATATCTACCATTATGTAACTGCCTAGGACTGTGACAGCTAGCAGGACTACCATAATTAGCCTCTTTTCGGTGGTGTGGTTTATCTAAGATATTTAATGGGTCGATGTCATTCTGGAAATGGCTTCGTGACTGGATAACAGATACATGTTCAACCAATGGTTTGTTTGACTGTTGGTAGCTTGAGTTAAAAAATTCTGAAAGACAAATTTTATTCATTAAAGTGGTTTAAATTCAATGGTTCAATATTAATGGTGTAATTTAAAAAACTGGCAAGCATTGAGTACATGGGGAAATCGTGATTTGCAGTTTTAAGACAAAATTAAGAATAAAGAAGAATATTTGGCCAGATGACACCATGCTCCTATCGATCTATCACATTTTAATGTTCAGTAAATCGCAAAATATAGGTCTAAACACTAATTTGTCATAAATGTTCAAAGATTCACAACAAAATGAACATGTATACTAAGTGTCAAATTGAGGTGACCACAATTTCACGGTAGAATACATTAAACCAAAACATTAACCTGATTCGGGACAAAAGAACGAACGGAAGGACGGTCGCCCACAAGAAAACATAATGCCCCATGATATTGTAGGCGGGGCATAAAAATACAGATAATAACAGAGACTAAAATCAATAATGTGTCTTATTAATACAAGGTCAGCTTCAACTGATAACTACATTTGGAGCATGATAATTTTTGGTAACCCATATCAGCATTTCAAAGGTTAAGTAAAGAACATCTCATAGCTCTCTTATGGTTAATTTAGAACAATTTGCCTGTGAAGTGTAATTGAAAAAGAAACACATGGAAAAAGTTTTTCTAATGAATTGAGTTGCTTATATAGGTTAAGACTATTTAAACCGAAAGTTAAACCACAACGTCAAAAAGTCCTTGAGAAATGTTAAGACTTTCAATAGTCAAAAAATGAATACATATGCACCTATCTCATTTCTGCGAAAAAAAAAAATGATCTGATCTTAATATAACAATAAGGAGATGTGGCATTTTTTGCCAATAAGACAACTATCAACTCCGAGTCCAAATGACGTTTATTTAAACAACTATAGGTCCTCGTCCGGCCTTAAACTATGGGCAAGACCCATACTGTATAGTCAGCTATAAAAGGTCCCGACATGACAAAATGTGAAACATTTCAAACGAGAAAACCAACTGCCTAATTTATAATTACTATTAACGTAAAATAAATATGACAGACATGAACCAACGACAACCACTGAATTACAGGCTCTTGACTTTGAACAGCACATAAAGAATGTGGCGGGATAAATAAACTTGTGAGCGCTCAACCCTTTCCTTTCTTAGGACTGCTCAGTTAACTCAAGTGAGTTGCAATGCTAAGAGTTCTCCAAATCAGCAAAACTAAGAAAAACTGTAGTCTCCTAGGAGATAACAGCTAAATAATTGTGTGTGTGGACCGTATCGTAAATCTTTGAACAAAAATCTAGAAAGAATGAAGACCCTGGGCTGGAAACTGCACGATGTATTGTTAATATAACATTAGCACCCTCCATCGATAAAGCTGCTTAAAATCGATTAAAAGTTAAAATATACCAAGGAAACCATGTCTAAACGTGAACACATAATTAAATCCACATTTAAAAGCTTATAAAACATTCTAGAAAGTTTAAAGGCTCTGGGTTGAGAATTGAGAAGGAGATGATGATAACAAATAAATAACCTCCATCGTGAATGCTGCTGGACATAACTAAGTTTTACCTTGTATCTAAATGTGTACACAAAGTGATATGCATAAATTCAATGTATTTACAAACATTTTATATTGTGCGAAGGATCTGGGTTGAACCTGTGGATGGAGCTTATTAGACAACATGAGTACCCTCATCAATAATACTGCTGCAAAGTAAACAAGTATCACCTTCTAGATAATAAGACATAACTACGGAATTGTATTTAGAAATCGGAGTGCACATCTTCAAATGAATATACACGCAATCTAGAATGATAAACAGGGCTTTTGGATGAACATTGTAGGAGGAGTTAATTACACAAACTAGTATCCACATTTCCCGCTAACTCTACATTCTTCGTATTATAAGCCTGATTCGCACTTCATGCAACCCGGCTAAATATTTTCTTCTATTTGACTGTCGGTCAGTAAATAACAGGAATGATGAGAAGCTAGCGTCCCGACACTCACGTAGTGCAAATTGGTTAAAACATGCTGCAACAGTTGATCGATACTCTTTTCTTGTTTGAAATGATATACCGAAGAAATAAATAGCGCACTATAAACGTTTGAGATAAGGTTGATGCTTACCTCCAACCGAGTACGGTGCATTAAATGAGGGGTTACTCTGCACTACATTAAACGCACTTCCTGTCTGACTTTGAACTGTGGTGGATGGAAATGTTTGTTGTTGTGGACTTGGATATGATGGATTAAAATATGGATCATTAAAAGTATGTTCCGAAAATGGATTGAACATGTCAAAGTCATTTTTCATGGAATACGGCACTGGATTAACAGGATGAGAACTAAAAGCACTTCTGGAATAAGGAGAACTATATCCACCAATGTTATAATTAGAACCAGATTGATAGTCATGTTGCCCTGCAATTAAAATAAAATACGTTATTGTAAAAACCACTGAACATGTCTTTGTAAACTTTTACAAAGGATAAAATTCATATAAGTCAGTCCATACAACGAAGTACAAAAAACGACATTTAAACGAAATTCTCACCACGTGTGAATACATATGTTAAATTGCAGACTCTCGATAAATAAAACATTACTTTTCCTTCCACGATTTAGATGTAAGGAATACACATGTCTAAATGCTTACACCCCTTGCTCAATTAAGTGATAAAACGCATTGATAATTTTTCACCTTTCAGAAAGATAAGAATTTCATCTTTTCATTATACTATTATAATTACTATTTCTGCAAACGTAACTTTTGTGTATGGAAAAGTACCAGTTATACCATATGTGTTAAATTAGCAAAGGGATGCAATTCTATTTACTTCAGGATCGTGTTGTGAATATGCCAGATTTGATTGCTATCAGTAAATATTAATTTTACGGAAAACAAAAGTGTCTGGGCGGTTTAAATTACATATCACACAACGATGAAACATAATGTGGTTACGTCTTTGTATTAAAGTACCTATCATGAATATCTTTTATGTCACAGGATTCCATAATATTTTTCTTTTGGATGAATTTGACATAAAAGTGCATTCAAAATGCGTTTGCAAATAACTGCGAAAAACAGTTTTTGCCTGTTTGTAGAGACTATACTACCAATTTGAGCCAAGCATGTTCCTGAAAATTCGGCGAATTCGTTCTTTTTTTATTATAGATTAGTCACACAAAATATGATATGATTTATATAAATATATGGCAAGTTAAAACAGAGAAATGGTTTATAGGTGTTCATGACAAAATAATAAAGGGTTGATTCATGTTCACTGTAGGAGTACAAATCAATCATTTTATCAGATTGCAAAGAACACTATCGTCGGTTTTCATTAGCCAATCAACTGTTTTCGATTCGTACATCCCTTTAATTGATTTTGATATATTTTTCACCTCAAAGTCAAATCATCATTTAAATAAAGGCAACAGTAGTATACCGCTGTTCAATAGTCATAAATCGATTTAACTGAAACAAATCCAGGTCACAAACCAAAACCGAGGGAAACACATCAAATATGAGAGGAAAACAACGGAACAACATAAACACTGAACTGCTACAAAAACAAACGCCAACATACATAGAAACGGACTATTCGATAACAACTGCCATATTCCTGACTTAAAAATGTAATACAATATACCTAAATGACGAACCAAGGCAGTTGTAAATTAAAATAGTTACAATCGATACACAGAAGTTACTAACGTTTACATCAGAGAAACATAGATAAATTAATTGAATGCATAAGGATATGATATAATAAAGATGGATTACATACCTAAATAAGGATATGATGGCGTAACTAACGATTGTGACTGAGACACGTATGATATGGGTGGATTAATTACAGATGTTCTCATTGGGTTTACGACAATTGGCGAGATGGGTGGCGTCAACAAATTACCTATACCGCCTCCTTGGATAGTCTGTAACAGAAATATTAGTTTATTAGACATACTTTTGTTTGCAATCACTAAAGCATTTTCTGAACAGTTTTACACGTATTTTGATATCAGACAAAATATATACATTGTTTCCTTTCCTCCTAGGTGGCTTGGTTTATCTGTTTAAGGTCCCTTTCGGTAATGTATTTTTTAAAGTATTTTTACATCCTTGGCACTACAATTTTTTTGGTTCTTGGCGTACCCGATGAAGGTAATCCAGAAAAGCTCTTCTGGCGTACCAAATCAAAAATATTACTGTTGTTTTTCACTCGTTCCGTTGGTTGAAAACGTTTGATTTTGTCAGTTTTTATGGACTTACCCCTTTTTGATTTTACCATGGAATTCGGTATTTTTGTTATACATTTTTACAATTACAAAGTGTAATTTTCAATATATTTTTGCTTCTGATCATTTTTTTAGTATTTTTTATTTCCATTTTAGGTATTTGTTTCGTTGCTGCTTGAAGTTATGTGCCATTGTTTGGCATTGACTTAAGTTTATGCATTTTTGTTAATGTGCAATTCATTTCAATTTATTTGCTATGAATGTAATACGACCATGGTATCTTTAGATATAGAAGAATTAATATTCAACAAAGCTATTAATATAAACATTGAATTGAATTTACATTAACCTCTTGATTAATCCGTGAACTTACCTGCGTCATTGCAGTAAGATTATGTAGATGATTTGACATATATGCCTGTTCTTTATCAGTGTGAATCATTTGGCCATATGGATTGATTCCATTTATTGGCCCGTCCATACGTTCCGGTTTTATTGGCATGATATTGTTATTATTACGAGCATTCCCATTTGGTCGGTTGGCAAGGAAACAGGTACCTGGTTGGGTTGAGATAGGACGAGAGCCTGTTTCATCTGAAATAAAATAATAAGGTTTAGTATAATGTACAAGTAAAGTCGTCTGATATGTTGACTTAGTGTGAATGCGCATGTCGGGTGATGCATGCATTGCAGGAGACGCTTACCATGTCGACGCACTCTATCTTTCTGCTTTTGGAGTTTATGCGATTTCCTCGGTTTTTGTTTGTTTCCTTGATATGTCTCTTCTCAATCGATTTAAGGAATTTGTTGATAAATTACTGTCGCCTTAATTTAGAAGAGGGTAAGTTACGTGGGGAAAATAAGGTAGTACATTCACAGTAGACAAAAACCATATGAATATCTAGTTAAACTATAGGACAACTTGGTTTTTTTTAACTTTTTTTGTGTATTGAGAATATGAAAAAGGTGATAGGGTCGTTCCTTATTCAGATTTCCTGAAGATAACTGGTCTTTTTAATGTGAAAAACTGTTGAAATGCAGATCATTAGTGAATTATGAAGGGAAAAAAACCTAAATATTAGTAATTACATAAAATTCTGGTTTTTTTCCCATACATGTCACTTGCTCAAACATTTGTTTGTATATATTTTCATATTGTTGTGGATATTTCACAGTATAGACCTACCAGCTTTCATATGTTTTTCCAATATGGCTTGTAATTCTGCGTCTTTCTCTACATGTATTTGTGTTTCAACAGCTAGCAATACATATTCATCAAGTAACATTCTGATTAGGTGAAATGAACCTAAAATACAAAGTTCGAGGCTTTCTGTAAGATTTTAGCATAAACTTTATCATCAATACATGTTCCACAATGAATTTTCTAAAGCTATGGCTCAGATTGATATGGATTGAGCTCATCCTTATCAAAACATTATTGAAACAAAAATCTTCTATAACATGTTTATATCCTTTCAAATCTTATGACCGACGCTCAGTGCATTTTTCTCCGGCAATTTTATAAATCCGGAGCTTCGCTGCAGGATTTTGAATGATAATTTTATAAATTTATTGTTTCGAACAGATCAAAAGTAACTGACAACATATTTATACGTGCGATATGGGCAATCAATAATAAAATGTATGACACTATACTTGTTCAGTTTTAAACCAATTTACCAAAGATCATATTATGGCACTTTATAATAAAACATAGAACATATTATATCGAAATATTATATCCCATAATCTCAGTGTTGTTTCTCACTCTGACTCAACATGAAATAATTGAACAAAAATATTTATTATAGAATATTGGAAAAATACAACATTTAACATTATGGACACCATAATTATTGTTGTGGATTAAAAGATGAATGGCTTACCAAAACACTGTGCATTATTTAGGGTTAGATTGTGCATTAATCTTGCTCCAAAGAACGACCATTTTAACAGAAATGCTGATGCTCTTTTCTTGAAAGATCGTCCGTTTTGCTTACTCGGCTGAAACATAAACAAATGGTTTCATTTTAAAAATACTTCAAAAGAAATATGCGGAACATTTGTAAATTCGTTAATGAATAAACAGAAATTTAGACAATTCAATAGCAATCTATACATATTCTTATTTGTTAACAACAACCCTATTTATTCAAAACATAATGCATATCTTTAATATCACCTGATTTCTAAACTGAATTACAAAGCTATAGCCGATAGTTTTACTGTTAACTATATCTTACCTTAACAACTTTCTGTTCAACAAGAGTATCTAGCCATTCTGTAAACGCTTCAACGGTTGCCTGCTTTCGCAGTAAGTCTTTAAATTCTTTTAAAACTAAAAAACAACAAGAACATTTCTTTTTCGGGTTAAGATTCTAGAACGGCATTTTAACTTTTTAGCATTTAGATCATTTAAATTTTCTGAGTTTTCTGCATATTATCTGCATTTTGTTCTAATCTTAGGATCATTGAATCTTCTATATAAATGTTGTTGACCGATGTTAAATAAGCCAAGCAAAAACAGACAACACTTGAGTACAAAATATGGAATTGCATAACTAAAAGTGGAGCGAGATCAAATACGGGATCATGGCTAAAGATTTGGCTATGCATTCATCACCTGTCACCGATTCCAAATTCAATAGCAACGTCTAATCCAGAGTCATGACGAAACAATCAGGAAAATAATTTTTCGCAAAGTTTTTCTCTTAAAATGTTAATCGGTTGGACGGATATCATGTCTCGAAACTTTGCATGTTACAAATACATCAATATTTATAAAGAGAGTCAGATGACATTTATATTTATTTCTATGTATATCAAATTGAGTTTAGTATGTTAAATCAACGTGTATTCCTATATATAAATTAAGTATGTAAAATTAACTTGTATTTTATGAGAAAGTATATCAAAATCCCATGATACATTAACAGGCATTTAACATTCAAATCGCATATTGCTTTATACATAACAATGAAATATGCGACATCTGTGTCTAAATTCAATATCAAGGTCGCATACTTACATTCACCATTTACATCTAGGTCACTGTCCGAATCACTTGATGTGGACAGAGCATTACTGGTTATACTACTCAAGTCTATACGATCAACATCTTCTATTGTTTGATTTACTAAAGCGGCATCATACAGCACCGGTCTGGCAGTCTAAAGAACACATAGGTAGTAAAATTATCATATTATCACAGTTACTAATAAAAACATGCAACAATAGAACAACAATGGTACAACATACTTCAGGTAAATATGTTCTACTCTGTATACTTTTAATGTTCAACATGTCAAATAACAAAAAAGATTACTTCCATATTACCAAGAATTGCGATGTTTTGAATATTCAAAGAAACCAAAAAGCTCATTGACAAAGCATGAAGTATGCAAAATAAAGAAGAAAAACGTTCTCAAAAATAAAATTTCAAATTTCAATTAAATTATAAGGCAATGTGAAAATATGCATACCTGAGCTAAATGAAGAAATGATGTCTGTCGTTTTAATGCTGATGAAAATCTCCTTGCTACTGGAAGTTTGTGCTCAGATAATTTCTCTGGTAAATTTTCAAGAGAAGTGGCTACCCAGTTTTCCCAATGTTTAGCAAAGTTTCTTATATCACATAACAATCTGCAAAATGAACATTTAGCTATAATGAATTGTTAAACTTTTATACTCGCATAAACATTATCACGTCTAATAAAGATATTCATGTATATAGCTTAGACCAGGAGGGCATATCCAGATGTGAAAAATAATAAGTTGATCGATTGGCTGTTGTTAACTCCAACAATGAAAAGATACCAAGACCAAGTCAATTTTAATAAGGACTGCACATTCTCTCCATGACAATGTTACAATAATGCATATAAATGTTTAAAATAATTTACACGAAAAGCTTGATTTAACTTGTATTTTCATGGTTTTAGCATTAAACTGTAATTGTTAGACTTGTATGTTTCTTTTAGCAGCTTTATAGGGATGTAAAAGGTAAAAGCATCGACCGTGTGCACATTTTTAATATGATGTACTATTTTCATTTCCAGTCTACAACTAGGTCGATCTACTGCTGGTAGACTGTTAGTTCCGAAGGTATCATTAGCCTAGTTGTCAGTGTTTTGATAATGGCATGATTCATAACATAGTTTTTTTTAATTAATCTCTCCAATGATAAATTAAGAAATTATTTTAAAAAACCTAAGTTGCAAATTCCCTCATCATATTTCCCGATGAAGTCAAATCTAAATAATTCTACAAAAGGTGACTTCAATTCTTTACTAATACTTTAAATGTTTTCTTATGAGAATTGCTATAATAAACGAAATCATGCAGATTCAAACATGTATTTATTTCGCATTTAATGCCATTTTAATGCCATATTATAGACAAAGGTACATCAAAATAGATACATCTACTTACGTTTCTGGCATTTCCTGCATTGTAGATGGAATTAAAACCTCTGTTAAAACCTAAAAATATACAATATATTGTTTTCAAAAATTTTGTGTTTGTTTTGCGATCTTGAGATGATTACTATTTTAATGTAAGTGTCGTGCAGGATTTATATCACGGTTAATTAAAGGATGGTATTTACCAACTAAAATATTGCTTTAACAATTTTCAACCTGAAGACTATTTTGATATATTATGCCAAAACTTTACTATCAAATTAAGTTTTGAATTTCAGTAATACGACGACATTTTGCAGTAATTTAAAATGGAAAGCTTCCATTTATTTTTTAATTTCTGATTGTATTTACTTTTGACTTCATCTGTTGATTTTTTTTTATATTAGTACTCTTGTTTCATGGTCTGTTGTTTCATCAAACGCTTCTTTTTCCGGAGAACATACTTTTTGATCAAGTACTTTTTTCAATGAATATAATAATGAGGCAATGTGACGGATGCAGTTTGCAGAGACCTAACCTTCTATAACATCTATTAGTTCGCTCTAGTGTTCATTTTACTCGTGTTATTGTTCAGTATTTTGCATTGTTTATTTATGTGTCCATCTTTCGTCTATAATCATCTGGTTTTCTTCACTGGAGTTAGAAGACATACCTTATATAGGATATTATCACAGACACAAATTACATCAACTATAACTTGGTTCTCAACTAGAGGAAACAGGTGCTCTGGAAGTCCTTGCCAGAAATGTAGTAAAAAGTTCTGAATCTAAAAAAAAATACATGTGATTCTATAGTATCAAAAGCTCTTGTTTTACTGTTCTAACCAAAAAAAGTCTTTATTTTCTTAATGCAGAAAAACCGAAAATTGTTAATTTTTATGTTGAAAAATTCACTTTCGTTAACGCAGTCACATTCTTTTAGACTAAATGTAAAAATTTAGGAAATCCTGAATCCAATATGTGCAGAAAAGTCTATCGATAAAGGATTGGTTGGCGTTTGATTAATGTACAGTGGCAAATGTTTCATGCATATCCAATACGAATGGATAATTGAAAAAGACAAGCAAAACGCAAACATCAATCGTTTATTCAACTGACATGATGTTATTTAAATCCGATTCCTTTTGTTTTTGTCTGAATGATATGCTTTGTTCAAATCAAAGAAAAACAATAAAATGGTGCAAGTACGTCTCTTTATCAAAACACCTTCATAGAACATCAACCATACTAATCGGTGTGCATGTCTATTTTTTTTACAAACGTTCAAATTGTTGACATAAAGGAACGCTTCTCCGTAATAATTGCTTCGTCAGTGTTGAGACAGGATAAAAACGTCACACATGATCCAAGACGTGACACAAAGTCAAAGATATTCATACATAATACAAACTATTTTAGTAGATTGATGGTCATGACAATTTGGAATTATCTTAACCGATGACTCATAATCTTCATTCTTGAAGCAAAATCCGTCTTTTAACCATACCCCATGCAGGTTGAGAATTTACACAATGTTGTGAGTTTTTGGATTAACAGAATGACAGGCTACCATTGAGATTTTTTATATTACGCTGTGCGTTTTTGAACCCGTTAGTTTTATGAAAAGAAATATATTGAAAAATGTGTCAGCACTAATCTATTTGATTCAAAATTTGTCACTGATTAAAATTTCTGCACTATCGGAAAATGGTAATCTGAAACTACACGCTGATGACCATTCAAATTTTGAACAAAGGTAAAACCCCATATAATTTGAGAGATGAAAAAGCGAAATATAAACATAGAACTTAAATATGTAAAGATAAGAAGAACATTAATGAACCAATTTTACAGCACCAGATGTGCATGATTGCCAAAGAGACAACTATACACTGGAAACCAAATGACGGAAATGTTGGCATTAAAGGTCCCTGCGCGACCTTCAACAATGGGCCAAACCCTATAGTAAACAATTACTAGCATCTCTGTTTGATCTTTTGTCATGAAAGACATAAATTTACATGAATATATATATAAATAAAAAAAGACATAAACAGTAAACATAGACACAGGTATGTCGAAAATTTCTTATCTATTTCAAAATATTTAGAAGCCAAGCCTAAGTCAAACAGTGATCATCATCGTTTGGATGCAGTAAAAATTTACCAAGAGAAGTTAAGATGAACCATGGTGGTATTCTTGGCAAAAACCCCCGAACCCACCTATAAAATGTATGTGCATGTAAAGTGCTGAATATAAAGGAAGAAAACAATACATATACAATACGTTTTTATGAAAATATTTCAATAAACTAAAATAGAATTCCGTTAACGTGTTACATTTCTTGTAGCCTGGGAACCAGGCTCAACCCCCTCGTTCGGTCAGAAAATAGAGCAGTGAGTCAGGATCTCCGGCTATATTTCTTGGGGTAAAATATTCGTTCGAACCAAATCAATGATTAGCTATCTCGATCAATGATACCGTTGTAGGAAACATTAGTCACTTACCAACAATTTATTGTTTTCGAGGGGAATCTTTATCAAGACAATCATAAGTGAAATATGAAAATCGAATACAAAACAAGCAAGTAGCGTGTTTCTTTTATATCGGATTGAGATGTGTTTATTTTGGAAAAGAAAAAAATACTATAAAAATTATATAAGATCACCAAAATTCATGATATATTTTCTTTCACAGTATCATCTAGCTAGACAGACGAAACAGAATTATTCTTAACTCTAAGAATTAATTAAATCAGAATTTGGTGTTGAATATAAAATTTTCCAATAATAATTATTTTTAGACTTAAATCTAACTTGTTTCTTGAAGACTTAAAGTTAACACTGTTGTTATCAATAATCATATAGTGGGTGGTAAATTTATAAAACATGTTTTGAAATTTTCTGCAATATTCAATAATTCTGACCCAATAATATTTTGAAGCTTTAACCTTTTATCTTGTCAAATTTATATCAATTTTTACTTAAACCTCAAACAGAATTTAATATGTCATGGTGTGAACCCAACTTTTATCAGTACGGCATGCTATAGTATGATCCTTCTTTAATGTTTCCTTTGATAAAGAAAAATTTCTCACAGGAAGAGAGGGATACTCATCATTTTTATCGAAATATTAAATTATAATTTATCTGTGAAATATTCAGAGTTATCTGATTATACAACTCTTAGTGTATTATACAACTATGCCAAATAACTTTTTCTTTATTCTGTCTTGATCAAGAAATTATTCAAATGTGTTAATACATTACTTTGCAGTGTTCCAAAGTTATGTAAAAGCCCAAGTGTTATTATATCTTCTCAAAAGCACCTTTATCATTCAATGTAAAACCTTTTTAAAGATGCATTCGGGTTATCTTTGGTAAATATATCAGACATATTTGTGATAATGCATTATCATATATGGTATATAGGACAAGTTTTTTTATGATAAAGTAATTGGTCTACCTTATTTTGAGAACATTTGCATTTACATTTGCATTTGTTTTTGAATCTAGTGACATCTTCATTCCAAATCAAACGGTTTAATTTTTGTTAAAAGCCGCGTTTTGTAAAATAATTTCCATCGGAAATACTTAACATTCAGCAATTTCGAAAATTCATAAAGAGAGTTCCTATCAGTTTCAAAAAGAGAAAAGTCAATTCGTGGATGAAACTTGATAATTCGTTGTTTCTTGGGGAAGTCTTCAGAATACGCAAACACATTTAAAGTCAAGCATCTGATTTTAAAATCGCTTACAAGTACTTATTCAAAACTTTAGACGAATGAATATCCGGAGAGACTTTCAAATTTGAAAAGTGGATAAAAAGACGGTGCAGTATAAAAACACCAAATGCATTAATGTCTGGTAATTGCACAAATGTTAAACATAGTCATCATCATACCCTGAAGTCAATAGTTCAATACAAAGTATGGACTGCCGGGATGGAAAATATGTGTTGCTTTCTTTTCTATTTTTATTTACTAATGAAGTAAAATGTACAATAACTGACTTGTCTAAAGTTTGACAGAATTAAATCGGATTTAAGTTTGATTTTTTAATGCTTTGTTGAACGAATTTGTCTCTTTATTTACAAAAATCGCATCACTCCACTTTTCTCAAACAAATTAATTACACTAACATCATGTATCTTTGTTCAACAAACCCAATAACAGAAGGTTTATCAAGTATCCACTTCAAAATATCAAACAAATACCCAAAATTAAACGAGGTTTCAGACAGGGAAATTAACAGATACTGGACCTAAGCTTGTAGCTTTCTTCATTCATTGTAAGAAACAGTCCTTAGCCATTTTTTGTACAGATGTTTTTCCAAGTATTATATACTTCGTTTTCGTATATTATTAATTTAATATTTCAGTTTTCACCAAAGTTCTCCTTCCTTTGTGATGGAAACATTTTGTATTAATCGTTGTGTTTACAATGTATTTACAACTCTGATCCGACATAATACTTAGATAATGATATCTTACTTTCTCTGTAAAAGGATTAAAGTTTTAGATATCCTTTCAGATCTACATCAAAGATCGTTTTAATCCTCTACTTTTCCGGTATTTTTCTACATCTTTTGCTTTTAAGTAATTTGTTCTAAAAAGGGAAATTTTGTTAAACCATTATTTGGACATGTACAGAGTAAACTTTACATAAATATGTCACTGAATTCTCCTATTAAAAAAACCTAAACATTTGGGATAATTAAGACTTAAATAAAAAAATATCTTGTTGATTATAACATTTTGAATATTATATAGACCTATCTTAATTTTACTTGCATCAACAGAAAACATGAAAATGTATTTGCATTGTTTTTGCCAAAAGAATAACTATAATAACTATTACATTCAGAACGTTTGTCTTTCTCAGCACTATAATGTTACGGTGAGAAAAAATGTTTAAAAAAAACAAATAAAAGAATATTTAATAAGAGAAAAAAAGTAGTGTGATCCGTTTTTATATTTTATATTAGATTATAGTTTATTTCGATTTTCTTTATACTTATTCCAAGTAAATACTAATAAAGTAATTCACCCTAATAATTTGCATCATTAAAGTTGCTTTCACTTTTCTGTCCCACCTTAACCGAAATCTCGTGTTAAATGTAAGAGACACATTTCATGTTAATTTTATTGATTTTTGCACCTTTGTCAAAGTCAACACAAAAAGTCTTGTTCAGTTCATTAGGGTTTACAATGATCTGTATATACATACCACAGGAACATCACAAACTAGGAATGTTAATACACAAAACTTCTACTGGGGATACAGTGGTGTTCCAATTGAAATTTAAATGAACTAATCAATACATTTGTAATCATTGGACATTAAGAAGAATTTGGAAGATGTTATTAGGACTTAAATTGGTGTTGTATATTGACACAAAGATTAGTGTTACAATTCTGCATTATCATTCTGGAAGATGATACACAATTTCCTGGTTTGATATTTTTCGTTTCTTATGCGTCCAAATAGTATTGTTTTTATTCTTCTTAAACTGGTTAAGAACGAATTGCTTATAATCGTGCTTAAGGTTTACAGTGATATTACAGTAGGTTTCGAGTTAAGTAGAACAAAATTATCAAAAGAACAAATTTATACAAAGCTTAAAATTGACGAACACAAACCCTACTAAAACCCATGGTGAGCTTCAGATCGCCAATGTAAAAATCTGATGATTAGTCTTCGGGAGAAAAATTTTCAAAGAGAAGAATTCAGCTTTGCCCTGATGACTCCTTTTTAATATCTATATCTTTATTTGATCTACTGATTATTAATCCACTTACCTCTTCAAAGTTTGCGTTTATTGCAGTATCTAAAATACATTGACAATGTGTTTTGTACATCATGATAAATGTCTCAACCTAAAACAAAAGCAAACAATTCATATAAAACATGAAAAAGAAAGGATAAAAACAGTATTGCTTTTTTTTTAGAAATAAGAAAAATTAAAGGTTTTTTTTTAAATCAATCAGCATTGTCACTATGTAAACAAAAGGTTAAATCGTTTTTCTTAATAGACAAATGTATGAAACTATATGATATAAAAACTTAAAAACGTAGTTTTAAACTTGATGCAAAAAAGATATTTATTAAGGACAAATCTTTGAATAAATCTAGCAAAGAGGAACAGAAGTTTCTTCTAATTTCTAAAAAAGTGTCAAAATAAACGAAATGTTATTGGAGAATGAACCTATTGTTAAAAGTATATCTCATAAACAATGTTATATTTCTTGCCAATATAACAACATGACTCATTTTATTGAAATGGCACTGATAATCTGAGAGATTAGAACAATAAAGGACCGGAATGCTACATTTAATATGTTTCTGTCTATCCTGGCTCCAAACACTAAGCTCTGCCAATGATATTACCGTGCATAAATCACGCACCTGTTGGAACTCGTGCTGTACGACACTCATCTGTTTGTTATTTTTCCGAGAGTTATATATTGTGAACATTTGACCACGGTAATTTACTATATAAACATAGTTTATACCGTTTTCCGTAACATTATACTATATAGTCAGAAATATATAAAAAGTCTTTTACCTTTTAATTCCGATTTTAAGTTAATGGTGTGTTTTGCGTGCTATTCTAATTCACTGGGCTTGACATATGCCGAGACTACGTAAATTACCTCAGTGATAAATTAAACGTTGATACATTTTTCCTTTTATAATTTCTAAGACGGCAATGACTATGTCAACAAATGAATGTTTACATAAGGTTAATATTGTTGGAAACATTTCATATGAAGAAAAAGACTGGATTTTCTAGCAATTAATAAACAAGCTCCTAGTACAAAGTTTATCACTAAATCAATAAACATTAGGGAAAATGCAATAAAATATATTAAATTTGAGAGAGGAGTATTTTATTTAGCTAATAAATATTATGTAGTCTTCATAAGCTACTGACAGGACGAATATAAAATTCATACTTAGTAAAATTAATTAGCAATTGATTAGACAGAAAATAATATGAATTAGTTTTAGAACGTCTGTGATTTTGAGAATAACGTGCGAAATAGACCACTTACAAGGAAATGACGTCAAAATTATACTAGGTACATACATGATGTAGATAGTTCGATGTAATTTTTTATGTAGTACATTAATTTTAAGAGACCATCGTGGTTCACTTACTCTATGTTCTATGTTCTTCCAAGGAATAATAATTCTATAGATGTTCAATTTTACTCAATTCTGATTCATATATTTAATGAACCAATACGATGCTGACATGTTTGTCCTTTCTTTGTTTATCTTATTAAAATTTAAAAAAAGAGCATTACCTTTTCGCGTGGTATAGACAACGGTAAAATCAAGTATTGTGCATTAGGAAACTCTGGTAACAGCGTTCCCGTCTTCGAACTAAGAGTATACTTTCTTGTAAAGCCTCCCTGAAATCAATTCGTTATATTACATCCAGTACCTATTTTGATAAATATTATACAATGCTGTGAAATAATTGCAATTTTTGATGCAATCGTTTATTCATGATAATTATTTCCATTGCATGTAAAACCGGTAGACATTTTTATCCAGTAATAAAAAATTAAAATGAATCCTTAAAATGTAAATTAATGATACAAAATTCATTTTTACCATCGCATTTACTTATACTGTTTGAGAAACACACAGCATGACAAAAATACATAACATTGTAATTCATGTTGAAACAGTAAAACAATCCCTTAAGAATTAATTTATGTATCAAACAAAGATTCTGAGTAAATACTGGGTGAATCATAAGATTGCACTGTGTTAATACATGTATTTGACTTTTCTAGAACATCTCTTGTAAAAGACAAATTCACTTTCAATAATTTTTCAATGCTATTTACAACATGCATTTCTATATATAAAACACTGAGTTTGGTGTTTTTATTTTTTATTTTTGGACAAAGAAAGATTTTATAAAGACATATATTTAACAACTTTAGATGCAAAAAGATTTACAAGCGAAATCATTTAACAAATTGCATATAATTAGAATGTGTACTTGTAGCAAAAGCTTAAATGGCGTTTTTCAGACGTTATAGGGAAACATTTTACACGAGTCCTAACATCATCAGTGAGTCTGGTCCGAGTCTATTATAATCACTAACATCATTAAGTAGCATTTATAAAACACTGGTGTCAAAAGCATACCTCAGTTGATGGCGACAGAGTAGTAAGTATAGAGGATTAAGAAAGTGATACTAAGATTAATGATAAAACACTGAGATAAATAATCATCCCATCTTAACATTGTAAATAAAGATGAAGAAATAAATTTGTTTAATGTAAACACTGATAAAATGAATTTCTAATGGAATAAATGCATCCGTGATGTTTGTTGGATGAGTGAATTTCAATTTAAGGAAGTCTTAAGATAAATATCTCATGATATATTACTTCTGAATTCTAAAATGCTACCAGCTTCATTTTATCATTAGATTGATATAGTTTCTAAACTTGATAGTACATGTATATGATATTGACTCTTTTGTTGTGTCTTTAAAAATATATAAAATTTATAAAAATAATGACATATCTAAAGGTTTACGATGATGTAATCTCTTCTAAAGTACTGATACCAATATACCATAATTTACCTCCATACTAGTAAGTAGGTCTATGTTAATATCATTTTATTAAAAACTATTTGCCTTAATATCTTTGAGGTGGTCAATCTATTTAAAAGGTAACATCCAAATATGGTGACTGCCGTTAAGATTTTCATTATATTGGTTGTCTATTGTAAATTTATGCTATCTTAGTGTCAGTGATTTTGTTAACATGGTCATTCACGAAAAATCTTATTACATAGAATTTAGTAAACTGAAAATTAACTCCTTTCAAACTTTACTTTTTTGTGTATTTGTGTATTTAAAAACAAGTTTTAAATGAATATATAAATAAATATATGTCAGTAGTTTAGATTTCAGAGGTTTTGAGAAGTTCTCTGCGTCTTTCAATCTGAGAATTATTTGCAGCCTATATTGTTACCATTACCGATGACATTAATGCATACAATGTTGCCTAATGCATTTAATACTTATTCTTTAAGTTTATTTGAAATTACTAGACGAACAAATGCCTTTTGTTTTCAGAAATAATTGATAGATGTACAATATCTAAAACGATCAGTATCCTCTTTCATTAACAAGACGTTGTAAAAAAGAAAGATGGAGTCATTTGATTTCAGATTATTTGTAACACCGAAAGTTATGCAAAACATAAACAATACTGAAATATGATTGAAAATTTTGTTAAACAGTGTACGTAACTAGCATCTCTTTTTATAGTACACAATGTTATTCAAAACAATTAATATTATATTTTGACAATACATATTTCTGCACTATAGAAATATTATTTCTTTCAAGACTTTAAGGGGATAAATTTACTCCTTACCAATATCTGAGACTACTCTAGTCTTAGCCAATATCGATGTGATAAAAAAAACGGCACCAATTTTAATGCACCAGATGCGCATTTCGACAATTAATGTCTCGTCAGTGATGTTCGAGGCCTAAATATTTGAATATCCAAAATCTAAAACAAATGTTGAAGAGCGACCCAAACCAAAACGGAACTCAAGTATAGCCAAATTCGGAAAAGGAATCAGAGCTTTGCATGAGGGAGATACACCTTAATTTAAAATAATTTCCAAAATTTTATAACAGCAAATTTTAATAAAATAATATCCGAATATGAGTTTCGATATAATGTTATCATGTGAATTGCCACAACGATTTTAGATAATAATCTATTCCTCTAAAAAATACAGGGCTATATTAAAAGAATGATAAAAATATTGAATTTTAACTCCTATCGAAAATAAAAGATTAAATTTACTCCTTACCTCATTTTTCAGCTTGCATCCTGAAAACCTGAAGAAAAAAACATTAAACCTATATTGAAGAAATAAAAATTTAACAAATAAAATACCGCTAACATTTAGTTACACCAATATTTCTCTCTCTATATATATATACAATGTATTAATTTATCTTTTATAACCTGGAGATGACTTATCTTTAAAGAGTTTAACTACATCAGTACTAGTTCTATTGACTGTTGTTGTGAGTATGCTTCTGTATCGATATCAGTACTAGTTCTATTGACTGTTGTTGTGAGTATGCTTCTGTATCGATATCAGTACTAGTTCTATTGACTGTTGTGGGTATGCTTCTGTATCGATATCCATATGTTAAACAGTCAACAATCATGGAATCAAAACTTGACAGAAATAGTGTGTAGCGTACATGAACTAGCAAATATTTAAAATAAATAGTTATTCAAGAAGGGACATTCCAGTATACATGTTCACAAAAAAATAAAAAAGATAATATTTCTCTACCTCAAGACAAGTGACGTCTTACATACTGTAAATCAGAAATTATTGCGAGATTTTAATTATTGCGAATAATGCGACTAGGCGAGGATCGCAATAATAAGAACTCGCATTATGATATCTGATGCATATATCTTTATGCAAATTTGTTCTAAAATCGCAATAACTAATCTCGCATTTTGCCCATTCTTCAAAAATAGCAGTAATAAATGAACGCAATAATTTCTGAATTTACAGTACTTTAATGCATTTTCTGTTGTTCTCATCTGATTAAGTTTAACAGATAAATACATTATTGCAATGTTATCAAATTAGGCGCCAAATTTTATATTTATGATACATGCATAATGGTTTACTTTTATAAATTGTTATTTGGATGGAGAGTTGTCTCATTGGCACTCGCACCACATCTTCCTATATCTATATAAGAATTAAGTTATTTGGTTTGGACAATATATCTCAATGCACAAAAATGGAAAATAAAAGACAAAACGAAAGACTTATTATTTTTATACTTTCTGATTTTGAAAACACCTCCATTGACGAGCTTTTGATTTAATATAACCGTTAATATACTCAGTAGAAACAGTTAAATATATTTCCAATAAGACCCGTAAACATAAACAATGAATATCTAGGTTAACCTGAAAGATATGATACAGGCTCAACGGACAATTCCTTCTTTATCTGGTAAATAAATATAATTAGATTTATGTCGACAAATATACATTGCTGGAAGCTCTTAATCAAGGCTGCCCGATAAGGTCCATTCTCTATGTATACATTTATACCAGAGCGTATTTCAATATCACCAAAACCTTATGTAGCGAAGATAAAGTTGGGTCATAGCCGTATTATTTGGTTTTAAGGCATTTATAAGCTGTTTCATCAGGTCAACAATAGCCAACGTCGAAGTTTGATAAGCCAGACATCTAAAGCAAACGTTTAATCAAATAATTTAATACTTCATCATAGAAATGTATTGAAGTTTTGTAAACGTGGAAGATAAATTGGAATAAACCAGATGTAGCTGAATTGGTTCTTTTGTTCTGATATTAAAGTAACAGGTTTGATACTATCATGTTATATCATAAATTATGCAGCTTGTTCACTGTGGATTTAATTTATAGAATAAATTATCGACTCGTATGAACTTCATATATCATGTAGAGCCCATCCATTGAGTCATGAGGAAAAAAAACTATAGAAATATCCAAAACATCTTTTCGTTAACTTCCACAACACTTCTTTAAAGAATGGTTTTAATGTAAGAGGAATGAAAATATATGGTTTGTTTTTATGCTCCGCCCACGATGGACGTGGGGATTATGTTTTCCAGTCAGCTTGTCCGTCCATCCTTCCCGTTTCAAGTTACAATTCTGGTTTAAAGTAGTTTACCACGAAGTTGTGGTCACATCATCTTGAAACATAGTTCACATGTTCATAACAATGTGAACTTTAAAAAAAATGTCAAATGGGTGTTTTGACAAGGATTTCATGTTATACTGAACATAGAAATGTGACAGTGTGAATCGGGCATGTTGTCCTATAGTCACATATTCTTCACGTGATTTTTAATTTTAATTTTTCTTACAGTTGATCATTTGAATTATGATTTGTTTAGGGAGAAACCTGATCTTGTTAGATTTTTCAAAGATAAAACCCACTATCTTGTTGAATGTTTGGATTAATTCAAAACTTCATCGATGTAGCAATAGTTTATCAGAATTGATTACGTTTTTAATGTTAGACCAAAAGTATTTCAATTACTTGTTCAAAATGGGTTTATTAAATATATGTAAACCACTTATGTTATAACTTTGATCCAATTTTACATAACTTGAACACCTGCAATTTTACAACCAGACAAAAAATATCTAAATGAGCTGTCAAAAAATTCTTTGACACTGTGAATGTTCTTCAGAAGTGATTATAAATCTGCTAAAACAAATTAGAAATACAGTAATAATCTTATAAAGCTGTAAATTTTTACCAAGAGGTTAACTTGCATGTACAAAAGTATAAATAAAGTATAATAGGTTGTTAACGGAGTATTCGTGTCTAATTGTTCATTTTCTCCGTACAAATATTAGATAGATGCTCTTATGAGTGTTTCTTTTGATTTTTAAAACCACTTCTTCTAAACTTAATAGAAAAATAGTTTACACTAAGAAATAAATTTACAACTGTAAATATAATATTAAAATAAGTGTTTGAAATAACGCCTTTAAGTGACTTTAAACAAGTTTTTTGTTGATATAAACACCCTCAAAAAGAACGTATTTTACATGTATGTGCAATAAATAAATAAAATTTTCTTGTTTATTTTTTCACTTAAAAAGCGTTATGTAAAGCTCAGGTTAACACCTCTACTGTGAAAATACTGCCTTCAGTTCAAATGCCTTTTATTATTTTTAAATTACCTCACAGCTTTTAAACGAAGTTCATAACCAGTAAACATTACAATATACTATATCATTTTAATACTTTCTTCAAAAACACGTTAGCCTTGTGTTTTAAATCTACTGTATATTAGGTAATCTGTAAAGATTGCCAAAGAAAAGATCTTCAGTCATATCTAACAGTATTTTGAGCTATAGTATGGACGATGACAAGGTATTTTAAACTGAGTTTCATGTGATCATGCTTGTAATGTATTGAAAAAATACAATTATATATTAACATTTAAATATTCAATTCGCCAATTTTACACGAAAACATATTAAGTAAGGAAATGTGGTATGATTACCAATAAGAGAACTATCCAGTAGAGATCAAATGAGTTGATGTAAGCAATTTTAGGTCACCGCATATGTTCGTTTCCTGATAATGATGAAAAAGGTACTTACCGAGTTAATCCCTTCCCAGTATACACTGAATGGTAATACTGACTTGTCTCTCTAATACCTATTCCATAATAATGATATCTGAAAGAGTGAAATACATATACTTGATACTGTCTTATTTTTAGTTGTAGAAGAGAAAAAAAAATGTAAGGGGATAACAAATCTCTAGCAACAAAGGACAGAACACACTAGACCATAAGCAAAACAGAAACAGTCCTCAGAAACATTCAATACAAAGAATAAACAACACAAACCCCACTAAATACTGAGGGACGGGGATGGGGGATTGACCCCAGGTGCAGAAAAGACACTTCGATGATAGCGTCATTGAAAGGGGGATCCAGCAACACAAATTCACTAAACCAGGGGTTGATTACATTTGTAAGACGCTTTGATGATAGTTCTATTGAAAGAAGGATGTAACTAATACTCCCTATTAATATTAAAAATGTCGAAAAATACTAGCCTAAAAAAACTAAAAAGTTCCGTAGATGAATCTGGCATTGATCTGTGAACTGTCCATATTCTTAATATAAAGTGGACTTTTGGTCGATAAAGGAAATATGGATAAATTTCATCTGCAATCATGATTAATCGTTGTTTATCTAACGCCCAGTGGCAAATAGTTCATCCATTTTCAGATTTGATAAATTATCGGATAAAAAACTTACTTTGAATGTCCTCGTGTACCAAGTCGTCTTGTCGTAAGATGGGGAAATTTCTGTCTTATCGTCTAAAATAAGAAGAAAAGAAAAACATGTTTTGTTATTTACAATATTCGTATTTACTATACCATAGATAAATTTCAAATAACAAAGCTTTATGTATTACAACAGTTTTTGTTGTTTTCATTCATTTAATTTTATATCTAGCGAAGATTTATTATTACTAAATCAAAATTAATACCTTTCCAAAAGTAGCTGCACATGCGGGCTCTAGTGTTTCTTTTCTACAGAAGTCTAAATAATGTGCATACAGTATACACCGCGGCAAACACACTCCTTCACAGATACAATAGTTCTCTTCTAACCTACAAAATATTCAAGAGATCTTCATGAAACAGCCTAGACCTTCTTTTATATATATATGTAATAACAATTATAGTTTTTTTCTAATTACGACATAAATCTAAATAAAATAAATAAAATATACATAACCATTAATTTCAACTTTTAAAAAACTTACAGAATGGTGTATTAAAAAAAACATGAAGCGCATTTAAATGCAGTTGAGGCACCATTCAATTTGCTCACATGAAAACTACAGAACGTTTATATCAGTACAGGCCGCTTACTTCATACAGAAAACATAGTGAAAACACATGACACAAAATAAAACAACAAGAGAGAGAGAGAGAGAGAGAGAGAGAGAGAGAGAGAGAGAAAAAATGTTGGGAAATTTTTTAACTACCAGGAGTACCATAAAAGAATCTTAAAAAAAAAACGAAGAGAACAAGGACAACTTAATTGCATAAGACAAACTGAACTGAAATGGGGAAGAAATAATTGTAATATCATGCTCTTTCCCTGTGTGTCTGTCCGTTCGGATTAAATCCTCCATTCATCAAATAATACAAGGTACTTTAAATAAGAAATCTTTATCGGTAGAGGAAAGAGTTCGGTATTAAATATTCCTTAATCAAAAGTAAATGTTTTACTTGTGATAGATTTATTGATCTGATAATCAAGAATGTCCAGTAAGATTTGATAAAATAGAAAGAAATGTTGGCTTATTAAACAGAATATATCTTCATAAGGTGCGTGTCTAAACAAGGACGATTTTAATCACCAAAATTTGACAGATTCCATTTATAAATTATTAGCGAAAAACAGTTTTGAATTTTCAACACGAAGGTTTATACAAAACAAACTTATTTTGATATCAATATTGATTAATTTCTGATAATGTGTTACATATAAGAAACATTCGTGCATAAATATTGATATGAAAAGCAGTGTACTGTGCCTATAATGTATAAAACTATGTGGTTTCATGGTCTTTTACGCTAATTTATTTTCACCATGACACTTGAGAGAGAGCACAATATAATAGAAAAGAAAGGATATGGGGTATCCATCCATGACACAAAATCTGTATGTGCACAGCAAAAATAGCCTTCCTTGAAAATGATGACTATAAAAATGTGCATTTATCATTTACAAATAGAATGCAAAACGCCTTCAAAATTACTTTTATATTTTGCAGTGGTTTTGACAATAATAGTCATGCCATCCCTCTTTCTTCTAGTACAATTATTGATATTTTTGTTTATTTTCCAAACTAGAAGCTATAGTTAGTGGCGAAGGATTAACCTGAAGACAGTAATTCGAATGCAATACACTTGGGAAGTAATTGTTACTAATAAACAATGATACTCATGTTTAAACTTTTGTTTGTTTTGTTCATTTTTTGTATTATTTGAAGAAAATATGTTAGATTCAACTATACCTTACTAAATGTCATACCAATATTTAATTATTTGAGTAAAGTATGTGCATTTTCAAAACACTAAACACAGAGTAAATAATCTATGAACTTTCCTGTTTTTCGTTCATTCATTCATTCATTCATTTATTGTCATATTGATATCAAATATTTATATGTTTACAAACTACATTGTAAATTTGTTTCAATTGACAAACACTTCACACCATCGCCATCTTTGCTAAGGAACAAACTGTGGTCATTCCATAGTTTCGAGGAAATCCAAATGTTTCGTTTCTATGTTTCGTTAAAGTTTATAGTCAATGATAGTAGTTGACTATAAATACTTCCCAAGTCAAGTCTTAATGTGTGAATTACAATTAAATGAGTCTTTAAGTCGTCCGGGATTACGATTCACTTAGCATAACACTTGTGTTTGTACAGGAAGGGATAGTTTCATAAAATGACTGTCTTCAAAGTTGCATTAGGATTACATAAATGTTTGTTTAGATGCCAATGCTTGTGCATACATACAGTTGTCTACGGTTTTTCTAGACAATGAGTTCGCGCAATTATTTCTAGGTCAATGTTCTCTGTGGATACTATTCTTTATAAAATGATGATGTATTTAACTTGCTCTCCGAGGAATAATGCATATTACTGAAGCTGCCTTCGTTCATTGATTTCATGAAAAAATGAAATATAGTTTTACAGTTGTGCTCATATTTAGTTACATTCTGTTGATATGATTATTTTTTTTAAATGAATAGAAAATATGAGATGGTTGTATTGATTCATAACAAAAATCCCTACGCGCACTTGTCACAACCCAAGTCTATAGGGAACAGCGGATAATTATTTTCTCTTCGTTTCAAAAACCACATTCAGGACTTCAACAAGGAGCAAACGTTTATGATTGCTGGCGCAGTAAAGATAGTATTGTTTATCATTATTTTGTTACATTTTGCCATTAAGACGCTATTTGATATGACCAAGGATTTACTATACAAATCCTTGATATGACATAGTTTTTAGAGATTTGAAAAAACTACATACGTTGGTTAGTGGGACAAGTTATGTTTATATCCTACTGTGAGTCTGAATAAAATGGTAAAACTTTAAATCACGTTACTTAATTTTGTGCAATATCATCTTTTATGTAATATTTCTTTTGTATTGATTATGTGTTATATAAATCAGTAAGATAGCATATTTTTGTAAACCATATGCACTATCTATTATCAAGACAAATGTAACATGTACGAATATACCTTCGTTAATTATGATTATAGCATGTTCCCGTGTCATTTGACATCTTTTTGTTAAACTTTTCAAAGGAACTGTGTATTTGTAACGGACTTTGCATGATCTAGTCAAACGATTGGAGGAAAGATAAGAAAGAATTTATGTGACAATGTATAAAGTTATGTCAAATACTCTACTCGTGGAGAATTAGCACCTCTGTGTGATTTGGTTTGCAGCTAATCTGAAACTTCATTTGATTTATGTTTTATTTTTTTTGTTCCTTTAGGTTTAACTACCACCACTGCAGTACTTTGTTCGGTCTATCTATGAGTCGACAGTAACGGGAAAGTAGCTGCAAACATTAGCTTGAAAAAACCAAAGACAATACCTGGAATTTATCACAAACAACTACATCATATAATCACAAACTATAACAGAAAATAACCAAAGACAATACCTGGAAGTTACCACAAACAACTACATCATATAACCACAAACTATAACAGAAAATAACCGAAGACAATACCTAGAAGTTACCACAAACAACTACAGCATATAACCACAAACTATAACAGAAAATAACCAAAGACAATACCTGGAAGTTACCACAAACAACTACAGCATATAACCACAAAATATAACAGAAAATAACCAAAGACAATACCAAGAAGTTACCACAAACAACTACATCATATAACCACAAACTATATTATACTATACTATATACAGAAAATAACCAGACTATAACAGGAAAACAAAACATGGACACAATCCGGAAATTACCACAGACGATAACAGGAAATAACCATAGACAATAACAGAAAATTACCACAGACAATAATTGGAAATACCACAGACAACAACTGGAAATAAGCACAGACCATTACAGAAAAGAACGACAGACAAATACTGGAAATAATCGCATATAATAACAGAAAATAACCAAAGACAATACCTGGAAGTTACCACAAACAACTACAGCATATAACCACAAAATATAACAGAAAATAACCAAAGACAATACCTGGAAGTTACCACAAACAACTACATCATTTACCACAAACTATAACAGAAAATAACCAAAGACAATACCTAGAAGTTACCACAAACAACTACATCATATAACCACAAACTATAACAGAAAATAACCACAGACAATACCTAGAAGTTACCACAAACAACTACATCATATAACCACAAACTATAACAGAAAATAACCAAAGACAATACCTGGAAGTTACCACAAACAACTACAGCATATAACCACAAACTATAACAGAAAATAACCAAAGACAATACCTAGAAGTTACCACAAACAACTACAGCATATAACCACAAACTATAACAGAAAATAACCAAAGACAATACCTGGAAGTTACCACAAACAACTACAGCATATAACCACAAAATATAACAGAAAATAACCAAAGACAATACCTAGAAATTACCACAAACAACTACATCATATAACCACAAACTATATTATACTATACTATATACAGAAAATAACCAGACTATAACAGGAAAAAAACATGGACACAATCCGGAAATTACCACAGACGATAACAGGAAATAACCATAGACAATAACAGAAAATTACCACAGACAATAACTGGAAATACCACAGACAACAACTGGAAATAAGCACAGACCATTACAGAAAAGAACGACAGACAAATACTGGAAATAATCGCATATAATAACAGAAAATAGCCACATACAATTACAGATAATTACCACAAACAATATCTGTAAATTACCACAGACCATTACAGGAAATTACCATGAAAAATAACTGGAAATAACCAAAGACAATAACTGGGAATAACCATAGACAATAACTGGGGATAACCACAGACAATAACTGGAAATAACCACAGACAATAACTGGAAATAACCACAGACAATAACTGGAAAAACCACAGACAATAACTGGGAACACCACAAAAAATAACTGGGAATAACCACAGACAATGACAGGAATAACCACAGACAATAACTGGGAATAACCACAGACATTAACAGACAATAAAAAATATAACCACAGAAAATAACCACAGACAATAACAGGAATACTAGTAACCACAGACAATAACAGGAAATAACCACAAACAATAACAGGAAAGAACCACAGAATATAACAAAATATAACAGCAGAAAATAACTACAGACAATAAGTATGCTTAACTGAAAAGTACAGCATTAAGTAGGTAGTTACTGCACCTTATAACATGGAGTTCAGTAGCTACTGTCTAAACATGACTAGACATGTGAAACGGTATAGTCTACACCAAACTGAACACGCACAGCATTCAGTAGGTTATATTTACACCTAACAAGACATGTATAGCATCCAGTAGGTAATGTCTATAGTCTATGGGTTATGTTTACATCTGACAAGACATGTATAGCATCCAGTAGGTAATGTCTATAGTCTATGGGTTATGTTTACACCTGACAAGACATGTATAGCATCCAGTAGGTAATGTCTATAGTCTACGGGTTATGTTTACATCTGACAAGACATGTATAGCATCCAGTAGGTAATGTCGATAGTCTATGGGTTATGTTTACACCTGACAAGACATCATAGGATCCAGTAGGTAATATCTATAGTCTATGGGTTATGTTTACACCTGACAAGACATGTATAGGATCCACTAGTTAATGTCTATAGTCTATGGGTTATGTTTACACCTGACAAGACATGTATAGCATCCAGTAGGTAATGTCTATAGTCTATGAATTATGTTTACACCTGACAAGACATGTATAGCATCCAGTAGGTAATGTCTATAGTCTATGAAATTCACAGATCAGCAACAGATTCTTTCAAGTAATTTTTAAAGAATAACACAGAATAAAAATCGATGTGCGCACACTTATTAGATCGATTAATCATATTTTATAAAAAGGAAGAGGTGTAATTGTAGACACGAATGACAACAGATTATGTAATGTTCCTGTTCGTGTTGAATCTAGCAAGAGATGATGTAATTAATAGCTCTTACTCTCTTTTTATGTGTCGTTGTTAGAAGTTTTTTTCTTCTTCAAAATCATATGTTCTGACAGAAGTATGATATTTTTTTTCAGAATTAATGTATGAGGCAATATCCCTGATGGTAATAAAAAGTCGTGATAATTAAAGGTTTTATTTATCGTGTTGCATTGTCTGAAAATTATATTTAATCAAAGTGAGGGAGCCATTGGGCCCATTTTTTCTCAAAATTTTGGCTAGTACAGCTATTGCTATATAACCTTTAATGTACAAGTTAAAATGTTAAGACATAGAAAGTCCTTTAAAAATTTGCAAACAGTGGTTTAGTACATGAAAACCCAAAAAACTTTAAATTGTTTGGAATGTAAATAGCACCGACCATTCTATCTTTATGAAATCAAAATGAACTTTTAAATGCATTTTTGTATGTTTGGGGATCTGTCATATTATATTACCCCAATGTTTTTATTCATTTACATTTGTACAAGAGTTATCGATATTTTCAGCAAAAAGTTACAAACCCACTTAAAATCAATGTATTGGTTTTTTCTCTGTCGTTACCGACAGTCAAGGAATACGGCAGTATTTTTGCCACCATAGGCAACATTTTCTAAATTTGCTACTATTATTTATGATAATCAGGCCAACAAAAGTATGAGTGCTAAAAGATCATTACTATTCTGTTTTAAAAAATAAAATGGAATGACAGCATAACCATCTTCTTCTTTATCTTGTTTATATCCATATCAACCATCAGTTTACATTATATGTATGAAAAAAATCAAAAGTCATTACGAACAATTCTCAATAAAAATGTGTCAATGTCTTCCGAAATTTAGACTGTAAATATACATAGTGCAGTTGTTCATAAAACAAAATCCTGACAACCAATCACAGCGTTCCAATGTTGACATCGTCACCCGAGTAAGAAACAGAAACCTAATGTCAGGAAAATGAACGATTTTTCCTTATAGTTCTCCTAATCTGTTAAACATATATTTACAATGAATTCAACTTAAATCTAGAGGTACATGTATCATGCAATGCCTTTATGGCTTATACAAAGACGTTTCCAAGCTTTCATGATTGATTATTTTGCTTGTTGAACATAATGTGCTTTCAATTTTCTCAATGGTTCAACTAATCATCTTAAGAAATATATTCATTTGAAGTATTCTGACATTGCTTTGTTTTTGACAGTATTCTTTCTATATCCTACTAAACACGGAACATTCAGGGTCATATCTTGAGTGTCACTTTTCACACTTGTAATGAAGTCTTTGTTGATTCTAAAACAATCTTCAATAATTTTAGTTGTTATGGAAAAATATCACCTTAGCAAAAAAGAAGAAAAAAGCGACAACACACATAAAATCATTATAAAATGACAAAGCAATTTAGTTATTCATCATGTCAACAATATCAAGAATTTGGACATAGTTTAGCAAAGTCACTCTAAAGCGCAGATTTGTAAATAAAAATCTGTATGTTCTTTGTTTTCATGTAACCATTATCTTGTATTCTTCTTAGACAAACAAGAATAAAAGACCTTGTTTTAAAATCTTGACATGTTTTAATGGTGAAAATCCAAAAGAATTATACCATAAAAGCTAAAGGTAACTTTGTAGCCATTTTCAAAGACAGAGGTACAAGCTGAATCCTTCCACTTAAATATGAGTGACACTTTGTTTACATTGAGATCTCGTCTGAGGCGTGACTTTGATATCGGAACACGTCGGGCCTAGGGATGTAGCGATGCCAGTACGTTTGTATTTTTACAAGTAAGCTCCTTAGAAATAAGGGCATTTAACAAACAAAGCCTTGTGATGAACATGGATCAAAATCTTAGGATTGTTGTTATGATCTTGTATACCAATTTTACATTTTAATGTCAAAAGATTATATTTAGTAGAATGTTCAAAGCCTCAATGCAAACATTCGAGACAAAAGTTATTCAGTCAATGAGTCTTTCCTTTCTTCCTTTCTTTGTCTTTATGAAAACTAATGTATGCGAACCTTGATTTTATTTCGTTTTAGAATGTACAGCTTTTGTGATACATTATTTGTTGGAATATTCGTTTTTTATTTAAAGTTGCTGTCCCGGAGGCACATGTCAGTGTGGCGTGTAATTTTTTTTACATGCAGACTTTTGGAAAAGACTGCAAATTAAATGGATGTAAAACAAAATAGCATTTATTATTTCAATGTGTTCTTTGGGTAAGCAGGTTTGCAAGAGCATTTCACAAAACGAAATAAATAGATTGTGCTTTCGTGCTGTGTTTTTATGTTGCTTTATCATTTATCGATTCCTTCTTTTATTCATATAACAAACCAATGCAAAATTTCAATTAGAAAAAAATTGATAAAAAAATGCTACCTATCTCAAAACTGATTCAACCATTGTTTTTCGTGCGGCTCGAATATGCAAATACAAAATTTTCACAGAATTGTTTTTATTTACTCCCTGATGACCTTCGTGCGAAGTTTCAAGGCCGTTATCATCTAGTTTGTTATCATTGTTTAATCGTAAAATTTTTGCAAATTTGAGACTTTTCTTATCTATTATCAAACATTTAAAAGCCTCTTCAAAAAGACATAGATTTTAATATTAATATATCTAATAAACATTTCAAGAAATTGATGAAAACAGACGTTTAAATAATGATAAGCTATCACATTTCTAAGTTATATTCTTATTCCAACAAATCTCGTAATATCTCGTTATCTCTTGCGTTGACAAGACGAAGGTAAAAACATTGAAGAGTTCCACTTGAGATGCGTCATAGAAGGAAAGAGTTGTATTTAGTTTTGCACGGTAGTTTAATCTTTTCCATCCTAACCAATCAACTTTCGCTTTTTCACTGAAGCTAATCAAATTAAGTTGATAACACGGGCATACAGCATATTGTTGGCAGATTCTTGGTAAACATTTATGACAGATTTATGTATGTGATTACTTAAACAAATATCACCCGCTACGAACAAACTCTTCCTTTTATCCATAAAACTAAAAAAAAAAACATAATGCTTGTTTAAAAAAAAGAGACCAATATTTCTTATGTTTTTCTTTAATTTTATTGTATAAACCAATTTTTCAAGGTTGCCGAGATTGCATGACGTAAATACCAAAGGTACTTACCCACTGAAGAGGTTATTAAATTTTATATTATATTGTTTAAACTGCTAGCATAAAATCTGCAATGGTGCCAGTCGTTCTTATAACAAACGTATGAAACCTTTATGATTGTAGCTGTTTAACACTCTGGTAAGTCTTCAACACAATATCTGGACTTCCGTGTATACTAACAGAGACAACGATTAAAACAGGAATCTATACAATTTAGGAATATGCATATGGGAACTGGTACTTTTCTTAGTATAAAGCATTTGTCTTTTATTCACAAATATAACCGACAAATTTATTTAGAATATCTGTTAGGAAATAAGTTTGATAAAAGTGATTTTGAAACTAGTTGTTCGAGAATTTTCGATTAAGCTTATAACTGGAACTCAAACTTTTCCCGACTACATTTTTGTTTTCTTCATAGGATTTTTATTTCACTGTCTAGCTGGCAGGTTCTTTCTGGTATTATTGATGAAATCAACATAAATAATAATGACTGGTATATTTAAAACTAGTAAAAGCCAAAATACCTTGTCACAAATATGTGTCGCTAAAAATATTCTTTTATTATTTTACTCAATAATTACTTTATTTTGTTGTAATACACGAGTAAATATTCGTATTTCATTGAAATAGTTTTGTTCAGATCTGGGTTTATGTGTGATGCCTCTGTATATTTACACTTTATAACGTGTCTATATATACAAGATTTTAACCATCTTTAAACAAATATCATTTACAAAAGTGATTTACAATCTGAATAAAATAGATACAAGATGCATTATATTAAAAACTAACAGATTATTTGTATTTCATGAAATGTCAATTTTTCATCAGAAAGGATCCGATGTTATAAAAAAATTTCAAAATGAGTCATACACTGTTGAAATTCTACATGCATATGTTGTTCTGTCTCAAGTAGGTATACTGTGCACTAAAACAACAGCTGTAAATCAGTTACTTTATACTTGAGTACAAAAGTCAGGCTATTGTCCTATTACTCTGGCCATGGATTACAGCATTTATGAATTATAACAAAATAAAATGTTTAAGAAGGCTGCGTAATCCAAAGTAATAAATCGTTTACAAAGACAATATAATTTATATTATGTAATAAAGACAAAGATACATTAGTGAAGACCACATACAACTAAAACGAGAAAAAATTGACAAGATTAGCTTATCTGAACCAACGAAAACTTCGGCAAACAGGCTACAAAAACAAGATTGATGTGGTGTTCAAGGGAATTACAGATCTCCGGTCTCCTTTTTATTCCTATCCCATTTGTCAAGAATCGCCTAAACAAATGTTCGATAATCACGGGCCTTAACTCTTGATTAAAGTTGTACTAGTATATCAAATGTTCGATAATCACGGGCCTTAACTCTTGATTTAAATAATAAATCAAATTTAACTAAACGAAACCGACAAAAAGGAGGAGATGTGGTATGATTGCGAATGTATGGGTCGACAATATTCGATATTCACAGGCCTTAACTCTTGATAAAAGTTATATATCAAATCTAACGAAACAAAACCGACCTTTTTATGGGTCTACAATGCACAATAGTAAAAAAATAACTTTAATCTTGAAATCAAAAGTGTGCACAAAAAGTGTCATAACAATGCAATATTGTGTTTATTGAATAAAGTAGCAGTAATAGTCTGCTGTTGGTGTTATTGTGTTTTTGGATTTCTAAATATGAAGGACATTCAAATGTTAAAGACATACTAAAAAATGAACTTATTATTTCTGATCTAATCTAAAGATGGTGTATCTAAGAAAAGAATGTTGATTGTTTTAGACATAAAATATTCTATAAACACTGGTCAGAAGTGGCTACTGCTGGTCTGTCTGTTTACATTACTGTGGACATCTTCTGTCGCCATTAAGTTATCAGATAACGTTATACAACTCTGTATTCTCGTCAATAACTACACAAATCATTATACAAATTTTTCCCATATTTGTGCGAGATCACCGTTTAATGTAATTTTTAAGAGCCTCCGAAAGCAGACTTAGAAATAGTTTTGATGAGTTGTCGTGTTGCTTCCTCATTGCTGTATATATCAGAACTCTTTTTCAGTATATTATTTCTGAATTCTGAATTAATATTTTTACATTGTCTAGATGGTCTATAGTTCAAACAATATCATTACTGCCCATGAACCTTTTCTTTTTTCTTTTTGTTTCTTTTTCCCCCAACAGTTCAATATCTACGTAGAATGACATATCAGCTCGTTATAAAGTTAGTATTTGAAACGTTCAATATAATCACGTTTTAGTCGAGATGATGTGTCGCCATGCCGTTATCACATTGTTACAAGCAAGGGAGATAACTTGATTATGTAGTCCGATAACGCCTAATGCCATTTCCTCTTTCTGACATTTTTATTGTAGTCCTTTATCTTTTTTTTACAAGTAAATTTAGATAAAAGGAAATGGAAATTGATTTCGTTACAAGGAGAAGAAAGTAATGGACTAAATTTTGTAATGCAAACTGTAATTTGCAACTACTTTATTGACTTAATCAGTCACCGATCCAGGTTATGTTGACAGAAATAAGAAAAAATGTATAAGGAAGATTGTAAGCATAATCTGAAGCGGCGTATAATACTGACTTTGTTTTTGCTTGAAAATGAAAAAAAAAAATTTATTATGTTAAAAAATTCGATGTCCATAAATACTGTCCCCATGGCGACTGACCGTCTTTGTTTTAGAATATATAACTCAAGAAACTGTTTTGAATATTACTGATAATACATAGCTCTTCTGATATCAAAACAAACTTTCTTTTTCTCCACACAGTCAGAAAAACCAATGAGACGAATTCGTTCGGTAATATTCCGCCATAATCTCCAGTATTAACCCTTATATATCTTAATCACTCAATCTCCTGTGATGACCTCACAACAAAATATTTCATAAGAATTATTAAATATGTATTTTATAAGAGAACACCAGGTGTAATATACGGGTACAGGCACGAATTCTAACACACAGAGACTACAAGAAGACATTATGATTGTAGAATTTCAATAAACACTCGAAATCAACTTGTTTCAATCACCTTTTGACCCAACAACTATGATAAATGCAAATGCTTAACATGCATTTGTGACCTGCTGAGCTTTTTCAAAATGGCTGGTACATTGATAGGTACTCGAGAATATATAAGATTTGGTGATATGTATAATAGGTACGTATTTCCCTGATAACACACCTTTGTTCATGTGCATATTCTGTTGAAGAGGGTAGATTCAAATGCATAATGGCAATTGACAAATCTATGTTCTAGTCTATCAAGATTTAATATCCATTGTTTAGGTGTAATATTTGTTTTGCCACGTGCTGTTTGAAAATTGAACTGCATATATCAATCTATTAAAATATACATAATTTGTCAAAATGCTTCTTTTTGCAAATAAGACAAAATCAATATAAAAAAAGGAGATGTTGCATTGTTGCCAATGAGACAAATATCCACCAGAAACCAAAGGACGAGGATGTAAACAACTTAAGGGCAATGTATGACCTTCAACAATGAGCAAAAAAACCCAAACCGTATAGTAAGCTTTTTAAGGCCTCGGCATGACAAAATTTGTAAATAAATCAGAAGAGAACATCAGAGGCATGATTTATGTTAAGAAAAATAAACGAAAAACAAATATGGTACAGACTCCTGACTCGGAAGAGGCACATGAAAAATGTGACGGAATTAAGCATGTGAGCACTCGATCCTCACCTACCCTGCGAAAGGGTGCAACAGCATAACATTAAAACAAACGTCCAGATTAGTTGGAAAAGGCTTGACCAGCACTAAGCCCACAAAAAATGAAAAAAAAAGTTGTTTTCTCTCTGAAGAACATAAAGTAAAACATAATAAAGATTACAGTTTAAATTATGAAATAGAAATCAAATTATCTTCTATAAAAGTTAAAAGTGATCAAAAATAGCATATTTGCATGGTTTGTTTTCATCTGTTACTATATTTAAAAAGTTTAATTCCTTTTAAAATAAAACAGAATAATAATGCGGTTTTTTTTATAGAGCTCAAACAATAACAAATAAAACAACTGATTTTAATGTGAAGGAAATTAATGTTTCATTTTTGAAGATGCAACACTCGTGAATTATTTAAAAATCTACGAAATGATAAAATATTGATATGATGATGATGATGCGTCTCTACACTCGGCAATAGTATTAGAGAAATGATAAAATATTGATATGATGATGATGATGCGTCTCTACACTCGGCAATAGTATTAGAGAAATAAAGCATAAAATGTGTAACACTCTATTCATAAAGTAGTAAGTCAGGCAACCTTTTATAATCAGACATATTGACAACACCAAAAGTCGTAGATATAGCATTTGCCATCAGATTTTACAATAATTTTTATATTTTGATAATAACAATATATGCAATATTGTTACCAAAACCGGCCATTAAATTTTAACACAGGATAACAAGTCTTTAATGTCAGTTATTAATCTTTTACACGTATTATATGAATCGATGTTAATATGTATTTTATATAGTCTCTTAAAATTTGCAAATGCATATATTTTACTTGTTTAATCATGTTTGTTGTATATCTTATTTTGAAAGTGAATTTGCTAAAACTTTGATGCGGTTACTTTAACTAACTTTCAAAATTCGCATTGCAAGAAAAATCAAATACATGGGTCAAGTGATATACCTTAGAATTGAGTCATAGTTATAGATTGTGATTGAATAATAAAATAACCCCATGCTACTATAATTCTTTTTACTATTTATACAATATCTTTGGTAAATTATCAAAGTAAAACTAATATAATTTAATTTTGGGTGTAACGCGTCTTCTGATTGGCTGACGTAGTTTTGTTTATCAGCTCATAGACATAATTTTGTCATGTGACCGTGACGTCATCAACGTTTTTCATGGTTAACTCCAGTTTAAAATGGAATTTAGAATTAAATTATTCCTTAAATATATTTTTAGCCTTTTCATAAAATGTACTACACAAAGAGAAGTTTTAGCCTTTTCATAAAATGGGGCACATCACTCACTAATATCCCCTTTTCATATCTGACAAACTCCCTCAACGACAAACAAAAAATTTTGGATCTTGAAAATACGTCCCTTCAAAAGTTGCTAGAAATTATGGTTGGCCCTATTACGAAATTTTTTTCACAATTTTTCAGTACAAAATGGTTACATCGTCTTCTATTTGCAGACATGTAAGAGAAATGACCTAGAAACAAACGATTTAATGTTGACACATGGAATCGTCTTAGAACCATAATACCAGGGACGATAATTACCTAAAGCTCGCAATTTGTAACGAGTTCAACAATCCTGGTTGGACTGTGGGACAGGAAGCAATATACCAAATCAAATTTACACTTTGTCATTCTTGTTTCATTTAAAAAGCATATTGATGTAATTTCCATTTTTATACTTTGAAACTGGTCAAAGTTCAACTTAACATGCATTTTGTATTGTAAGTCTTTCTCTCCCGTCGCGTAATATTCTCTAGTATTGAAATTCGTGTGCGTTGTAGAGGGGCAATTATTTCGACAAGAGTCATCGCACTATTTTATCTAATCAACTTTTGTATTGACTTTCTATACTTTGGTGAATATTTTTCTCTAGAAAACGTCAAACACGACCAATATCAAAAACATAAACATCTCACTTAATATATATTGGCATTATCGAGAAAATATTTAATATTTCAATTTGAAGCCTTGTTAAATTTGAAGCATTTCGAAAATTGACACTGTTTGGACAACAAGTACTCATTTCCTCATAAGAGTGCATGTCTTTTAACCTGGTAGATGGAGCTGTAATCTATATTTGAATTTCTGAGGACAATTGAGATAGAAAGGGATAACAAAGAAATCGAATGAATTTTTAAAGCTTTTAAATCAAAGTATGTAAGGTGAAAATAAGTGATTAATAATAGGAAGAACTTCGTAAGACTTGTTTTGGAAGTAACAATTTGGAATTTTACAGAAGAGTTTTGTTGAAATCTGCCAGCACAAAGCCGAATACTGTATGTGTAGTTTAAAAAGCAATAACAACCTACTGCTTAATTACAACGGTACTCAACCAAATAAAAATAAACATAAATAGATTAACTGAATTATATAAACTAGAGTCTCCAATATTCCATGACACGGTTTGGTATGTGCTAACATTTACGGCACCCAAATACCCTTTTAAACAGGCATGTTGTCGATTTAAACGAACTCTTACTTTGAGATTTTCAAAACAAAGCAAACAACCAATAGAGTTCAACTAAGACTTACGAACAGAAAACACAATAACTTCACGGTTCACAAAAGTAATCTACTCACCATTGTAAAGTTAACTGAGTCTGTTTCTTTTTATCACGCATAATCTGTGCAACAGTCTTTTTCTGTGGCTGAGAATTTCCTCCTTCGCCGTTTATATTCATCGCTTCACTTTTATCTTCATCGTCCAAAACACTGTCTTCATCTGTAAAACCTGGACTATTTTCGTCCGTTTCTGGTTCTGAAAAATGTGTTCCGTTAAATATTACATGTATACATTTAGTAACAATAGGTGTCTAATTGGGTGTCTTTTCTTAACTTCCTCCAAAATGAAAAAGCAAAACGGATTTTGGTAAGTATTATTCGTTCCACAAAAATAACGAAATTTTCTGACGGTCAACAAAACTGCCCCTATACCATGTGGAGGACAGTACACGTCAACTCGAAACCGGAAAAGACCTATGTTTTATTTAGTATTTCCAGATAGGATTATCTAAGCAATACGAACTTTCGTTAAAGCATAATTGTTATCAATTGCATCGAAAGGATAAGCTTTTTCTTTTATAATAAAAGTCAACAGCACAGTGGTAAACAGGATCTTGCAAAAAACATGGCTACTTAGTTTATGATAGAAGTGTGTTGTAATATTATAACAGTACTGCTACACCAGAGAGATGTACAATTTCAACAACTATAAATTTTTTGCGCATATATGAGCCAAATAAAATATATGTTAGCCATCAAATAATGTAAAACATGTCCACTAAGACAAAATTAAATTGCAATTGTCCATTAATTTTCTCCAACAAAATGAACGAGTGTGTTTTCTGACAAGGAAGCCACTGAACCAATTATTCATAATGGTAAAGTTGAAGCCATTCTTTTAGTCAAAGTGTATTGAACGTCATGACTGGGTTGACATCTTCATATACGACCACAGATCTGTTCCATTTATCGTAGCCAAAATACCTTTCTAACCTGCAAATA
The DNA here is from genome assembly GCA_017311375.1 of Mytilus coruscus. Taxonomy (NCBI): domain Eukaryota; kingdom Metazoa; phylum Mollusca; class Bivalvia; order Mytilida; family Mytilidae; genus Mytilus; species Mytilus coruscus. The sequence goes on from CM029604.1 coordinate 78,559,639, forward strand.
TTTTGGGTCGATGTTCTCTGACTTTTCATATTGTTTGCTTACTCATATAGAATAAAAAGGAACCGAATTTTCCTTCAACGGCTCCTAGCTAATTATTTAGCGATCGAGTAATTTTATACAGGCAGAATACTACAACCCGCTGATAAATTCACCAATTCTGTTGCGTCTGTAGAGTTCATGAACTTTTTCCCATTTAATTAGATGTGAAAACAAAGGAACTACTTATGTCTTCAGAGAAAACTATTGTTTCATTGTTTTGTCCATACTTTAATGAAGAGCATGTCATCCGATTGACGTAACCACAGCAGACGACTGCAGTTTACACATTCCCGCCAAGATAACAGAGATTACTATCTCCACAAAGATTAAACATGGCCATTGAAAAATCTAACAAACAGCTTATGAAATGTTTAATGTGGTCCAATTTAAATTGATAGTGGTGAATTCTTGGATTAAATAAGGAATAAACTAGCCTCTTTGAAGATGATGGTGGTGTTGTTTGAAAGTGGACGATGATTAGATCCAAACATTTTTTTCATAAAATGATGTATAGTCGTTTACTGTAAAGATGGTTCTTAGATTCATCAAAAGGTCTTAGTCGAGCACAAAACTTGTCTTTTCAACTTAAAGTATTGTCTTGTGTCTTGTATTATATCGTACCATATTAAAATTATTCTTGTCTTTTTTTAAAGGAGACAGCTGATATCGCTATATATATATATACATTTACTAGATAGAGATACAGATAAATTTATTACCAATTAAGTTGCCCTTTGAGGGCAGATTAATTACAATGTGGTTATTCATAATAAACAAACTAGACAAAAAAGAAATCTATTAAAATAATAACCGTCGAAATTTATGATTTTTTTTGTGATTCTTTCAGTATGGAATTAGTCTTATTATCTGTATCACATTTGTATTAGAAGACGATATGACCTTGAATCAGAAGTGCATGAAAAGCTAATTAACCTTGACATTTAAAATGATTTTCAATTGTCTTTGTAAAAAACTTATCCATTTAAAATTTAAAAAATCAAGTCATCAAATAAAACAGTTGGATAGAACCTAGACAAAATAACTTGACACTGAAATTGTGGAATTGCTTATTATATAGAGGTGCGATGTTAATTATTTTATTTTAGGGTCGTTTGATTGCCGTCCCTTTTAAGTAAACCTCACGTCTCCATTCTTTAAAATTATACCAGTGATCAATTAATGCCCCCTAACCGTACTGACAGGTGGCGACACCTTGAGGTCAACATACAGTTCCAATGTAGGCAAGTGTTTTTGCAATAAGTCATGCTCAAAATCAGGAAGAATTTGTTCTCCTTCCAAAATTTGAATAGGAAATTTAATCGTATAACATTGTGTTTCGGTGTGAGTAAAGTAAAATGAAAGACGGAAAATCTTCCTCCAAAATTTATAATAATCATAAAATCGTATAACATTGTATGTCGATGTCATTATATTAAAATGAAAGACAGAAAAACTTTCATTAAAATCTCAAATAAACATGTACATTTTTTACAAGTTTTCCACCAATTTAAATGGTGATAATTCCGTCAAAAGTATGACAGTCATCGCCAAACGCAAACTCCGCATCGTTATACAACTATATGCCAGCATACTACATCGTTATACAACTATATGCCAGCATACTACATCGTTATAAAACTATATGCCAGCATACTAAACGACAGGTTACCATCTACAAGAAGGGTGGTTTATTTAAAGATGGACGGGATCACGAAGGACGGACAAGGGTACAAACATAAGTACTGTCCTGTCGGGAGTTAAAATAAAACTAAGATGTTAAATGCAGCATTTTCGAAATCCTCGTAAACGATGTTACGCCTAAATCAACAAACAGTTTAATTCATTTATATAAAAATTTAATTATTTTCTTGAAATTCTAAATTTTTATTTATCAATTGCTGGGGAATATTGGTAGAAGATGCCAATAGGTCTTAATATATTAGTGGATAAAATGTGGTTACTCTATGCATAACATTCAACATTATATCGGGAAAATCAAATTATTTACCATGCTGATAGTATGAAGACGAGAACTGCTAAACAATGAACTTAAAGAATAAGACTAGAAGCACGTCGTATGGGAAAGATTCCTATGCTTGAAAATTAAACAAAAATAAAATCAACCAAGCGAAAAATCTCTGCGAGGACATCTTTATTTAAACTGAAGTGTTCCAGATTGTGATAGAATTGTACCAAAATACGCACTTCGAATATGCTCTAAATGAATATCAATTTCATACAAATTTTCAAAATTTTCTATATAATATTAACATATCTTTTGTACAAATATTGAACGTAAATAATTCAAATTAATTTATTTTTTAAAATCTGACTTATGTAAATTAATTATATCTGCAAGTCATCAATCTGTGGGGTCCATAAAGATTTTCTATCAAGGGTCCGTTATTTAACCAATGGTTTACTGAATAGCAAAATAAATATTAAAATTGTAAAGTATTAGCTTTCCTGTCCCTAACTACTTACTACAACTCTTCACAAATACATAATTAATTGTTGGATTGAAAAAAGTTAGTGCATTAAATAAACTTTTCACTCTATCTTTTTCTTCATGATATTATATTCATGTTTAATTGATACGTTCGTTCGAATTCTATTGTTAACTTTGTTTACATTCACTTAAAATAAAAAAATATAATGCAAATATATACATTTGTATTTCTACTATTCAGTAGAAATTCTATTTCTCCTTTTTTTCGACATTGAAACTTGATTAAGAAGAAAGCAATTGTTGATTTCTTTGTATTAATGTTACACCACAGTTCAGTCGCCTTTTAAAAGCTAATTACAGAATGTTTTATGGTAGAGACTAGTACTACGTCGAAGTGACTGTGTTAAAATGTTAAGTAAATGACCGGGTGCAATACCCAAAAGGCAAAGACCAGCACATCGAGGACTAGAGTACAAACAACTACTTACAACGGCCAATTCGATGACTGATTTCGTTCGTCAGCCATATAGACAGACTTACGCCAACAAATCGCTGGTCAAAATCGTACCTATTTTTTTCCTCTTTTTTTTTGCATGTTTTAAAAACAAGGAAGAAAAAGAGAGAAATGTGATAAATATGTTACTATTATATATATGTATTATCTGATATTCATCGACGCATTAAAATTTGAATGCCGAAATTAAACTTCTTTTCAAAACAAAAACAGGTGATGTATTTTTTGCTAATAAGACAACTATCCAAGAAAGACCAAATAAACAAGAATGTAAACAATTACAGTTAATCTTACGGCCTTCAACAATGAGCAAAACCCATACCGTATAGTAACTATGAAAGGTATATAGTTACAATGTACTGAAAAGTTAATACAACAAAACCAACAGCATAATTCAAGCTTACAGCATTGAGCAAAACAATTTCGGCAGACAGCAAACCTACGACAGCCAATTAACTTCAGGCTTGAGACAGTCACAGTTAAAATGTTATACTGTCATGGGGTTAAACCTGCTTGTGAGCGCTCAACCTTCTCATAACCTGGGACATTGACAGTAGTTTAAAACTTCTTTTACAAAGACATAGCATTGATCATAATATTTGAAGTTGTCTTTTACTTTTCAACGATTTTGTTTGTATTTATATTTCCATTTCCATGTTAAGATACAAAATAAAATGTGTAACCCCGATCTGATTTTCTCTTTTTAAGTTCGCTTACGGACAAAGGTTTGAAAGTATTATAAAAAGCGTCACTGTAAGCGATTTAAACATAAGCGTAATAAAGAAACAAATACAGGCCTCCTTTGACAGACACAGAACAATCTAAAGAAATGTTAGACTTACACAAAATTGCACTTTTCTTTCCATGTAATAAATATTGCTGTGCTCACTACTTCTAATTAATACTCTAAAAGATAATCACATTGACCTATTTATTTATCATTTAATCCCATCTTAAAACCTTGTATAGTAAAAAATTATCCCTGACATGAAACATATACCTTAAAACAGTAGATAAAAGATAAAATATTGGCAAGTGACAGTTAGAAAACAACGTTTATACTGTCTAGTAAAACAAACAAACTAAACCGTTATCTAGCCACTTCTAAAAGCTTAAAACCGTTACTTATAATTACAAATAAAAACTAAATTCTGTTAAATTCATACAATTAATAATAAGGTTTGCGCATGACCAAAATATCAATTGATACATTTTTGTTTTCATTTCATTGTATTTTGCTTTTATTTAATTTAGTGGAATTGCACTAATAGATGATTAACTAAAAAAATATTGTGACAATATAATAATGACAAATGACAATTATACTTAAGAATTGAATGCTTCTTTTTGTTATTTTATTAGAGTGTAAAAGTTTTATATGTAGCGCGGAAGCAAAAAAAAAAAAGACCCGAAGATATAAATGTTACTTGTGCAGTATATTTTAAAAGTGACTTTTGTAATTGTTGTACTATCAATTGTTTGTTCGTAAAAAGCCGAATTATTCTTAAAAATGAAAAAATGAAGCCATATAAATATAGATAAATATTGACTATCAAGCCACATGATGGCGGCACAAATATAAAGGTCAGTCTGTTTTAATTGTAATTAATACCGTTGATAATGTTTATTACGTTTGATATATAAATGTGTAAAGTTCCTAATTATCATAATTACTATCAAAACATTGTCTTTATCTTCAAGTTATTGAAATTAAATGAAGTCTATTAGATAAAGTGAAATACCAATTCAAGTAATAAAAATGTCAATTCTAAAATATTGTCTTTTTTGTTTATGACCGTTAAACGAAAATTTTGGTACGATTTTACAGAGAATATACAGTACAATTAGTATATCCATGTACACGTGTCTTTTCACAGTAAATTGCGACACATGAATTCCCATAGACAGATTTAAGTTGAATTAATATTTGTAAAAAAATAAACTTCAGTTGTTTTCGTTAATTTACATGTTGTTTTCTGTCTTGTTTATAATATTTCCAGATTAAATAGCAAGTCACATTTAGAAAACATTGTAAATTTCGCTAGAAACCACAGATGTTAAAAACCTTTTCAAATAATATTTTCATAATTCTATATGTTTGTCTAAATATCCCACTTCTGAATATGAATCAAACTAAAGTTCAGCCACTGTTTCCCACACCTTTGTTTTGAACTGTTACACGATTCATATTACGATGTCAATCATACCAAGCATAATATTTCTGCTTGATAAAAGGATTTCAATTTATTTAAGGAAATATGAAAGCCACTGTGTACACGCACCGACAATCCTTTAATTCTTATAAAAAAATGTATGTTAGTAAAACAAACTCTTATTGTTTGCAATTGAAAATTATTTTGAAACAAGGAATATAATCACTACAGAAAATTTTTTGAACTATAGTTGGATAACATAGACTTTCAAGTCGAATATATTTTTATGTCCCTTTTCTTGGTAATTACAATTCTTTAGAGTAGTAAAAATATATTGAATTTCGACTGCACTAAACTCTACTTTTTTATTCATATCAGCATGTTATTATTACACTTTCATTGACCAAATTTTTTGGCACTTAACAGTCCTGGTAAAGGTAATGCAGAAATACGCATAAAGCATGTAAAAACGGAAAGTTTACATTTGTCCTCAAATGCACACATAAAATAAGTTTCCCAATAGTGATTTTTTTTTAAACTTCAACTATACCCACAACAATTTTAAGCAGTATTTGTTCATTTAATTCAGTTTCACTATTTAAATAAAATTCTCCAATTCTTACGGAGAAGCTCTCCATACCTGCTTAAGTTGACCAACGTCTATTACCTAATGTCGAAAAAATGATGACAGAAAATGATACGTGATTGTACCTAACAAGCAAACATACCAAATCTAATTCTCAAGATGGATGTCAAGCTTTGGTTTAACAGATAATACATTCAAGTACTTTGATTAGAACAAATATGACACAATACGTGTGTGTAGCCTGCTGTTTTCTACCTTTAGTTTTATTTTTTTTATGACAGTAAAATTAGTCTAAGTAAATTTACACATTTTTCAAAATTTGTCAATTTTCATGCGGATGTTTGGATAAGAGAAAATCCACTGTTGTGTTTTGTTTTTTAATAAAGGTTTACATTTCATTATATTGTCTCTTATCGATTTAAATGATAAAATGTGATTTTGGGTCAAGATTTAAGGAGCAAATTTCCAGCACGAACCTAAGATATTGATAGAAAAACTTTAAAATTATGATCAGTTTTGAAAATATCGTGAGAAAAATTCAAGTGTAAGGGGACTACAACATCTAATTAGCCAGGAAATACACACAGGGACATAGCAGAAAATGAATATTAGAGAGGCTATAGGAATATATTTCATCTTCAAAATAAAATTTTCAGGGACTCATAAAGGTACGAATCATCTTATGAGTCAGACGTAAAATATATATGAGTAAATTATTAAAATAAGCAAATGTATTTTCCACAATAATAAAAGGAATAGTTTTACAAAGATAATAAACAAAAAGAATGAAATAAACAGATAAATAAAAATACAGAAATATAAAAAATGGAAGAAACCATAAAATATTAAACATAAAGGACATTTGGATGACCTTCAAGTCCCCAACAATAGACAGTAGAAATGACTTATTATTTGAAAATATTCAAAATTTCATAAAAATGTAGAATTACATAATTTTGACATGGTCCTATTTTTCTCATGTAATAAAAGAAGAAGTTAAATGTTTATATAACTATTATAACACCACTTAATGTTAAATTTATTGTAGCAAATTCTACTTTAACAATTTTAATGCAGTTATTTAAAAAGAAATATCTTCTTTAAAAGCCAATAATAAAATATTTCAATATCTACCTGCTATAAATCCCAGTAATAAATATGTAGAAAAATAATGTTCGAAGTGTGAAAAGACGAGAAAATAAATATACTTAAAGGTAGAATCATAAGTTGTTATTTGAAGTGAATACTTAAAGTACTTTGGTCTGAGGTCTGACTGCCTCCGTTAGCACGGAGGGAGGTAGTAACTGTGGTATTAGACTTTCTCCAGTATTTTGGATATTTAGGAACGTACTACAATATATATCGAACACCAGGAAATAATGGTTTTATCATCATTTTAAGATGTTTGTAAACAAAATATGACATAGAGTAAACTATATACATTACGGAATGATTATTATACAAACAATTACCTTGCAAAAAAACTGAAGTATTATGATCAGTTAAGTGATTTAATGTTTACAAATGTAGAAAGAGTTCTTACCCGACTTTAGGCCATTTTTTATAATTTTTCGACTTTTATCATCATTATTGTTGTTATGCGACAGGGATCCGTTCTCAGCAGTAACTTCTATGGATGTTATTTCCGCTTCATCGTTAGTTTCTCTGCACACGCGCTTTGCGGGGGTGGGCATAGCTTCTGCTGCTAGATCCAACATCGGTAATGTGAACAAGGGTATACAAATGAAATTTCAATAAAATCCCACTTTTTCACTTTAAAATGTTACATGGTGTCCATAAAAAAAACCAATGTCAACAAAACAATGTAAAGAAATAATGCTGCTGATAAAGAATAAACGAAAACCTGATGGTTTCACAAATACACGGTATAAAGTATTCCACGTCTAAATATAGTATTCTTTTCAATCTATTCTCTTGAAGTCAGAGAATAACTTGATGTCATAGTCCATTTTTACCTGGAAAAGTGGCTTCATAAACAGTATCAGAAAATAAATCAAATTGAAGAACTGATTAAGGTAATATTGATTTTGGGTAGTCACGTGATTTAAACTGTTATGACCGATATGAAAAAAAGATAAGAGGTTTTGCAATAACTGCTACAGTCTTATCAAAATTCAAATCCCGCCCCAAAGATTGATAAGTGTACATCCGATTCAGGTATTAAATCTTTACGTACGGTAAAGGTAAAAACTTTTTGGATTTCATAAAGTTTACATAATTCTTATTTCAATTCCGCTCATGGAAGTATTAATATCAAAACTAACATATACGGCCATCTACTGTATTTACACAGTTATACCAAATATATTAAAAAAAACCAGACTGAGATGATCGCGTGTTATTGAAAAAAAGGCTTCTTTAACATCTACCACATATCTTTATCCAGATCAGAAAATACTATATACACATCTATTCATAAACTAATGTGTAAGTTGTTCTATGCATAACTACTGTACGTAAGAAAAGCATGAGTAACTTTTAAGGAAACATAAAATAGAAAAATGTTTATATAAAACAATCAAGTTTGCTTCTTACATTTTTTAGAATTCTTATTTTGCTGTTATTCCATTGTTTGTTGGGTTTTGTGTTGCTTTACTGATTTTTATTTCTGGCTCTTGGCTACGTTTTGATTTGGGGGATTTTGATAAACGGTGTGCTGGTTTTTCTTTTGATTTTGTGTTTCTTTTAAATTTTGTTTTGGTTTGTCATTACATACTAAATTATAATTAAGTATATTGAATATTGATTGCATTTGCTTTCATTGGTGCAAATAAAAGGCTTTTATATTCATTTGAATTTTTCTTATTTGGCTTAAAAGGGAACAAACAATCCGATAACTGATTCTTATTCATAACCATAGAAAGCAAGTTTGTACCATTCGGTTGTGAAAGTAAACCAAAACACCTGAAACAATACTCCCAGAGCAGCCTTTGTGAAAGTTAACCAAAACACCTCAAACAATACTCCCAGAGCAGCCTTTCTGAAAGTAAACCAAAACTCCCAGAGCAGCCTTTGTGAAAGTAAACCAAAATACCTCAAACAATACTCCCAGAGCAGCCTTTGTGAAAGTAAACCAAAACACCTCAAACAATACTCCCAGAGCAGCCTTTGTGAAAGTAAACCAAATCACCTGAAACAATACTCCCAGAGCAGCCTGTGTGAAAGTAAACCAAAACACCTCAAACAATACTCCCAGAGCAGCCTTTGTGAAAGTAAACTAAAACACCTCAAACAATACTCCCAGAGCAGCCTTTGTGAAAGTAAACCAAAACACCTCAAACAATACTCCCAGAGCAGCCTTATTCTCATAGAAAGGAAAATTTTCACATCGCATCGATTCGATTTCAACTAAAGAAATTCACTGCTTCTTGAAATAGTTTTACTCAAATATGTACTTGACCAAACTATTCGTTACTTCTTGTCAAGCGCCGACAGTGTGGAGTTGAATTCATTTCAATTCCAAGACACAAGAGAATTACTTTCAGCTGACATCATCCAAAGACCTTTAGAAGTAATTGCTGATACCTGATATCTTACTCCACCAAGTTGTTTTCATTTCAAATCATCAGTTTATCAACTTAAAAGTCAACTTTAACAAAGACAATATTTATGCAGTATATTTGAATAAAAACCCAAAAATCAGCAAAAATGAAAAAATACTTTAAAATTTCAGAACATACATACAAACGTATTCTCCGTTTTGTATATTATATTACATTGATCTCTTCATAATAGAAATTATTGTAAGCAGAAAGCGTACGACCCAAGATTTTTCACTTATATATATACTATTCTCTGATCATTAGATTCCAAATAATATGACTACTGCTAAACAGTTATAAAACTCGTAGTTTTAGATAATACATAACGGATTATAGATTTGTTTTTGTTTTTTTATTTGTACGGGAAATAGAAATGTTACCGGAAAAGTGAAAATTGTACTATTAAGCCAATCCGAATACCCTATATGCAAATTTAGAAAAATACCTCGACAGATGTGAAAAAAAATTTGATCTTGAATCTTGGTAAAATGCAGAAAGTATGCGTAATGTTTATCTTACTAAATATTGCATAAAATACAACCTGTGGTGTCAAATGAAAACAGAAAACATTAAAGTATGGCGACAAGAGGACTAAATCCTGTATATAGTGTGTGGGTTATATAAGGATACAGACAGAGCTGTCGATGATTTATCCGGATATTGGCCGTGTAATGTTAACAATTTTATTTGAATTTATCAACTAATTTGATAAGCTTTGGATTTTAATTAAAATTTTTATCTGTGAACGGATTTTTCATAAAAGAAGTCGGGAAAATACGCAACTTCTCATTTATATCTTGTAGGAAATACAATGAAAAAAGGGAAATTGATTAATAAAGGTCATACAGTTGGACTATATAATATCGATTACAAAGCTTCTTGTTGCAAGTATCTAAAACAATATGCTGTAAAATCAGGACCAGATAATGTTTAAAAAAAAGGTCGGTTTAAATTGTATTCTGTATGTCGACCTTAAACATTTTTTTGTTTTGTGTGTAGTTTGGTTGTTGTCTCATTAACATTTACCTCATATCTCCTTTAACATTAACATTTACCTATATCTCCTTTAACATTAACATTTACCTATCTCCTTTAACATTAAATTTACCTCATATCTCCTTTAATTCGAACCTATCTAAAACTGTATCCAGGATCTTTTTGGTATGTTTATTTTTTTTTTAAATTAGGTGTTTTGTACAAAAAGGAAAAGAAAAGAAAAGCACAAAACGAGCTATTTGTGCACAACTCCATATGACGATACCAGTATAGTAATAAGATGCGGTATGATTGCCAATGAGACAACTATCCACCAGAGACAAAATGACGTGGATGTAAGCAACTATTGGTAAATGTACGACCTTCGACATGAGCAAAACCCATACCGTATAGTAAGCTATAGAGGTCCTGGCAAAATGTGAAATAATTCAAAATAAAAAAAGGTCTGATTTATGCTAAAAAAATATAGGTTTTGTTGTAGTTCTTAATTACCATAGTCAGTGCAATTTCTTCAGCGGATAGCTAATACACTGTCAGGAAAACATGGGAATCAACCATATGAACAAAACATCTTGCCACAAAATCAATCATATGAACGGAACATCTTGTGTAAAACAATCATACGAAAGAAAATCCTACTAAAAGAAGGAACCATATGAAAGAACATCTTGCTAAAAGAATCATTCATATGAACGACAAAAAAAGCAATCATATGAACGGAACATCTTGTTAAAAGAAACAATCATATGAACGTAAAATCTTGTCTAAAGAAGCAGTCATTTGATTAAAAGTTAAGATCCATTTTGTTACATCTGGTGATCAGTTTACGATATATAGTATTTTGCAATCGCCAATGGTAGTCAGAAGGGTTTAAGAACATTCATTGCCCGACCTGCTAGTCAAATGCGTTTTGTTAAAATATACTTTTCACTTCTTTTGGTCTTTTGGAACATGTTGTTTGTGCTGTATTTAGACCCTCTACCAAGAAATTTGTTTTGCATGCACACGTATAAAATTGCGGTTTTATCCAACGCAATCATAGGTTTGAACGTTGTTTTCAATTTAGAATTGTATATATATATATAGGCGTTTATATAATTTATTTATTGTGTACATGTATCGTTACTTTCCACGAGGGCGCTGGATCGTTACGAGTAACGATACATGTACACAATAAATAAATCATATAAACGCATAAAAATGTACAAAACAACACCAATAACAGAAAAAAAAAAAAAGGAAACTATAAAATAATGTAATTATTTATAAATATTTCGGATAACAGATATCCTTTATCAGTATGATTATGTTTAATTAATCATGTCAATCTACTTTGATTAAACTATAACTATCTTGAAATTTATACAATAAAACAGTCAAACCGAACATCATAGTTTAGACGCTTGTACAATTCAATTTTTTTTAAACATGACATAGGTTATATGGCTATTTACAACAGAGACTGCAAAGATATACTTCAAATAGAAATAGTAATGTGCGATATGTGAGAATGTGTGAGAGCTGATTTATCCTCTAAAACAGGCTCTTCGTCTGTGGGCTCTTGCAAGGGTTGCGGAAACAAGCGATGTCTGACTTGCAAACAAATACTGGATACCCAGAATTTTAACAGTCACTCCACTGGTACAGAATACACCATATTTTGCAATGTTAATTGCAAGACAACAAATGTTGTGTATCTTCTACAGTGTAAATGTGGTAAACAGTATGTTGACGAGTCAGAACAGCCATTTCACAAACGAATGAACGGCCATCGTAGCGACGACCAATGCGAGTCAGACCTCCTCTCAGTCGACATTTGAGATCCCTGGCCACACTAAGGCAGATCTCAATCAACTGACCATACCAATCAGTGACCACAACACTGCTTGGTATAGGGAGGATAGACTCACTCAGGAAAGATTTTGGATAAGAAAATTAAAAACTTTGGCACCAAATGGGATAAATGAAAAGATGTAGTTCGAATTCGCGCAGTGTTTTACATTTGGGTTATATTACTTATAACTACAGTCTCTGTTTCTACTTATTTACCTTACTCAACTCTAAAAATATTTGATGAGTATACCAGTTTAAATTGCTTGGTTCTATTCGTTTTTGAGGGATGTAAAAGTACCAAGTCACGTTCAACTATTTAACCTTAGTCAAAATGTGTTATTATATTTTCACTGCTATTTATTTGGGATGTTTAAATACGCAGCCTCTGTTGTAATTACTCTACCGTTGTCAAATTTGAAATGTTCACAAACTTAGATCGGTCAGTGCTGTTTATTTGGAATGTCGTCACCGTTTAAATTTTAGAATTGTGCTAGTTCATAATAGACAAAACCAGCTTATAAATTTCTCACCAGTCTTGAAGCACAACCTAGTCAAAATATACAGGAGATATGTGGTATACGACAAAGAGATAGCAACCCAAAGACACAAGACATTCTCTCAAAAGACATACAGAGGTGAACATGTAGTCACCACAGTCTAAAACAGTTGTGAATATATTTTACAAACAATATCCAAGATTTCCCATAATTAACAAGTTCAATAAATTACAAACGCATTAAAATATAACAAAAGACCATCACTGACGAGGTTTCTGTCTTTGGAAAAGCACATAAAGACGTGTTCAGGTTAAAATATTTTTTTTTTTCAAACCTCAAACCCAATTATAATATCGACTACTTTTATATAAAGTGCACATTCTGTTCATGCCGAACCACAGCGAAAAAAAATAAGCTTGTCTTCATCAATTTAGCTACTATTGTTGGATGGTATACAGAATAAAAGATCTGTTGAACATAATAACGCAGCAAAGGTCTTGGGAATGTTTTAGAAGTATACTGGTATGCTGGAGAGCAGTCTTAATCTCCCCCGTCATTTTAACAGTTTTCCTGTATATATCTACCGTTAAACACGGCCTTACCACAGCATAGAGAGAGGCAATAAAAAGAGATTTCCTCGATTCAACACTAGACGTCTTCATATATGAAAATTTTATTTCTTTAAGGATTATTGTCTTTTATAAAAGCAACTATTCTATATGATAGTACTCTATTTATGGTATGTATATAATACATTTCTTTATTTCGTATATGAATTACACGGTTGAAACAGCATCCAACAACTCATGACAAAAGGACAATCTATTTATATTACTAGTACATGATCCTTAATATGAATTTTAACTATGTTTACATTAACAAAACAGGAGAAAATACCAAGGGCAATCAGAACCATAAATCGAAGAAAAGAAAGACAAAGAAAAAAAAAAGAACCAAAAGACAAAAAGTACAGTCCAAAAAACTGAAATTTGCTGTTACACAATTTTGGAAAGTATTTTGAATTAAGGATTTATTATTTAGGAATTAATTATTGATATAACCAAGCTACGCCCGTGGTTCCATTCGTTTACTTTCATTAAAAGAATAAGAGGATGTGGTATGATTGCCAATGAGGCAACAATGTCCTGGAGACTTTGCTTTTTAAATTACTTATATACTTTACATATAAATGAAACAATGATTGAAGACATCTCATGCTTTTACTTTTTCTTTAGTTTGATTTGTTATATATGTACCAAACTACCGTGTACTTTTCTAATAGACAAATTTATTTTTCATAATTTTCAAAATATTTTATTAATGAAAATGAAATAGACATGATTAAATTAAACTTCAAATTATTTGCTTATTACATAAAATGCTTTTAAAAAATACAAACGTTACCAAAATTTAATGCGGTTGTTATTTTATGATGTGTACCTAAACCACACATTTTACAGGAAATTATCCACTTTTAACGCCCAGTATCAAACACGCAATTGGTGCGTTTGTGGGTGTGAGTCGCACTCCTAGAAGGAGATGATTATTTAGCATGATTTTGATAAATTTAGGTATTTTATTAATTTTTCCAAATAAAACAGATATTAGAGTCTGAAGCTTAGAATTTCTTTACCTTTTGACATTTATCCAAAGTATAGCTAAATATAACAGATTTCATTTTTCAACACGTATTTCCATCGTAAAAACATACTATTAATTCAATAAAATGTGCATTCAACGTGTCGATCATAAAAAACATTAAAAAAAATTCTACAGAAACTAGACGCATTGACTGCAATTTTAAAGAAAAAAAAAAAAAACAAAAACAAATTAATAAAAATACCTATGCACAATATCCCCCCAAAAAATGATTTTCTAGATAAATGACAAAACCACATTGAAGTTAAGTACAGTAACGACATTGTCACAAAGTTATTTCATTTTACGGCCAAATCAATCAGTCATTAATTTTCACCGGAGACACCGCGCTAACATCAAATACAAACTTTCAACATGTTTATGTATGTTTTGCCGTTAAATTATCATTAAGACTAACAAATTAGAGCATTCTTCTTTCTTACACTCACGTATCTATATAATACTATCATGTGTAAACTCTACCCTATCTCATGTTTTCAGATTTCTTCTTTATCCAATCAAAATTCTACCGGTTATTTTATTTGATCAATTTCACTCGCATTCAATTTACGAAAAATCTAATTCAACAGATTTATCATTCAGCATTGGACTAAAATTTCGTCTACTTTTAATTTATCTGATAAAAACATAGAAAGTTTGTGCGAATCCGTTTGGACTGAGGTGTGCTAATCGGGCTTTAGCTACTGTCGGTAAATCTGTTTTCCTTTGATGTCCCTGAGACAGGTACCCAAGTTTCGAGATAAAATGAGTAATAAAACTGTCTTCTCTGTATGTTTATAAAAATTTCAAAGAAAAACATTTTAAGAATATTTAAACAAAACTTTGTAAAGTAAAGAAGAAAATCTAAAAGGATTGATCTTCTTGTTGATGATTTATTGATGTGGTCAATGAGGAATCCTATTGAAAATCTGTCTAGTCGCCACTGTATCTACTTCTGGTCGCCACTGTTTCTACTTCTAGTTGCCTCTGTATCTGCTTCTGTATATCCAGTAAATCCATCATTTAACACGTTTACATTTTCAAAGACTATTATTTTTTTTTAAACAAAAATAAGGTTTAAACGTCACCATGAGATGTTGACAATAAGTTTTCTGTTTATGCTGTTTCGGTTTGCTATACATTTACTCAAACTTTTTAATTTTCTGAACTTCAAGCTCTGACATTTTTCATGGCAATTAATCCAGAAAACATCTCAAAGAAACATACATATGTATGTGTAATTCACATTAAACGTATGTGGATTACAAGACGAATTAACCGACAGTCATTCATAACAGAAGCCACATGGTTGATAATATCAAACTAGCACACAGAAAATTAGAAGTCCAAAGACGGTCTTAATCTCCATAGGTCACCACAAGGTCGATAAGAAGGGAAACTAATTAGTTCAAAAAGACCCGTTTGAAATACGTCATCTGAAAAGACTCTAAAATACCAAACTAAACAGCACAAAAGAAACACAAGAAACAATAGAATGAAAGAATCATGCTAATGATGTTTTTTAGTCTGAAAATCAAGACTGTGGCTTTCTATAATACACAAATACAAAAATGATAATACAAATTTACAAATGCATGTACATTAAACAATTGAATTCAAGAAGCAGTCTTTTAATAAAAGATATTGGAAACTTACCACCATCTTTGTAACGGTCATTTTGTAGCCGTGACCATGTTTGTTAGGGTTAGTTAGTATCAGTAGATTTCGTATCTTAAAATTTTTGAAATTTCAAAACATGGTATGTTATTTTTTTCGTTAAATATAGATAGAATTAAGACAATTTATTGATTGAAAGCATTGTATGTTATGAAGACGTTGAACTATGTTAAGAAAATGAAACAAATTAACAAAATAATTGATATTTTTCCCCACTTGACTTATAAGCTGACTCTTCATAATTCTAACATTAATATAATCATTGTATCTTTCCAGACCTTATTTTAATTTTCCAAAGGTAAGTTTTTCCGTCCTTACACCAATATTTAAAACAAACGTGACAACTTTTCTTTCTCTTTTTTTAAATTTTCGTTTTTTTGGTTAACAATGTACTGGCTGCTTTTTTTTTAATAATTTTTATGAATATCAGTTTTAGCCATATATGCAAACGGTTTTAAGAAACGATTTAACCTTTAATAAACTAGTATGTATGATCTTCAGATGACTAAAGCAATAAGACATTATGTTTTTTTTATAATGAAAGTTCAGTTTCCCTGAAATCAGAATGATACAATTTGACAGGTGTTATTATTTTATTTTTTGGGGAAAACATAAATTGAGAAAGGCAAAATCTGGACCACAATTAAACTTGCTCTTTGTTTTGTTGACAAATAATTAGGGCAATAAAACAATGTTGAAGAAATATTGTTATGGTGCATGGGTCGAATCATATGCTGAACAGGAAAAAGAATACAAGAAATATATCCTTCCAAAAAAACACACACAAATAATACCCAACATATGAACAAATAAAATGTACTTAAAGATACAAATCAAAGTATGCAAGAAATACATTACACGTGACATTGAAATACATTACACGCGACATTGAAATTTGGCATGGTGGTGCTCATTATGTCCTAATTTACAGTTTATTGATGTGTGTTACCGCCAGTTTTGCCCTACATGGCTTTTTTGATTGAATGAGATGCCGGATATGAGCCTGTAGTATTTGTCATGACTGCTGAAGTGCTTTTTGTAATTGCTGAAGAAGTAGCGGGGCTTGTCGAAACTGGTGCATGACTTATACCACGTGATCTAGATGGCCAGTGTAACACAATGACATTTTGATTCGTTATAAATTCCACGGCCTGACATTGTCATGTTGGAAAATTCTCCTGCCTCGTATCGATAGCTAGAATAAGTTTCAAGAATTTCATCTCGGACCGCAATTCGATTAAGTTACTCGGAATATGAACCAACTATGAATAACTGAAAGGTATATGGGGTGTACGTAGATGTGAGAACAAACCAACAAACAAAATTAACCAAATGTCATCTAGAGGCCAACATACAGTCTTTATACAGTTGTAGAATATGCGTCCGCCGTAACTGTCAACTCCCATCTATCTTCACTTCTTCCAACGTGACATCAATAAACATTTTTCCTTTAAGTATATTTCCTATTTTGTGTAAGAATTGATGAGAGGAACTACAGGAACATAACACAATATTAAGATAAAAATGAATTTAAACCATTGACATCGTCTATTTATTTAGATGCGAGCGAAAAGCGACATGAAAAGTCACGGTTGATCCTATGACAAGTTTCTTTTTACAGACATTTTGAAACAAAGGTTGTCAAAGGTTTACCTTTTTTTATTTCAATTGGGAGAAAAAGTCATATTCTCAAAATGGTAATACCAGACGCGTTTCGTCTAAATGTTTTTTTTTCTGATAAAATCCAAGCAGTGTCTAAATGTTGAATTTCTTTAGTTTTATAATGGTTCTGCATATTAAAGTTGTATTCTCCTGATGTTTCAGTCTCGTTAAAATCGCGGTCGGGAATTCTTTCCAAAACATGTGATACAAGTGGAAAATATCAATGAATTTAAAAAATATTATAATCAAACTAAACTCTGTGAAAAAATTGTGTACTTACAATGAGTAGATTTTGAGTAATTAAATTTTCAAATTTTATAACTAATTCGGCCAGTGTTATCAGCCAAAATATTGAGAAAATGGGTGAGAGGTACAAAGAAATGATTTTATCAAAAATATGTACATCCCATATCAATTTTTTCCTTTCAAAATTCTTAGGTATTTTTTCAATCATTTATAACCAAGAAGTTGAAATAATATGATTTTTTTCTAAAAGAAAAAGAAAAATCCCAAATTTACAAAATTGACAGCATGGTCAATTTGACACGAAAAAAGCAACAAAATTTTATAAAACTTTCTAATATTAAGACCAACCTATAGTTTTTTTAAGATAAATCTATTCAGATTGGTCCACTTCATCTTTAGTGAAAGTACGAACAAAAGTTTAATTGTGAACCTATGATTTTTTCATGATAATAGCTCAAAAATGGGTAAAAAGTTTAATTCTAGAAATTTTTGGCTCCTCAGAGGTGTACATCCTTAATAAAAATATAACACAACAAAGAAAACATGCTTTTTCAAGAAGTGATGTTATTCTACCTCTGATCCTTTTTTAATCCACGGATAACAGTCGTAAATCTGCTGTGGTTTTTCATATAGTTTAAAAAGTTTAATTTGATATCCAAGAAACAACATAGATGCTCACACTTAGCTAAAGGGAGATAATCTTTAGACCTATCTTAAGAAAGTATGTTTATATGTAAAAGGAACATATCATAGTGAAGTTGTGTATAAAATTCAAGATAAAAATCAAAGTAAATCCTCTCGAGTGCTTCGGTACTGTCATGACTTTGTCTGATGATAAATTAAGAAATTATCAAGAAACTCCCTCAGGCAAAGGTGACCTAACCTGGATTTGGCTATTATTTTGGGTCTCTTTTGGTCAAAACGCTTTCCGCGTGTTTAGTTTTTTACACATCGTTGGCTTTGACAATTTTGTCTTTGAGGTTCCTGATGAAGGTAAATTCAGAAAAGCGCTCCGATTCGGACACATACAATTTATGAAGTATTATTTTTATTTTGAACAAAGCCTAGAACTGTCATTGTCTACGAAATTATTCAAGTTATTTTCTAGAATATTGTTTCTTGTGCTGTATAATATATCGTTTACTTTCTTCAAGGAGTTACAATTTGTTTGTCTGACTTTTCTAAATAATAAACGCCGAAATGAAAAGGCATGCTTTTTATTTTTTTGAAATTAATTTTAATGTTATTTGTTGCATAGACGAAAAGAATTTCGCGACATAAGATTATTTTCATGTTTTTGAATAAAAGATCAATTGTAAAGTTTACAGCAGAATAATGACTGATGCAATATAATCTAAAGATGAGTTTAAACTTGTGTTACAAAAGCAAAACGCGAAAGAAATGGATTAAAACCCGTGTGTGAGGGTCTGGATGGGGGCCCTTCATTTCTGAATTCTTTAATTTTTTTTAGATCACTTTTCTCAATTCTTCACATTTTCTTGCCCATTTTTCTCTATTCTTTATATATTAGCACTTCATTGTTCTCTATTCTTTATATTTAAGCACCCCATTATTCTCGATTCTTTATTTTTTTTACCCTAGTTTTCTCTATTCTTTATTTTTTGGGTCAATTTTTCATTAGATTTGGTCCATTATTCGCCATATTCTGTAAACCCCATCCAGACCCTGTTATGTGCGTTGAGATTCATCTTACATAACAATAAAATGTTTGAAAAGGAGAATTGATCTGAACTGTTTGAATAACAAGAATGGAACCAAATGTTGTTTTTGTATTTATCTGACTTCAACTTATTATAAAAATATGCATCTTTACCTAAATGCTTTTTAGACAAAGAGGGTTCAAGTCCAAAAGGTCTTAAAACTTTGACCTACTTTAGAGAAGTTGGGTGTTGGTGGTTGGTGTTTGTTTGTTGTACTGTCAGCTATGTTTTGTGACTCCTGTTGTTGGTTGGTGTTGTGTGTTGTACTGTCAGCTATGTTTTGTGACTCCTGTTGAAGGTTGGTGTTGTGTGTTGTTCTGTCAGCTATGTTTTGTGACTCCTGTTGATGGTTGGTGTTGTTTGTTGTACTGTCAGCTATGTTTTGTGACTCCTGTTGGTGGTTGGTGTTGTTTGTTGTACTGTCAGCTATGTTTTGTGACTCCTGTTGTTGGTGGGTGTTTGTTTGTTGTACTGTCAGCTATGTGTTGTGACTCCTGTTGGTGGTGGGTGTTTGTTTGTTGTACTGTCAGCTATGTGTTGTGACTCCTGTTGGTGGTGGGTGTTTGTTTGTTGTACTGTCAGCTATGTGTTGTGACTCCTGTTGGTGGTGGGTGTTTGTTTGTTGTACTGTCAGCTATGTGTTGTGACTCCTGTTGTTAGTTGGTGTTTGTTTGTTGTACTGTCAACTATGTTTTGTGACTCCTGTTGGTGGTTGGTGTGTGTTTGTTGTACTGTCAGCTATGTTTTGTGACTCCTGTTGGTGGTTGGTGTTGTTTGTTGTACTGTCAGCTATGTTTTGTGACTCCTGTTGGTGGTTGGTGTTTGTTTGTTGTACTGTCAGCTATGTTTTGTGACTCCTGTTGGTGGTTGGTGTTTGTTTGTTGTACTGTCAGCTATGTTTTGTGACTCCTGTTGGTGGTTGGTGTTGTTTGTTGTACTGTCAGCTATGTTTTGTGACTCCCTGTTGGTGACTCCTGTTGGTGTTTGTTTGTTGTACTGTCAGCTATGTTTTGTGACTCCTGTTGTTATGTGTTGTGTTGTTGTTGTTGGTGTTTGTTTGTTGTACTGTCAGCTATGTGTTGTGACTCCTGTTGTTGGTTGGTGTTGTTTGTTGTACTGTCAGCTATGTTTTGTGACTCCTGTTGTTGGTTGGTGTTGTTTGTTGTACTGTCAACTATGTTTTGTGACTCCTGTTGGTGGTGGGTGTTGTTTGTTGTACTGTCAGCTATGTTTTGTGACTCCTGTTGGTGGTGGGTGTTTGTTTGTTGTACTGTCAGCTATGTGTTGTGACTCCTGTTGGTGGTGGGTGTTTGTTTGTTTTACTGTCAGCTATTTTTTGTGACTCCTGTTGGTGGTGGGTGTTTGTTTGTTGTACTGTCAGCTATGTTTTGTGACTCCTGTTGGTGGTTGGTGTTGTTTGTTGTACTGTCAGCTATGTTTTGTGACTCCTGTTGGTGGTTGTTTGTTGTACTGTCAGCTATGTGTTGTGACTCCTGTTGGTGGTTGGTGTTTATTTGTTGTACTGTCAGCTATGTTTTGTGACTCCTGTTGGTGGTTGGTGTTGTTTGTTGTACTGTCAGCTATGTTTTGTGACTCCTGTTGGTGGTTGGTGTTGTTTGTTGTACTGTCAGCTATGTTGTGTGACTCCTGTTGGTGGTTGGTGTTTGTTTGTTGTACTGTCAGCTATGTTTTGTGACTCCTGTTGGTGGTTAGTGTTTGTTTGTTGTACTGTCAGCTATGTTTTGTGACTCCTGTTGGTGGTTGGTGTTTGTTTGTTGTACTGTCAGCTTTGTTTTGTGACTCCTGTTGTTGGTTGGTGTTTGTTTGTTGTACTGTCAGCTATGTTTTGTGACTCCTGTTGTTGGTTGGTGTTGTTTGTTGTACTGTCAACTATGTTTTGTGACTCCTGTTGTTGGTTGGTGTTTGTTTGTTGTACTGTCAGCTATGTTTTGTGACTCCTATTGGTCGTTGTTTGTTGTACTGTCAGCTATGTGTTGTGACTCCTGTTGTTGGTTGGTGTTTGTTTGTTGTACTGTCAGCTATGTTTTATGACTCCTGTTGTTGGTTGGTGTTGTTTGTTGTACTGTCAGCTATGTTTTGTGACTCCTGTTGGTGGTTGGTGTTGTTTGTTGTACTGTCAACTATGTTTTGTGACTCCTATTGTTGGTTGGTGTTTGTTTGTTGTACTGTCAGCTATGTTTTGTGACTCCTGTTGGTGGTTGGTGTTTGTTTGTTGTACTGTCAGCTATGTTTTGTGACTCCTGTTGTTGGTTGGTGTTTGTTTGTTGTACTGTCAGCTATGTTTTGTGACTTCTGTTATTCTTTTGATATATGTTTTTATTTCCAGTTCTTATTTGATACGAATAAAGGAAATGTGTGGTAAACATAAAGAGATATTTGTGTTGATCTCTTTTAGATTTGTTATCAATCCGCATAGATAAACAATTAACAATCTCCTTTTCTAATTGAAAAATATTCATTTGTATACAGACTATGAAAGATGTTGGATTTTTTTCCTTCAAAAAGAGTTTTAACACAGTAAATAATTGACAGTTTTTGTCGAGGTTTTTTTCCGCTATTATTGACAAAGTTGACCTGTTATTTATCCTGTGGTCACATAAGACGGGTTTTTTTGTTCTGTTATTTACCATTCGGTTACATTAGACGGTTTTGTTGTTCTGTTATTTAACATGTGGTCACATTAGACGGGTTTGTTGTTCTGTTATTTAACATGTGGTCACATTAGACGGGTTTGTTGTTCTGTTATTTTGCCACGTGGTCACATTAGACGGGTTTGTTGTTCTATTATTCAACATGTGGTCACATTAGACGGGTTTTTTGTTCTGTTATTTACCCTGTGGTCACCTTTGAAGAGGGTAAGTTTTCTATTATTTCCTCTTGTTTTAAAAAATTTTTGTAACGACTGTTACTTTGAGATTCCAAAGTAGTTTTTCTTTTGTTTAGTACATGTTCCCTGAGGCAGGTTTAAAACAGACAAAGATGGGAGTTTGAATATTGAATCGGACGACCAACAATTGAGAAAAGGTGCGTCAACAAGATAGACATCTCCTGCTATCCATGCTTCGCTCGTCACGTGATTCCACAGTCACATCCAGTAGTGATTGTCAAAGCAAAGAGCATGAAACAATTGTATGATGGGATCTTTGACAGAGTTTAAATGTCACAAAGACCACTGATTGATTTCCTACATAATAACATAAACGGTCCCAACTTTACAGCACCAAATACGCATTTCGATACTAAATGTCTCTTCAGTGATCCTTGAGGCCAACATATTTGAAAATCCAAAACTTACCAAGCTTATAAACCAAAAAGGACAAAAAGTTTAACCAAAGCCGGGCAAGGATATATTATTATATTTTGTTTTTATTTAAATGCATATTCATATTTATTTTCCCTAATGCATATTTTTGATGAAAAGGAAGCAGGAAGATTATGGTTTATTCCAAATAATCAGGTCACCTTCTCTCCTGTAGAATTATATAAGTTATAAATGATTCATTCTGTAAATGTATTTAAATTTCTATGTCAGAAAATACTAAAGATAATTCTTTCTTATCAAGCACTTTGATTAATTTAGATGATATTATTTCTCTCTTTTAGAAAGAGGAAATTTTAAAACACGACAAATAACACAATATCTGCGCATACGTTCACTGCTACAGTTTACTATAGGTTTACATCGTCAATATATATTCCATATACTAATTTTGTCCTAAAGATGCATGAATTAATTCAGGCTACTAGACGTAAACTACCAACAGCCAAGCACATCAATCATATTTTATAACAGATATGATTAGAACACAATTTATAACATGAATTAACCTTTTGTTATTTTTGTAGCATTTTGGCTTTTAACGAAATTTTGAACTGTACAACTTATAAACAAAAACGATATGTATACATATCTCGACTTCTAAATTTGTTTTCCCTATCATATCCAAACAAAAGGTTAAACCAGTAACTATTGCTTTTATCAACGAGAATAAAATAATGTTACATTGGTTTCATATCCTTCTTCTTAAGATTAATCATAAAAACCTTCGAAAAAGATATATAAAAATACGACACGTTACTCATGAACCCCATTATTCCAAACTTTAAGGCAAACTCTTTATTTCTTCCCGCGACAAACGTTAAAAATTCCCATTTTTTTTAAGCTCGAAAGTTATTGGAAATAAACACATCATAGATACCAGGCTTGAAATTTGTACGCCAGATGCGAGTTTCGTCTAAAAAAAGGCTTACCAGTGACACTCGAATAATAAAAAAAGTTTAATTTCAAAAGAGTACGAAGTTGAAGAGCATTGAGGACTAACAATTCCGAAAGGTTATGCCAAATACGGCTAATGGAAAAGACCCCATAAATTAATCTGACATCTGATATTTTCTGACAGTGAAAAAGGTGTCAACTTACTTCTGATTACGATAAGTTAAAGGAGGAAGAAGAAAATTATGTTTTTGTAAGTTTAAGTCTCGAATTTGAAGTCTAACATTTTCTATGTTTGTTGTTCTTATTGTCTTAATTACAAATTAGATGGTAAAAATATTTAATCAAATGTTTCAGTGAAATTGGGTTTTGTCATAATCTACAAAAACAGGAAAGAAATGAAAACATATATAACAAATACCAAACAATTACGAGATAGGGCTGAACACTGGTACTACTGTTGAAAGCAGGAAATATTAATTCTTTTTGCGCTTAATGACAAAAAAATGCTCGTACCTGTGTAGAATGCATCTTTGTAGAATGCATCTTTGAGACTTATATTGTATATAATTGTTTCATTTAAGGCGAATGTATCATGTCGAAATTACAATTCTAGAAGTTTGTTAACTCTAATTGTTCCTATGTTTCAACACGAATAAATACTTGGCAGTAACCAAATTATCTCTTAGTATAAGTTCTGATATTAAAAAAAACCTACTGCATCGCTACGTTCAAGGGTAATGATATAAAATAACAGTGGTTGAGTGAAATAAATCTAAAATCATCTATTTATTTCCCTTGACTTTTGTTTCTGAAGTTTTTCATTTTTAAATTAAATTTTCTAACTTATGTTGTAGTTAAAACAATTCTTTCGAAACAGAATACAGTTAAGTGTGTACACAACAGTTATCAAGTCAGAGTTCAGCAAATACAGTATATTTCTAATGATATAAGTATGATTAAGTATTTTAAATTCCATTTATTGTTTGCAAACTTCACAGCCCTATCTTGCAAATTAATAGTGAATATTAAAAAACCCAGATATGCTCGTAAATATATGATTCTTTTACATGTATATCAAGACCAGTATCAACAGTATTTATTTTACTTTTAATTTTTAGGGGGAATGATAAAAATCATTAATAGTCCATATATATAAAAAAAAAAAATGCTACTCTTTCACACTAATTGTATTTCAAATTTTTATTAATTGAAGTAGGCTCTTCGGTGCGTACGTTTTTCTAGATACAGCGAATAATCACCAGGTCCTTAACGGAGACTTCGAACTCACTAATAAATATCTACTTCAAAAATATATATAATTCAATATGCAATATATGTAAAAAAAAATAAGTAGTAATGCAAATCTATAATATTGACAGAATTTGTATCTACATGTAAACATACTGCAAACAAATCTGATGATTCCGAAGGGTAATCTGGAACCACATTTTAAAGGAAGATGCGCAGTACCAAAGCTAAAATCGAAAATATATGCATTTTCCTAAAATCTGATCTAGACTGATAACTTTAAAATATTAGTACAGATATTTCTTAAGTCACATATCTGTCTATTTTCGTCATTTTATTATCATACCATTAATTAATGGTCTTTTTATACCAAAAATATAGGAATATGACTTGTAAATTTTGATATTAAAAAAACTTCAAGGAAAAATTAGTTTTTCATATCTGGAAAATGGATAATTTCAAACCAAGTTCACAATAAATGTTTGTTCTCACTGTTATATGTTATATCAATTGCATATATAAAAATATTTACAAAAAGATATCTCACCTATTTTTGTCCATGGCCGAAAATCTGGAGTTCGGAAATAAAATCCACTTTGCATACTCAAAACCGTTTAAAGCTATCTATCATTCTTATTATTGTTAATTTAAATTATATTGGAATAAAACAGTGTTTTATTGTACGGAAGCCCGTTGACATATTGTTTAACAATGTAATAAGTGAAAGTTTTTGTATCTAGACAAAGGGTGGATTTCTGGACTCCGGTACGAGGCCAAAGCTATGTAACCTCAAATGAAGTGATGGGCCGCCGTTCTAACACGACGACACAAACATTTACACTCGTCTGATTGGCTGAAAGCAACCGGTATTATTGAGCAATGCGTAATTGTTTTAAGTATTAAGTCTTGTAGTATCCGTTAAGCACGATAACGATAATTTTTCTCGCCTTCATCTCAATGTTTACTTGTCTCTGTTTTCTTTGTAATATCAAACGAATTTTTATCCCATTAAATACAGAAATTGACATGTAACCTTTGACTATGTTACTCCTACAGTAGATAGACAAATAGAGGGATAATTGTGTTTAATTGATATACAAGCAGAAGGAATCAGGTTAAATGAATCAGCACTATCTAAAGCACAACAGAGAAACCAATTTGTGGATTATATTTCATGCAATATTTTAGAGTTTGTTACATTTTGAAACCTTTTTTATCCATTTGTATGATATAAACATTCAATTACAAAACCGTAAACGGATCTTCCTTTACCGTGATCAAGTAGGTCTGATTTGTTCCTTATAGAAGTCATGATGCTGTTAAATATATTTGTATGTTGCTTCACTAACTATTTGTCCCGAACATTCCCGGTAAGTTAGCTGTGAAATATATATTAGTTTGTATATCTTAAGATACCACACTGTCCACGCGACTCTTAATTTAAGGACGATGTAAATCTGTTGTTAATATATTTAGTGATATAAAACATAAGATATTAAATACAGTATTCTACATTCAAAACTGTATCAATTCTATATATTTCTAATTGATTTTTGGACTTTTCTCGTCAGTTTTCGTTTTCAACATCAAAACATTAAATTTGATCGTAGTTTAGTAAGTAATATAGTGGTGCTTGGTAAACACAAACTATAAACATATATTTTTCAAATGCAATTGTTTAAAGTTAAAGGAATGACCTTTATGATATTTAGGAAAAGGTGTCATTATAAATCTTTAAGTTTAGTGCAAACGAAGAAAAGTTCGTATCAATTATACAAAAATGACCTTCTTATTTCAAGACAATTTCATTTTAAACAAAAGAAAATCCTTGGTGGAAAAATGGAACGTTTCTAATAAAACAAGAACCAGAACAAGAAAAAATATCTCATTTCTTACCACGAAAGCACAAAATATGTAATAAACTTTGCTGCATGTCATATTTATATATGTAATATGAAAACAGAGGATGATTGGACACGAAATTTCTGTGACGTCATACATGATAAGTCCCATACACTGATTCTTTCTTTTGCTTGCAATACTAGAACACCTGCGTTATACGATGTTCTCTCGTCACAGTTTATTTTGCTCTTCAATTGCTGGTATGAAATATTCTCAATTTCTCGGAAGATAATTGTTGGAAAAAAAATAACTAGTCAAAGCAATATTTAAACTGGGTCATTATAGTCATATTTTCATGTTCTCCATGACATTCTTGTCTTTAATGTAGATAGTTTACTACATAACTAGAGAGTTCGCGTTATGATTCTTAATTTGACTCTCTGTAGGGTGTATCCTGTGAGCTGTGCCGATTCTTCGCGATCATATTAAGCACTTTTACCACAACGGTGACTGGAGTTACATAACATAGCTACCAGGAATTCTGCCTATGCTAACGGAGAATTTATTTAGCTGTGCGTGATGCATGATACGCAACTGCATCTAATCCGAAAGGGGGTAGTTACATATCAGGCCCGTTTTTGAGATTGTCATGTGCTATAATGTTATAAGACTGCCTGCAACAGTTTTTTGTAGGTGGCCTGTTGAAAGACAAAAAATGTGACCGTATCCAATATAACCTCTCTTTACAGTCGTAGTATTCATCCAGCAGAACCTACCAACTGTATAATTGATTGTTCTCGTCATTGGTCACTGGATGTTTGATAAAAAACATTCAATGATTTCATTAAATTTTACGCATGGTATCTATATTGTTTGTAAGAGTTCATGTTTCCATGACATGCACTGGTTTGAAGTGTTATTTAGAATGCATTTGTACACCTTCATTGTTTTCAGTGATGAGTGTTGTTTTATTAAACTTTCTTGTATAATCTTTTGGACTTTAAAATTCTTAATTTTAATGTTCAATGAAAAATCAGTTTGTCACGTATTGTATATTTTCACATTTTTACCAAGGACCACGGGGGGAAACAGCTGTGCCTAGAAAAAGTACATCTAGCAGGATGATTCGTCAATATCGTGAAAACAATTTTCAATACCCAACATTATGCAGTTTTTAAATTCAAGCTTTCATAAAAAATCCCAACTTTCTCAGATGTTGCAGAAGGTGATTTTGATCCAATTATTATAAAATGTGTTATGATTGCAACGAGACCAGTATTTGCCAGAGACAAATGGACCAGGATGTAAACAATTATAGGGCACTATACGACCTTCAACGCAATTACAGTAATAAACTTGTTTAATTTTAAACCACATTGAAACAGTCCAGTTGGTCTTCCAAGTACCTACTATTCCAAATCCACATGGAAAAGTACAGACGGAAGATAAAAAGCCACTGGATTTACAGTCCATATCATACGAACATGTATTTCTCATTAATATTCTACCATTTTAACCGATTTGACTAATTTATTATTTCATAAATTTATCTCGCAACAGCTACTTTGCATGTTTGTATCCGAAGGTTAACACCTTTATTTTAATTATTTCGTGTAAGCATGAATGACCAAGTATTTAATCTTTAATTTCGAAATAATAATGTGCATTGTACGCCAATTAAATGTCCCTTTACTTTGACATGTTATACATGTATTACAAGATTTAAACGCACTAAATATTGTTTTATTATTTAATAACACCTTTGTTATATTTCCAGTTTCGAAGAAAAACCAAACATACGGTATCCTTGTTTTTGAATATATGATGAGCAAAACTATATATTATTAGTTGTAACGTTAAGTATGCTATGTAAATATGTTAAAAAAGAGTGATAATTTGATTTAAATGAATTGTAAACGATATTATCGAAGGATTGTTACCTAAAACATGAATTTAGTTGCATGAATATATGGTGAGTTCGATTGTATGTGTGGACGAAAAGTCCGAACACGGTTATACTATAAATGGACAAAATCTGTAGACTCTATCACAATATCAAAGTACACTGCCTTTATATATATATATATTTATTCTCGTAAAACAATGGTATAATCGTTTTCCTCTTAACATAACAAACGAAGAGAGCAGTATGCCATATGTTAAAAACAAAGTTTGAAATGTTGCTATTGGAATATTGGAACACATTTAAAACGTAACAACCTTAATTCCTAGGATATACATATATGGTAATCCCTTGACTTCTCTCAGCTGACAGTAAACTCCATGCTTACAAGGGGCGTCCGTTAGGATGTGCAGGATGTATAAATACGTAGTCTTGTTCGACGGAATGGGGACGTTAAATCCGATGCCCTGTGTAGGGAGAGTGCCTCGCCCTCCACGTTAAGAAGAATTGCAACAATGCATGAAATATGGTCACTGGGCATTAAGCGAACAACCATCAATCATTCAATTAATTTTTCCACTGGTAATATATGTCACAGGTCAACGCCAATACTCCGTGTATGTACGACCTAGACGAGAGAAGTTAAATATAAAAATAAGCAGATGTGATATCATTGCTAATGAGGCAACTCGCCACTTGAGACCGAATGAAGTAGATGTTAGCAACTACGTATAGGTCACCATATCGCCTTCAACAATGAGCAATACCCATACCACGTAGCAAGCTGTAAAAGGCCCGACATGACAAAATATACAACTATTCAAACAAAAAACTAACCTAGGCCTGACTTATGTAAAAAAAAAAAAAAAATGTGATATACAGCAAGAAACGAAAACCACTGAATTACAAGTAAAATTACAAACAAAATAGAATGATATGCAACATAGATTGCTACTCACAATGAAGCTATTAAACCAAGAGTTTCAAGTGGTGAAGTTGAAATCATCCATACGAAATTTTTACGGACGCCATCACAAGTTGGTTGGCCGTTACCACAATCCCGTCCTCTTTTCCTTATATGTGACCTACCGAATTAGACTTTACCACCGGGTTTGTACATGCATGAGGAACACGACGGGTGCCACATGGGGAGCAGGATCTGCTTACCTTTCCGAAGCACCTGAAATCATTCCCGGTTTTTGGTGGGGTTCATGTTGCTCAGTTTTTTTAGTTTTCTATGTTGTGTTCCTATTGTTCCTTTGTTTTCCTCTTATAGTTAATGTGTTTCCCTCGGTTTTAGTTTGGGTTCCTGTTGTTCCTTTGTTTTCCTCTTATAGTTAATGTGTTTCCCTCGGTTTTAGTTTGGGTTCCTGTTGTTCCTTTGTTTTCCTCTTATAGTTAATGTGTTTCCCTCGGTTTTAGTTTGGGTTCCTATTGTTCCTTTGTTTTCCTCTTATAGTTAATGTGTTTCCCTCGGTTTTAGTTTGGGTTCCTATTGTTCCTTTGTTTTCCTCTTATAGTTAATGTGTTTCCCTCGGTTTTAGTTTGGGTTCCTATTGTTCCTTTGTTTTCCTCTTATAGTTAATGTGTTTCCCTCGGTTTTAGTTTGGGTTCCTGTTGTTCCTTTGTTTTCCTCTTATAGTTAATGTGTTTCCCTCGGTTTTAGTTTGGGTTCCTATTGTTCCTTTGTTTTCCTCTTATAGTTAATGTGTTTCCCTCGGTTTTAGTTTGGGTTCCTGTTGTTCCTTTGTTTTCCTCTTATAGTTAATGTGTTTCCC
Organism: Mytilus coruscus; assembly: GCA_017311375.1. Classification (NCBI taxonomy): domain Eukaryota; kingdom Metazoa; phylum Mollusca; class Bivalvia; order Mytilida; family Mytilidae; genus Mytilus; species Mytilus coruscus. The sequence continues at coordinate 78,590,221 of CM029604.1, forward strand.
TCGGTTTTAGTTTGTGTTCCTGTTGTTCCTTTGTTTTCCTCTTATAGTTAATGTGTTTCCCTCGGTTTTAGTTTGGGTTCCTGTTGTTCCTTTGTTTTCCTCTTATAGTTAATGTGTTTCCCTCGGTTTTAGTTTGGGTTCCTGTTGTTCCTTTGTTTTCCTCTTATAGTTAATGTGTTTCCCTCGGTTTTAGTTTGGGTTCCTGTTGTTCCTTTGTTTTCCTCTTATAGTTAATGTGTTTCCCTCGGTTTTAGTTTGGGTTCCTGTTGTTCCTTTGTTTTCCTCTTATAGTTAATGTGTTTCCCTCGGTTTTAGTTTGGGTTTCTATTGTTCCTTTGTTTTCCTCTTATAGTTAATGTGTTTCCCTCGGTTTTAGTTTGGGTTCCTATTGTTCCTTTGTTTTCCTCTTATAGTTAATGTGTTTCCCTCGGTTTTAGTTTGGGTTCCTATTGTTCCTTTGTTTTCCTCTTATAGTTAATGTGTTTCCCTCGGTTTTAGTTTGGGTTCCTGTTGTTCCTTTGTTTTCCTCTTATAGTTAATGTGTTTCCCTCGGTTTTAGTTTGGGTTCCTATTGTTCCTTTGTTTTCCTCTTATAGTTAATGTGTTTCCCTCGGTTTTAGTTTGGGTTCCTGTTGTTCCTTTGTTTTCCTCTTATAGTTAATGTGTTTCCCTCGGTTTTAGTTTGGGTTCCTGTTGTTCCTTTGTTTTCCTCTTATAGTTAATGTGTTTCCCTCGGTTTTAGTTTGGGTTCCTGTTGTTCCTTTGTTTTCCTCTTATAGTTAATGTGTTTCCCTCGGTTTTAGTTTGGGTTCCTGTTGTTCCTTTGTTTTCCTCTTATAGTTAATGTGTTTCCTCGGTTTTAGTTTGGGTTCCTGTTGTTCCTTTGTTTTCCTCTTATAGTTAATGTGTTTCCCTCGGTTTTAGTTTGGGTTCCTGTTGTTCCTTTGTTTTCCTCTTATAGTTAATGTGTTTCCCTCGGTTTTAGTTTGTGTTCCTGTTGTTCCTTTGTTTTCCTCTTATAGTTAATGTGTTTCCCTCGGTTTTAGTTTGTGTTCCTATTGTTCCTTTGTTTTCCTCTTATAGTTAATGTGTTTCCCTCGGTTTTAGTTTGTGTTCCTGTTGTTCCTTTGTTTTCCTCTTATAGTTAATGTGTTTCCCTCGGTTTTAGTTTGGGTTCCTGTTGTTCCTTTGTTTTCCTCTTATAGTTAATGTGTTTCCCTCGGTTTTAGTTTGTGTTCCTGTTGTTCCTTTGTTTTCCTCTTATAGTTAATGTGTTTCCCTCGGTTTTAGTTTGGGTTCCTGTTGTTCCTTTGTTTTCCTCTTATAGTTAATGTGTTTCCCTCGGTTTTAGTTTGGGTTCCTATTGTTCCTTTGTTTTCCTCTTATAGTTAATGTGTTTCCCTCGGTTTTAGTTTGGGTTCCTGTTGTTCCTTTGTTTTCCTCTTACAGTTAATGTGTTTCCCTCGGTTTTAGTTTGTGTTCCTGTTGTTCCTTTGTTTTCCTCTTATAGTTAATGTGTTTCCCTCGGTTTTAGTTTGGGTTCCTGTTGTTCCTTTGTTTTCCTCTTATAGTTAATGTGTTTCCCTCGGTTTTAGTTTGGGTTCCTGTTGTTCCTTTGTTTTCCTCTTACAGTTAATGTGTTTCCCTCGGTTTTAGTTTGGGTTCCTGTTGTTCCTTTGTTTTCCTCTTATAGTTAATGTGTTTCCCTCGGTTTTAGTTTGGGTTCCTGTTGTTCCTTTGTTTTCCTCTTATAGTTAATGTGTTTCCCTCGGTTTTAGTTTGTGTTCCTATTGTTCCTTTGTTTTCCTCTTATAGTTAATGTGTTTCCCTCGGTTTTAGTTTGTAACCCGGATTTGTTTTCTCTCAATCGATTTATGACTTTTGAACACCGGTATACTACTGTTGCCTTTATTTATATACCGTTGTTTGTCTTTTGGTCGTTTTTCGTTTTCTATCATGGCTTTGTCAGATTGTTTTCAACTTATGAGGTTGATTGTTCCATTGGTATAATCTTTCGCCTCCATTTGGTAAAAAATAAGCCTTTAACTCTTGTTTTCTCTCTTATACAATTGATGTTTATTGAAACCATCTTAATATTATTGAGGTTTGTGGACTTCATGTTCTTACATTTGTTCCTTTTATATGTTGGCAGTTTGTCTTAAGCAAGCATTTGATACGTGTTGCTGTTTTTTTATAAAAAAAACTGATGGTGATTGGTGTGTTATGTCACAGGCAAGGCCGATCGAAATACAGTTGGTGGCTTGTATAACTTAATATTTATCGTCTGATACTTTTACATATGAAGTATGTAGCAAGTTTTGCATTTGCTACATTCGATGGCATGATCATAGCTATGGACGTGACGTGAGCATATTCCGCATGGTGCTAAAACTCATCAGATATACCAAGTTTATAATTTGGAACGCCAGATGCGTGTTTCGTCTACATCAGAATTATCAGTGGCGCTTTAATCAAAACAGTAAAAAAAGAAAAAATCAAATGCAAAGTTAAAGAGCATTAAAAACCGATAATGTGTGTCAAAAACGGCTTAGGCAATCTTTGCCTCTGGGTAATAAACCTTAGTATTTCGAGTAATTCAACATGTTGAAAACCGTAAATTTAAAGAAAATGAACATATAAATGATATTTCATGTCAACACATGAAGTGCTGACTACTGCTCGTTGAAACCCTTTGGGACGAAACGTCCTCTAGCAGTGGAATCGACCCAGTGGTTGTAAAAACTCATCAAAGATACAAGCCTTAACATTTGATACGGTAGACGCGCATTTCGTTGATTAATTACTGGCGCTCAAATCAAACCAGTTTGAAGGCGATGATCTTTAAAAACTCAAATTTCCGAAAAGTTGTGCCAAATATGGGGTAGAAAAACCTTAGCATTTCGAGTAATGTAACTTTTTACAAACAGTTAATTTACAGAAAGACAAAAAAACATATCATTGATATATCACTCCATTACAAAAGTATTGACTACTGGGCAGGTGATACCCTCGAGGACGCAACTTCCACCAGCAGTGGCATCAACTCAGTAAAAACTCATTAAAGTTACCAGGCTTAAAATTTGGTACGCCAGAAACACGTTTCGTCCACAAAAGATTCATCAACGATCCTTGAATCAAAGTAATTGGAAGGTCAAATCAAAAACGAAGTTAAAGAACACACAAAAAAAAAAACGAAAGTTTTGAAAAGTTGTCCTAGATACGACTTAAACAATATATACCTTAGTAAAGGGAAGGCAGGAGGGTAGAAAAACCTTAGTGTTTCGAATAATTCAACATTTAATAAGCAGAGAAAAAAAAAAAAAAATATTTTTGCAATTTAGTAGTTCTTTACTATCACCCTTATAACCTAATTAATTTTCTGATCAGATAACTTCTAGACTTCTAGATCCAAAGCTTGTTTTCAACATGGACATTTTACAGTAGACAAATAGTTCGTTTTATTTGCAATAAATTGTCTTTTATCAAGAAACTTTATTGCATTTTTGTAGATCTTAATACAACGTTTGGTACAGTGTGAATTACGATTGATAGAATGAAAAACATCCACTAATAATTGGAAATTATCTCAGATTCTCCAAACGAACAGTTTGATCATTACTAGCTGCAGATAAACTCATCATAAATATCAGGGTTAACATTTTTTACGCCAGCTGCGCGTTTCGTCTACAAAAGACTCATCAGTGACGCCCGAATTAAAAAATGTAAAGGCCAAATAAGGTACGGAAATGAAGAGCATTATCAAAATTCCGAAAGGTTTTTTCCAAATAAAGGTAAGGTAATCTACTATTGGCAATAAACATGCTAATTCATCATCCGTTCATTAACTTTGAAATGTGAATGTTCCAACTGAAGCAAATATGATCTTACATTGTTTTAACTGTTTTGTGTGTGCTGTGGTGTAAACACAGAAAAAACAAGCTTGATACTATGAATATTCAATTTAAATTTGCTATGCTGTAATATATAGCATTTCTACATATACGATCAAAATTTATTTCAGGATATACATATATATTTGATTCCGTAATTACATTGTTTTTTAAAGGATTTTCTATAGATTTGAACCAAGCTTTTTGTTTATTATGTTTAGAATATTCCTACGCATTGTTGCAACTTTGTTAGGAGGACACCACATGCAGTCATGGATGTTACATTTTATTTCGACGTAAAACATCACTAAATAACGCCACGTGATATGACGATCAAAATGAATGAATATGAAAGTAACATTTAAAAATGTGTTGCGTCCGAAGCGCTTTTCTGGATTTACCTTCATCAGGAACGATCAAACCAAAAAAATGTAAATCCAAGGGTGTATATATACCTGAATACATGGAGATATATATACCTGAATACATGGAGATATATATATACCTGAATACATGGAGATCTATATGACATCCAAGGGTGTATATATACCTGAATACATGGAGATCTATATACCTGAATACATGGAGATCTAGATACCTGAATATATGGAGATGACCAATGTGACCTAAACTTGTGAAACATTTATGTTTAGTAATTATTTTGATATATATAGAATAATGGCATTTTTGTTTTTGATACTGACTTTATCAGCAAGAATATCAAGCGAGCCCGCTAGGGCAAGCTGATATTCGAGCTGATGAAGTCAGTATCAAAAAATAAAATGCCATTATTCTTTTTATCGGCAATCTGTCTTAACTCTATGTTTTTTTTTTGTAAAGAATAAGAAGTAAAATGAAATAACTAGTAAAACTACTTTTACGCGTACAAAACGTTGGGTGCGTTGTTCGGTTGTATGAATGAAGTCGCGTGCATTTCATTGATAAATTGAAGCGGATGGACAAGAACATGTGACGTTACTGCACTGATACATGACGTCATTGCCTAATATTTTCGAGTATCAAGTCCTGTCCATGATATTGAAAATATTAGGCAGCAAGATCAAAGGGGAAATGTTCTAATTGCCGATAAAGAGGAACATTTCCTGATGATAATAGTTTACCTGCTTAGTTAGTATAGATTTTGGTTTATTCTGTATATATGATTACATAGTTTTTTTCCGTAGAAGTGTTCTTCTTGTTCTGACAAACGAACCGATTTTGATAACAGTTTAATGCATGCAGGTACACACACCGTGACTTAATTTGATGTTCATGTATATACTTGAAAACGTACACTATGTACCAAAGTAAAAGTTAAAAATTGGATACAATGTATTAAAAGAGTACAAGGCCATGCGAATCATTACTCGGTCAAAATGTCATAATCGGTAAAATATTAAAGAGCATACTATGACTATTCTGATATTTATAGTTCCAATATCGTGAAAATATGTCGCTACTGAGTTGAAACAAGACACATCGTAAACTATACCGCAAGTATTTTCAGGGCCATGATTTATATGCTTTCCTTATTTAAACAAAAAAACGGAATTTGTGGAAGTCAGGACTCAGTGTGAAATGCAATATGTTCAGAACCCACACTATATCATTTCAAATCTATGGCAACGTTTAGCACATTAAAGCAATTGTCATCGTGTTTCTGTTATAGCTATCTGAACATCGGTAAACTACTATCTGGACCTACTACGCACCATCAAATGGAGGAAAAAAGTATAATCTGGACCTACTACGTACCATCAAATGGAGGAAAAAAGTATAATCTGGACCTACTACGTACCATCAAATGGAGGAAAAAAGTATAATCTGGACCTACTACGTACCATCAAATGGAGGAAAAAAGTATAATCTGGACCTACTACGTACCATCAAATGGAGGAAAAAAGTATAATCTGGACCTACTACGTACCATCAAATGGAGGAAAAAAGTATAATCTGGACCTACTACGTACCATCAAATGGAGGAAAAAAGTATAATCTGGACCTACTACGTACCATCAAATGGAGGAAAAAAGTATAATCTGGACCTACTACGTACCACCAAATGGAGGAAAAAAGTATAATCTGGACCTACTACGTACCATCAAATGGAGGAAAAAAGTATAATCTGGACCTACTACGTACCATCAAATGGAGGAAAAAAGTATAATCTGGACCTACTACGCTCCATCAAATGGAGATCTGGACCTACTACGCACCATCAAATGGAGGAAAAATGTATAATGTCAGCATTTCGCATGTTTTCGTTGAACAATAATACCAATTAAGGTTCCATTTTGTCATAAATGTCATTCCTGTTGTTACATGTTAAATTCCTTCGTATCCTGTTTTGCCTGTCCTAAGCCAGGAGCCTGTAATTCAGTGGTTGTCATTAGTTGCTTTCTGACATATTTAATCTTCGTTTATCGTTTTTATCATAAATTAGGCCGTTCATTTTTTTTTAGTTGTATCATAAATTGACATGCCGTAGCTTTTATATACGGTATGGGTTTTGTACATTGTTGACGGCCATACGGTGACCGTTGTTTACATCCTTGTTTTTTGGTCTCTGGTTGACAGTTCTCTCATTGGCAGTTATACCAAATCTTCTTATTTTTATATTAATGAATTATACAGATTTATTCAGCCAGTTTAATTTTGTGGATATTTGGAATAAATATTTTTTCTTGAAACATAGAATGTTTTGAATTATCAATGAATATTGCTAGCGGGATTTATGCGAACAACAAAATCTGGTTAAATTCACTACATTCTCTTTGAACATGCACAAACAAAGTCAAAATCAGCTCAGTTTTCCTTCATTGAAATCGCTTAGTTTTAACATATTTTATTGTCTAAAAACAATGACAATATGATCAGACACAAGTTTTGCAACTTAGAACGTCTTCTCCATTACATACAAATAATAAATAACTGAACAAAATAAAATACATGTGAATAACATCACATACAATATTAATATGGAGACATGAACTGAACAAGAATTGAAACGACTTGGATCATCGATTTCTAAAAGTCGAGTTGACAGTAAATTCATTTATCAAAAACCAAGTAGGATGTTTTAATCTGGGAATAAATATTCACTGTCAACTAATGGGACAAATCAAATGGATGATCCATGTCTTTGAATAAATTAAACAATTTCAATCGAAGTCGACAAAACAAGTAAATAAACTATTAATGTTTATATAATTAGCCATGATGTCTATACACTATGAAAAGCGATTGGTCGCTTTAATATAAATTATTCTGCTTTTTTATCAAAATTAGCGTATTTAAGTCTATACTGTACATGATATTACCATTCATCAGAGTTTTCAGATCAGTAGGTATATTTTCTTTTCTAAGTTCTAAAAATAAGGTATTCCTTTGAGCTGTATAATTTTTACATGAGAGGAAATAATGTTGAGTATTTTCATATAAATATCCACATTGACACATTGCGTTTGCTTTAATATTTGCATGATACTATGGAAGCGCATATGGTACACCCCTTGTAAAGTTATTTTGTTGCAAATAAGTCGGAATTATTAGTTATTTTGTGTGTAATAAGCTGGAATCAAATCATCATGTGGAGTCAACTTGTCGGAATGATGAAGAAAAAATTGCATTACAATGCCGACTTGCTAGAATAAATGTAATGACAAAGTAATAAGAAGTCGACATGTTGAATTCAACTTTTTAACTGATTATGTCGACAGCTTGCTCATTTGATGATAAGGTAAAACCACGTGACCATTTTGGAAAAACATAGTTCTATTTTTAAATCGATGTCCATACCAGTTGTTTTTTTAATGTGCTTCGGATGTTTGAAACCATCTATTGAGTTCAAGTTCAAATTAAAGTTCGAGTTGATGTTCAGAGTTATTCGTTATAAAAAGGGGGAACGGCAGTCAAATAATAGAAAAAAATTACTAAAAAAAAATAACAATATTTCGGACATATGGGGGATATACCTACATCACTTAGTGGCTGTTTATTTTCCTTAGATCTTACATACACTATAATAATAACAAACACAAAGCAATGCATTTAGCCGTGCAGACTACTTTAATTTTGTTCCCACTAATTTGTCATGTAAATTATTTGATACTCTTATAAGACCTATTTTGACATACAACTCTGAAATTTGGTTTCTGGATAATTTTCAGTCAGCTTTTATGGCATCTAATAGAGCTGCAGTAAATAATATTTTTTGTGATACTCTTGCATTAGCAGAAAAATATCCCTTTGAGCAGGTTCATTCTAAAGTTTGTAAAGCAGTATTAGGACTGAAAAAGATACCCACTAACATAGGTGCTAGATAAGAATTTGGTAGATTTACTTTGGACTCTTATATAAAAACACTCATGTATTTTTTATATTAATCCCTGGTTAAAGAATCTCTGCAAACAAACATAAATTTACATTCCGCAGGAATTTATTCTTGGTACTCATTTGCAGATAAAATTTTTAGAGATATGAAAATGAACCCAGAAAATTACTCTTATATTAATATACCTTTTAAACAACCAAAAAACGTGTTAAAATATAACATTAAAAGTGTGTTTCAGAGGAATATGAAAAACTAATTTAAATAAACTTCCAAAATGGATTCCTCATCTAAACTTTGTCTTTATGGAAAATTTAAAAAAATAATTGTCAGTTTGAGGAATGTTTAAATTACAATAATTTTATTCATAGGCAGTTAACCTCAAACTTTAGACTTAGTGATCATTCCCTAGGCATTGAATTGGGAAGGTACAGAAACATTCCAAGAGCACAAAGATTATGTAAAAAATATGAAGTCCTAAATGACGAATTTTATTATTTTTTGTATTGTGACATAAACATATCATTGCGTTCTAATTTTTTTGCTTATCTAAAAGACTATGTACATAAATTAGGCCGTTAGTTTTCTCGTTTGAATAGTTTTACATTGTCATTTCGGGGCCTTTTATAGCTGACTGTGCGGTATGGGCTTTGCTCATTGTTGAAGGCCGTACGGTGACCTAAAGTTGTTAATTTCTGTGTCATTTGGTCTCTTATGCATGGCGAGTTGTCTCATTGGCATTCATACCACATCTTCTTTTTATATGTACCATTATTTCAACATCTTGATGCATTTAATAAACTAAAACACATTCTAAACCCCGTTCCTGAACTTGTTTATCATATTGGAGTCTTCATTAAGCAGTCTTTAGAACTGAGAAAGGGGGTCAGACCCATGTCAGACAAGCTAATGATGGTGTATTTTACATAAATTTATAATTGAATTCTATTATTCTATATATTGTATTGTATTACATTGTATTGTATTGCATTGTATTGTATATAATTGTTTGATTGTATTGCTTGACCCTTATGGGTGTAATTTTGCAATAAAGATTACTAACGGAGCAAGTGCAAGGCACGTCTCAGGACATTGATGCCGAACTTCATCAAAAACAAAATAATATATGAATATCAAATATTATAAAATATTGAAGTTTAGTGTTGAACGTCTGCGGCTAGAATGATTTTCAAACAAAAAGAAAGTTAAAACCCGCTTTCACCTCATTAACATAAGAATACTTATTGACACAATCCAAATGATTGGTCCACGTAACCATGTTCAGAACTACACTTAATATAAATTGCTTCGCTGAGCGCAGCCGGAGATGTCCAACCATGAAAATTGGGGCCAAAATGGACACAATATTTACGCTTGATACAGGTTTGAATTATGATTGTAATTAAATATTTGACGAATAATAGGTTTCTGCCACAGAATAACTGTAGTCAAAGAACTTGAAAATTGGTTATATGACTTGAATATATATTCATTTTTTTTTTGCTTTTGTGCAATACACTATGCTGTTGCAAATTGACCCCCTCCCCCCTAAATAAAATTGACCACGTTTTTAGCTTTTGTGCAATACACTATCCTGTTGAATATTAATCTCCCCCAAAAAATATTTGAAGAAATTTTCTTTTTAATTTCTGAAATCTGAAATGAGAAAAAATAGTCCCCCCACAAATTCTTATCCCCCCTTTCCCATTTTTTTCACCTCCCCCTTTCCCTTATTCCAAGAAAAAATCATTCCCTTAAGATATAGTCATAATCTTAATTCAAATTTTAATAAAGTTTGCAACCATAATTACCCTTTTAAATACATCATACAAGTCTTAAAATATAAAATGACATACATAGTTACATGTATGGCTAAAATTAATATTAATTAATAGTACTTAACTTTTAAAAATAAATTGACAGCTAATCACCTCAAAACAGTCATCATGTTTTAATACATAATTTACAAGCAGTGTAAGGGAGGTCAGCAAATATTTTTGTTTTAAATTGGGATTGGATTACCTCCCTCAGACTGCTTTTAAATTATCTTAATTGTCCTTTAACCAGAAAAAAAACCTTGTTTTTCCCCTTTTTGTTTCCTATTCCTAAATGGTTTGAGCCATAACCCCCATAGTCAATCCTAACCATCCCTTTGTTGTATGGAAACTTGTGGTATAATTTCAGAGAGATGCATGCACTTTAACACAAGTTATTGTCTGGAAACTACCAAAATGCTTATTTGGGCCCCTAATTCCAAAACAGTTGAGAGAATAACCCCCAAAATCAATCCCAACCTTTCTTTAGTGGTTATAAAACTTGTGTTAAAATTTTATTGATTTCTGTTTACTTATACTGAAGTAATTATACGGAAACCATCTGTCTTCGGACGACGCTGACGACGACGACGCAGACGACGACGACAACGTGATACCAATATACGACCAAAAAAAAACAAAAAACGCCAAAAACATACCGTTCTTAAAAAACGTTCCTTTTATACAACATTTTCCCGCTATACTCCGAAATGCGGAAAAATACATTTCTCCAATGGAATCAGTATTATAATAAATTCGTTAAGGATTCTACGGAACCCTCTGTCTCGCCTGAGAATGCTGATGTCTGTGTAAAATTGTAATGTTGACTGTAAAAAGTTTATATCTCTGTAACATACAAGATTTAAAAAATAGTTATTTTCTGTAGATTCTTTATCTTGATCTAAAAGATTAACTTCTATACAAGTTTTATAACAATTCATGGAGAGTTACACATTTATCAGGACAAAACAGTTTTATTAACTGCAAAAAAAAAAAAAAAAAAAATAAGAAGATGTGGTATTATAGCAAATATGACATCTCTCCACCACATACCGTGGCAAATCACGGAGAAGTTAACAACTATATGTCACTGTATGGTCTTCAACAACGAGCAAACCCTCACCGCATGGTAAGCTATGAAAGATCCCGAAATGACAAATGTAAAACAAAACCCGAGAAACGAAACGATCTAAATAACAAGGACGACGACGCCATTACCGACGACTGAATAAAGGTTTGTTCCATGAAATTTATCAAATGACTTGAACTTTTATGTCAACAAATGAAACACTTTTAATCAACTCACACTCAAGTTACAGAAACAACGGATAATATATGTTCCAATTTTCGTAACCATAATTCCGTCCTCTTGTCCTCGAGGATGACCTACCACATTAGACCAAATAACTGGGTTTGTAATTTCACGAATGACACGAGAGGTGACTCGCGTTGTGCAGGATCAGCTTACTTTTATTATTTAAATTTTGTTTGTTACAGAAAAATGAACTTTTTTAAGTCAACATTACAATTTTTCACAGAGAGCAGCAATCTCGTTCGAGACATAGGGTTCCGTGGAATACACGAATTTATTATCATTATGATACTGCTTCCGTTTGAAAACTAAGGAAAATAAACGGCCGGACTAAGTGGTGTGGGTATATCCCCCTTATGACCGAAATATTGTTATTTTTTCAGAACTTTTTTTCTGATATTAGACTGCCGTATCCACTTTTCATACCAAATAGCTCTGAACATCAACTCGAACTTTAATTTGAACTTGAACTCAATGGATAGCTTGAAACATCCGAAGCACATTAAAAACGACTGGTATGGACATCGATTTAAAAATAGAACTATGTTTTTCCAAACTGGTCACGTGGTTTACCTCATCATCAAACAAGCAAGTTGTCGACTTAATCAGTTAAAAAGTTGAATTCAACATGTCGACTTCTTATTACTTTGTCATTACATTTATTCTTGCAAGTCGACATTGTAATGCAATTTTTTCTTCATCATTCCGACAAGTTGACTCCACATGATGATTTGATTCCAGCTTATTACACACAACATAACTAATAATTCCGACTTATTTGCAACAAAATAACTTTACAAGGGGTGTACCATATGCGCTTCCATATGATACAGATACATGTTAAGCGCTCTGCATTTATTTCTTAATCTTGCGTGCAAAACATTTAAATATCTATCGCCAAATGTGTAATATGTAGGGGTGATTTGTTTTTATAATATTTCTGTTTAATTTTTATTTTAAACATATTTAAAGAGAGTTCATTTCTAATACTTAATATCGAGAGAGTTCCACAGTGTAATACTAGATGGCATAAAAGATTCTTGATAAAGGGACAATCTGCTGGGATATATATATTTTGACTACTTCGTAGGTTGTAATTGTTTGTTTCTGCCACGGTAGGAGGTATTACTATAATAAGTATTCTGGAACATCCTCATTCATAATTTTGTAAATTAGAGTTAATTTATGAGTAGCATCGTTAATTGTATTAAATAGACCATTAATACTTAGTACATAAATAAACTTTAACTTCTCCCATCCCGTTTCTAAATATAGTGATTGAGTGCTAGCGTAGCTTGTTAGACCAGTGACATGCTGCATCCAGTTGTAATTTTTCTAATCTTTCAGAATTCAATTGTCCGCAATTATCTCAAACTTCAGAAGAATATCCAAGAACGGGCCTAATACAAGTTAAATATATTTTTTCTAAATATTCCCTTTTTAACCGGAATTTCAAACGTCTAAGAACATTTAGTTGTTTTGATACCTTTTCTATTAAGTTATATATATGCTTGGTCCACTTGCAGTCACTACTAAAAAATAAACCTAAATGTTTGTGACTAGTAACTGTATCTACCTGAACTTCACCAAAATCAAAAATCAAGTTATTTTTTGAATTTTTGATACTAAATAACATAATATTAGTTTAATTTGGATTGAATTTAACTAGCCAATCATTTGCCCATGAATTAATATTTTGTAAATCGATATTTATCAAGGATTGACGAGTAATTTCATCTGGAGCAGTATGTTCAATAGATGTATCGTCTTTAAACATTCTAGTTAATCCAATCATATCATCTGCAATGTCATTAATGAAGATTAGAAATAAAAGGGGACCCAGTACCGAGCCTTGTGGAACACCGGCTTTAAGATTGCCTATTTCGGAAGTCGCCTCCATTCTAATACTACCTTCTGAGTTCTATCAATTAAGTAACTTTCAAGCCATAATAACAGCTTGCCTTTGGTACCATATCTTTCTAACTTAAGAAGTAGACTCCTTATCCAGACTCGATCGAATGCCTTTCTTACATCAGCAAAATGAAATGTTAAACTTGTATAAAATGTATTGTCTAAAGCATACAAGATAGAATGGTACATCTCAGTTAGTCGATGAAAAGTAGAGCAGCCGGGTATGAAACCAGACTGAAATTTATACAAAAGTTTATTAGAAACTAAATGATTGAACATATGTTTGAATATTATTTTTTCTAGTACTTTGCTCACGCAAGAAAGAAGTAAAACTGGTCTGTAAATAGACGGATTGACTTATCTCCATTTTTAAATAAAGGAATAACATATGCCAATTTCCAATCTTAAGGAAATATTTTTTGAGAGAGCGATTTGTTAAACAGAATACACAAAGGAAGTGCAGTTTCATTTTTAACTGTTATCAGCATTCTATTACTGATTTTGTCTGGCCCAACGGCTTTATTTGGATTTAAAGTAGTAATAATATCTTTAACTTCTTCTTCAGTTACGGTAGTTTCTGACAAAACGTTATTACCTCTATCATAGATGACTGGCTAGTTTTTGTTTTCTTCATCTAAGCTAGCTATACAACAAAAATATTCATTTAGAATATCAGCTTTTTCTTTTGCTTCATAAGAAAATTCAAAATTATTACTAGGGTTTTGCAACGGTGGAATATCATTAGAAGATCTGTCTTCTTTTAATAAAGAGTTTATAGTTTTCCAATAACATAAACAGTACCAATTTTTCTGCACCAGATGCGCATTTCGACAATCAATGTGTCTTCAGTGATGCTCGAGGCCAAAATATTTGAAAATCCAAAGCTTAATAAAAAGATGAAGAGCTATAAACCAAAAAGGACAAAAAAGTATAGCCAAAGCAGGGCAGGGAAGCAGAGCTTTGCATGAGGGAGATACATTCCTTAATTTTAAATAATTTCAAAAATTTTGTAACAGGAAATTTCAATAACACAAAATCCGTATTTTCATGCCAGTACCGAAGTACTGGCTACTGGGCTGGTGATACCCTCGGGGACTATCAGTCCACCAGCAGTATACTCTTCTATTTCTTTGCTTAAGTTTGTTTAAGTTTACATTAATATTTTCATAAAAGTTTTGTTTAATTTGTTTCTTTAAATTATTCACTCGATTTCTTTGGTTTTTAAATTTCCCTTCGTTTGTAGTGCTTTTATTTATAAAAGATATTTTTCGAAATCTGTCTCGTTTTCTTATTTCTTTACGCAGGTTTGAATTAAACCAGATTTTATCATTAGATCGAATAATTACTTCTATTTTTGGAATGCAAGATTCAGTCACTTTTAAAAATTCATGCGTAAATATATTGCAAGATTCATGGACGTTAATATCGCTATCAAATAAGTTATTCCATTCGACCTCTGAAACCATCTGTTTCATTAAATTATAATCCCCTCTTTTATAGTCCCATATTGTACATTTAGAACTTGTCGAGTAACTAAACCCGCTTCTGACTGTAATGTAAGTACCTTCATGATCACTTATGTCTCTATTGATAGGTATAATACCCGAGTCAATAAACTGTATAGAATAATTTGCATTATTCACGTATCTGGATACGTGCACGGATCGACGTTAACATACGTATCGGGCAGATTTGTATAAAATAATGATTTAGCCCTGATCTCAATTAAAACTAAACAGAGGTAAAATATGCACCAAATGTTGATGATATATAGTTAAAACACTAAATATTCATTTTTTTATAAGACCAGAAACATACACGCTTCGTATTGAAGAACTGTGATAAGTGTATCGTTTTCCTATACAAATATCAACGATCAAATCGAACACACCTTGCCTACGAAAATTGACAAGAACATTATTTATCAATAATAGTGTGTTTATTGCCAGAGGCGGGTTTAGAGGGCCCGGGCCCTATCTAGGATTTTTTTTATAAATTCACAGGAAATTGTGGCACAATATGGTCCGGGCCCCCCTTATCAAACTGCTTATAGAACCGAAAAACTAAGCGCCCCCCTTTTTCAAAAATTCTGGATCCGCCACTGATTACTACTCATTTCAGTTATATTTGTTGCTTTACGACCACATTTTATATCTAAATCCTTTCTATCGTGTCTGTGTAGAGCATGTTATTCGGTTACTCAAACTTTTTAGAGTTGTTGGAACTTTGTACAGACATCATAGGGATACTTTAAGTAGGGTTGTTTGTTTGTGTGCAGCTCTTGCAGCCCGAAGAACCAATTTGTTTTTTTTTAATCTAACATTGGGTTTATTAGTATTATATGTATGTGACTTTTTTGATATACGATTAATTCTTGTTATTGTATGTTAGGCATTATAAAATATCTTCAACGGGACCAACTTGACTTAATTTATCCTTTCCTCATATACGTGTTATACGATACGTCGATACAGATACGCCTGCAAATACTTGAATAATGCAAATACTCTAGTATCGGGTCTAATAAGGACGACGAACCAGTTCATGAATCAAAATGAGTAGCATCGTTAATTGTATTAAATAGACCATTAATACTTAGTACATCACTGATACGGTTTATAGGGAGATTTATTAAAAAAAAAAATATTTAGATCGCCCAAACAAATAATATAATTAGTTTCGTGTAATGCCCTTTTCAGCATCATAGCGTAAAGTGACAGTTTGTTACACGTACGCTAGAGGTACGCGTAACAGGTCGTTCACGTATCCTAGAGTTACGCGTAACAGGTCGTTCACGTACCCTAGAGGTACACGTAACACTTTGTTCACGTACCATAGAGTGACGCGTAACAGTTTGTTCACGTACCCTAGAGGTGCGCGTAAGTTTGTTCCCGTACCCTGGAGGTAAGGATGTGTATTGGATAAGGGAGATAACTCTGTAAAAACTGCTTGAAATTTATGAAATAAATATACTATCATCACAGCTTATATATTAAGAGATTTAAGAACTTCGTACAAGTTTTCAATGACGATAAAATGGTTTAGTGTCAGAGTAATTTAGCAGAAACTGACAATGAAAGATTTTGTGATTTAACAGAATGTGTCTTTTAGGTTACAGTTAAAGGGGAGGGTGAATTTTTATGCTAAATACCCCCAGGTTGTAATGTTCAGTGATGGTATTTTATATATTTATATATATCGTTCTTGTCAAACCTAATAGGCTAATTTGACCACTGAAATGAACAGATCATCAATTGAGATTTTTAGTCCATGTTTAATGTACATAAAAAATCACATATTTATCATGTGAAATTTTGAACAAGAAAGAATATATATCACTTCCTAAAGACTTGAAATAAAACATTCCAAAAAAGTTTCTGTAAACCACTATATGTACAGATAAACCAGCACGACAAATACAATGGAATTTTCCTAAGAAGCGTACGTATCTAGCAGCCAATGAAATAACAGCATCAAAAATGGAATGTTCCTCCGACGTATCCATAAAGTTTACTCAAACACGCCTCGTTTATTATAAAAGATGTGTTCAACTTTCTTAAATTTTAGATTAAGGCGTGTTTGAGTTCAACATTGTCTAAAGGGATCTAACATATAATCGTGTTTAAGATACTTGTTATTTTCACATTTTGACGCTTAATTTCGATTTTATTACATAAAAAAAAAAAAAAAAAAAATATCAAGTGAAACCTAAACCAAAAATGATTGAATATCACCCCATAGAGACTTAAAATAGAATATTCCAGAAAAGTTTCTGTAAACCACTATACGTATAGCTAAACCAATCAGATGACAAGTACACTGAAGCCGAGCAAGGTCCGCTTGATTAGCACGACAAGTAAAATAGAACCTTCCTATGAAGCTTCTATACGTATCGAACAGCTAATGAAATAACAGCATCACAAATGGAATGTTCCTCCAACGTATCCGATTTATCCACAAAGTATACTGTTTAACTCAACCAATCAAATGTTGTACATCGCACGCGGGGTAAAATGGAGTATTCCCACGACGTATTTGACGTATAATTCAATCTCTGAAGTGAGTGTAACTAGGACGCTGTTAAAATCAACATGAACCGCTATAAAGGGAGGGCAATATTTTAATAAATTTAAAAACATAGACAACGGAACACAAGGGTGGTGTGTCAGGTGTGTAACATTCAACACTCTCTATGATAGGGAGAGCAAAACTTATTTGCTCCTTTTCAGCACATCTTAAAGCGCAAGCCGTGAAATCAACAGCAAATATGTATATCTGTACATTTATTAACGAACCTTTAAAATTCAGTAAATCCCACTGTGTACAGAGATGCCTATATATCATGATTGATTGTTGTTTGTTTAATGTCTAGTGCCAAATATTTCATGTTCAGGACGAACAAAATTATAAAATAAATACAATAGGTATGTATTGAAAGGTATGGGTAAACTGGGATAAAGAAATTGTTTCACTTGTGAATTGTAGAGCGAAAAAGAAAAAAAAATTTTTACGACGAGAGATAAAATTGACGTAATTCAGTTTTGCTTTGAAAAATATACGCCAAAACTGTCATCTGAAATGGCTGTTACATTGAAATAGTTGCTTTATTATTTCATCAAAGTTCTAAAAACATATAAAAAAGAAAATATTCCCCCTTCCTTTCTTTAATTTAAATTATTGTAAAGTCCGCAATTTTTGTCTCGCCTGCGACGAAAATCGCGGAATGCGAGACATAGGGATTGTTTTTCCGGCGACGACGGCTCCGGCTCCGGCATCAACAATTGTTAAGTTTTCTGCTTAAGTTAGTTTGATAGGAACTACTTGTGATAGATCATTGATATTTTGTATGAAGTTGCATTACTATCAGTACATTTCAGTTTGACTACTATTTTGAGGCCCTGCCCCCTAGTACATGGTCCAGTGACTTTGAATTAATTAGCAATTTTCAATGTTAAGTTTTCTGCTTAAGTTAGTTTGATAGGATCTACTTGTGATAGATCAATGATATTTTGTATGAAGTCGCATTATTATCAGTACATGTCAGTTTGACGACTATTTTGAGGCCCTGCCCCCTAGGACATGGTCCAGAGACTTTGAATTAATTAGCAATTTTCAATGTTAAGTTTTTCTGCTTAAGTTATATTGATAGTAACTACTCACAATAGACAATGATATTTTCTATAAAGTTACATTACTGTGTGTACATCTCAGTTTGTCGAACATTTTCAGGCCCTGCCCACTAGATCATGGTCCAGGGACTGAATTAATGAGCAATGCTGTCCATCAGATTGTCTTTTTCTGAATTTTATGCCGATAGGCGAGACATATCTCTGCAACAGTTTATTGTATTTTTATATTCCTGTATTTATATAGTATACATGTGTAATGAACTAGCACAAAGTTCTTCGGTAAATAAAAAAAAGTTTTATAATTTATAGTATATTGTTATGTGTATATAAAATCGTATTTGCTTTTCTCCATCAAGAAAACGGTAGACCATGTATAGATGACGCGTTTTCGTCAATTCTATTCACATTGCTTCATTCCGGATGTAAGTGAAAGTTGTATTCGGAAAGATAAAGGTTTCTTCATTTAATATATGTGTATGTCTTTATAAAGCTTAAAGTTATTGTATAATTGTTTGTCACGACGAATTTTGGAAGTTCAATAAAACAATACAATCCTCAAAAACTATATGAAAATATTTCGTGAAAGGGTAGACAAGAAAATTTCAGAAGTTGAAGGCTAATATAGTTACTGAAAATATTTATAAAAAAGTGATTTTTTTAACTTATGCAATTTAAAAATCCAAAAGTAAAGGCTCGTCAAGTTTTTCGGCATAAAAAGAGAATCCGACTTCTATTTTAAAGAACATTTTCATGAATAAGATAATTAGTATGAAATATTCTTATTCTAATAATTGGTCAAATGAAATTAAATGCAAGCACAATGTTATTTTTATATTCAAACACGCCTACCCTGTTATGATGACGCATTACAAAGATATTTGACCCATACATTTTGTTTTCTAGTAATATGAAATTTGAATGTTGATATATACATATAGCTTTAAAATATAAAAATAATGAAATTTGAAGCGAGATGATATACTCTTCGTTTCTGTATAGAACATTTAAAGGACGAGACAGGTGACCCAAACAAGCTTGAATATTAAAGGTGTACCTGACTTTCTTAACATAATGAGTTAAGGATTTTTTTTTCAAAATACTGTTACCGGGGCAGCGATGCAAGTCAATGCTTTTACAAAACAATCTCTTGCATTTATGTGGAAACTCGTTTCAATGTAAATTTATGCATGCATCTTCAAGATCCAAAATGTTATAACCTACCAAAATCAGTAGTTTTGTGACAATCTAAATTTAGTTTAAACGATTTTAGTTTTTTTCTGAATTCCGTCAAAGTAAAGTTACTATTTAGGGATAAGTACTAAGCAAATCAACATACTCACACATTGTTTAACGAACATAAAGATCTACCGTAGCGCATTGCACGATATGAAATGCCCCAAGCTTGCATGCCTGCATGAATAATAAATAGCCAATATAATAATTTAACATTTCGCCAGGATTTTTTGTTTGTTTGTGAAAATGCCTAAATGATCTTGTTCTCCAAAATCCTACTTAATGTATTAATACATAAGGGAAACGGCAGATATTTTATCTACACAAGTTTTGAGTCATTCTTTAGTAGTTAGAGAGCACTCGAAAGTAGTAAGGTACACTCGAATCTCGAAGTTACATTTTGTTCTGATTAATATCTTTAAATATCATTCTTCAGTACCTCAATGTTTTGTAAATAAATAAAGCATACAGTAGAAGCCTAGTACACATGACAAAATACCACTTTTTGATTTAATCAATACATTGATTGAGTCATCGGGTCAGAAAAAAAAATACCCATTTTAACTGTAGCGCACGTATATGAATACTTTGATACGTTTACGTATCTAAATACTTCAGTTCTGCAACATCTCTAGTAACTGTTAACGGTTTACTACCTTAGTAATTTAATATGGGTATGACCTCATTTTGTCTTTTTCGTGTCATGCCCCAAAATGTTATTTGTAACTAATATATTTATCTAACATGTCTTCTTCAGAAAGCATTGGGTGTGGTGCGAATAAACAAGGGATGTCAGATTTAGATAAAATAGAAGTTAGAAGAGTATCTGAAGCTGATTATGATGATGTAATGTCAATCAGATCTGCTATTTATTGTGGTTATGATTATCTTCCGTTTTCGTACAGATCACTTATAACTCATTCTCACAACGAAGGATATGCAGCAGTCATCAATGGAAAATTTGTAAGTCTTATTTAACTTAATTCTTCGGGTTTCTATTATTTTGTAAAATTAATGTGTGTTATTAAAGATGCTTGTTTTTTTTATTTCAACATATTTATTACGTTTGGGGGACGTTTTTCAAAAAACAATCGACATTCGTATGGGAACCAATTGTGCTACTCTTCTTGCCGACTTGTTCCTTTATTTATATGAGACAGAATTCATACAGGAGCTTATTATCAAAAATGAAAAGAAACTTGTATTTTCTTTTCACTTCACGTTCCGCTAAAAAGATGATGTCCGCTCGCTAAATAATTCAAAGTTTGGTGACTATGTTTAACGCATCTATCCCATCAAACTTGAAATAAAGTACCACACCTACAGTTAAGACTGTCATTTGTCTTGACTAATATTTAGTTATTGACAATGAGGCAGGGTTGAGAACCAAACTTTACAACAAAAAGGATGATTTCAGCTTCACAAGTTTCTAGTTCTATGTAGCAACATTTCACCAACGCCTGTATATGGAGTATACATCTCTCAGACCTAAAAGGACAAGGTGTTTCGTACTGACCGATGCAACTAGGGTTAAAATAATTTTGAATTAAAAAATCGGACATTAAAAACACCTGAAAAAAAAAGACAATCGCATATCTAACTAAGACTGAGACCAGTCCTGAGCAAAGCACATGAAATACAAGTATAAAACATCATAGTTACAGCAGACTACACATAGTATATACTAGATTGTGTATATATTGACCGATAGAAGGTAATTGAACAAACACAGCAATTTATGATAAACGAAATGATACGATATTTTTTTCCATGAATATACTAGTAATTGGTTTAAATTTCACAATTAGTTCGGGAAAATAGTCACTGCTATGCCTAGACCAGTTTTTATGATAGAAAAAAGGATATTAATTGGATTTAGACGAGACAAAAATCTTTTAATTACTAGAAAATAACCAAAGTTTCAAAGACATATCACTTTTATTAACTGCTCGCACCAAATGGAAAGGTTGAAACGACCCCGAGCGTCGTCTTTTAGTAGTATAACTTTAATTTTTATAACCGATTGATTGATGATTATTCGCTCAATGTCAAATAACAAATATTTAATTCATAAGAGGAGTAATTAAGAAGTTGAATTAAATACTGGTTCCAACAAATGACTTTATATTAATAAGAATTGCAAAGAACCAGACAGTTACGGAACATAACCAAGGCATCTGTAGAAACTTCGCAAAGATAATTAATGTTAGAGAGAGAGAGAGAGAGAGAGAGAGAGAGAGAGAGAGAGAGAGAGAGAGAGAGAGAGAGAGAGAGTTAAATACGCATCAAATGAATCAAAAATATTTGCCAGTTGAAGATAAGTTTATATGGTGATTATATAGTTCCCAGTGTGTTCTTTTATACTGTATTTTAATGGCTCTGTATGGTTGTTTTGCGGATCTTTTAGATGGTATTTATGTAAATTGTAGGCGGCATTTTGTTTTGTTTCAAAAGTTGATGGAGGCGAAACCGCTGTTTCTAGAGCAAGTCGGGTCAACAAACAATACGAGGGTTTTGGTGTTTATAAAGCTCTTACATTAATTATAGAAAAACGTTTGTTCAGTGATGGAACTGTTTTAAATGACGCTGTCGTTTATAGTGAAGGAAATCAGAAGATGGTGATTGCAACATCCAGGGGAGAATACACGTTATTGATGAAAAGGGTTTGTTTGTTAAACTAGAATGGTAACTTGAAAGTTAAACGGTTTATAATTATTTTATCTGGCAACATTACTTAAATTCTAGGTTTAGCAGATGAACAAAATTTAAAAACCTCAAGTACGAAGTAAAAAAAATGTTTTATTGACCTTAAGTATAAGAGTTGCGTTGTTTTTAGTATGTCAGTATAAAACACGTTCACACGTGTGTATAAGTGACCTCCATGTTGTTTTGCGCGGATTTTTTTGTGAATGCTGGATGTATTACTGCAGCTAGGTGTTGCTCGAATTACTATTCCAAACGTCTACAATATTCGACCTCTTGACACATTCAAATCTTTCTCAGAAATTGGTTTAACCGGAAATAATAAAAAACACGAATTCAAAAATCCTAAATGAAAATAAAACATGAAACCGTTCAAATAAAACAACTTAAAAATAGAAAACAGATATACCATGCTTTATACTACGCACATGGAGTCAGATGATTTACTTACTACACACAAAGAATACGCAGAAAGACATATCACCCTTTCACATATTATGCTGATTCCGAGCCAATCGATCTTTGCTCTCACACATAAATACCACATACTTGGCGCACGGTGTAATTGTCAAAAAAAAAGTAAACGCATAAGTCTAGTATGTACTAGAAGTATGCTGTCTTACGACATTTGTTTAAATATAAGTCATATGATCAATCATATCAAATGATAAGAAATCAACATAAAAAGAGTTTTGCCATTCAAATGCAATATACCAAAGAAGAATTCCATGCTTAGTTACACATATAAGAATGTCAAGGTCATTCACTCTTTTCATTTGCAGCTAGGTGCAAGTTTTTTATGACATATATTGTATGCAGTTTAATTATCGACAATTTCTTCTTTCTTGTTTAGTATAACAAAACCGTAACACATTTTATTGTAAAATTTTTTTTTTTTCAGACATTTATTGTTTACAAGGTAGATTGTGAAAAGATGACAGTCCTTTCACAGGGAACACATCCAACAAAACATACTCGAATTTTGAATGCAGTTGATCTTGAAACAGCTTTTAAGTCTAGTAAAGTATGTTCAACTCTTTTCCCAGAGGAGCGAATCATGTGTAATCAAGTACCATATAGACTCAAGGGACCGAACATACCACTTATTGTTTCAGAAGTTTCTCTTATTGTAGGTACTACTGTCCCCGAATGGAGCCTTGTTACTGTTGGAGTTTACTATCGTTCTGAAAACGGCCATACATATACACTTGAAGTTTATGGAAATTGTGATTTTATTAAAGAGCACTTGGTACTGCATTTTCAACATGCTTTACAATGTTGCCACAAGGAAGTAGACATAATCTTTTTCTGCAATGAGAATGAAGCATCCAAAATTGATATTGAAATGAAAGAATTGCAATTCAGAAACGTTGATTTCCAATTCACAACAGTGTTTGTTGTTGAAAAGAGAATTAAATAAATATTCATATGAATCTAATTAGCATGAGGACGGAAATGATTAAAAAAATTAATACTCGCTAAATTGAAATTAAGTCCATAAAGTGTTTTGTACAAAATATTGGTTATCATATTTTGTATATGTATTAATAATATCCTATAATAATAGTGTATACTGGCCATGTAGAACAAGCTGTGGCGATTTTTCTCCACGTTGATGACGACACAGTAATGTCAGGAATGTTACACCACTTATTCCTAATTGCATATACATCATAGAAGTGATGGGTCTTCCATTTTTAAGTTTTCTTTTTTTTTGTTCTTTGAAAAACCTTCGTTTGCATAACAAAATATCCACTTCTTTACTGAAGCAAATATTGCTAAGCTTATGACACATTCTAATATGACGACCTATATGTGACTAGCCACGATACTTCCAGGCTTATGGGGTACCTTGTCTAAAATTGGCTTTTTGTATATGTATATAGAACATACTAAAACAAAACACTCTGTCATGTTATTATGACCTATTTGTTGTAATAACAATGTCATGTTATTATGACTTATTTGTTGTAATAACAATGAAACACGTGTTTTTATATATCGGCATAATGAGACTATTCGATGACGACTTTTTATTATCGAAGGCACTGATTTATGAAAAACAAAATTATTGTATTTTAATTGGCGCTTAGTATGGCAAGCCGTTTTACTATTTATTCTAACTTCAAGATATCTTATTAATTGTATGAGAAATCTTATAAACTATATGATATATCTTTTAAACCAAATAAGATATCTTATAAAGTATATAAAATATCTTATATAAAATATATTTATAAGATATCTTATAAAGTAAAAAGATATCTTATAAAGTATATAAGATATCTTATAAATTTTATAAGATATCTTATAAAACTAGATTATATAAGATATCTTATATATTATATGAGATATTTTATATATTATATGAGATATCTTGTATATTATATTAGATATCTTGAAGTTAGAATAAATAGTAAAACGGCTTGCCATAGCTTAGTAATCTCCAGCAGCGTATTTGAATACAAATTTCAAATGAATTAAATTTACTACAATACAAACAGTTCTTACGCTCTCTTTTAGAAAATGTAATTTAATTTTTTTGTAATGAAGTAAGTATAAAATTTGTCAAAGAAAGTTTTTAGAATTATTTTTTTTAATTTGTTTTTTCACTTAGATTTATGATGCATGTCTCTACACCACATTGCATGCGCAGCGAGCGTAACAGTTTATAAGTAGTTGTTCTCATATATGCATTTGATACGGTGCATTTATTATGGATATATTTTAGACTCCATTTATGAAAATCTATAGAGCAGAGAATTTTGATTTTTGTTTCAATTTTATATGTAGATTCAAATATTTTTCACTTCAAACGATAAAGTAAAACTTCTTCAGAACTTATATAGGATGTATAGTTCAGTGCAAGCAAAAAAAGAAGCCAAGATAAAGTGTTAAGGTGGCTGGGGCGTCTTAATTTAAAATCCATAGATTTTTTTAATAATTTGTCAAAATGAAGTTTTTATCAGGCTTTTTTCAAAAATATAATAAAAAGTATGGGTGACCGGACTTTTTTCACGCTACAAGTTGTGCAAAATTGTCAGATTTTGTATAGATTGTGCATTGAAAATCCAATTTTGTGTGATAAAAAGAAAACTACATGAAAGAATTTTAAGATAAAATGTGAGAAGATAGCTCTTATTACATGCTTTCAGATAAGAAACAGAAAAAATGGGGTCTCCGAACGTGTTTTCTTGCAAAATATTAAAATAGGTAAATTCACAAAACTTTATATTATAAAATTACTTTATCTGAGTTATCTCACTTACTATCTGAGTTATCTCCCCTTATTTGGCAAAGTTGAAAAACAAAATTAATGAAACACAAATATGGTGTTTTTTTAGAATTTACAGCCGTAAATATGATCAAACACATCATTTTCTATATTTACATCAAAAGTCTTACACATGAATTACATACGACTCCCAAAATTAGCACATTTCATTAAAGATCTAGACCAACTGTTATCTGCTACTTCAAAATCCAAGATGGAGGAAGACACCCAGGCCACCTTAATCTCTTCTTTCGAGGAAATTGAAGGAACCATCTGAAAACAGTTATACATTTGTAAATGATTGATTTATTTTCAATTTACATATTATTTTTACCGGGCTTCGACTTATGAAGTCAGAGGCGGATTTTTATATCTATTTCTTTTTTTTTTCTTTTCTTTTAGTTTTGGGGGTGCTGGGCCGCAGCTACGTATATGGTAAATGCATAAACCTTTTTCAAATGCCACCCCTAACGTTGTGATACTCCACCCTTTTCCTTGAACTGCAACTAGAAGTTAATTTCTAATATATTTTAAATCTACGAAACAAACCTATTTTACGACATCTTTGAACTTTTATGATAAATACTGTGTCTTGTATTTTCTGTTTACTTATCTATGGAGTAACTGTACATCGTATATATTCACGTCAATCGTTTTATACCAACCGACTGTCCCTAGTATAGATAAATGTATTTTATTTCTTTAAATCCATTTAAGAAGCTTGTATTCTTATGGAACCTACAATATTTTACAGTTTGTGACACATTTTTGTAGACAAAAGCGTTGAAAAATAATATACGATGGGAGGGCGATATTAAATGGCTATGACTTTATAAAAAGAAAAATATGTGGTATGATTGCCAATGAAAAAACTCTCCACCAGAGACCAAATGACGTAGAAGTTATAATATATAGGTCACCGTACATATATATACGGCCTTCAACATTGAGCAAAATCCATACCGCATAGTAAACTAATTTTTTTTGAAGTTTATGATTAATTCGCTTACTTTAGCTAAAAGCTTTAAATTATATAAATTTCATATGCAATGGTAAAAAGCATCCAAAACATAAATTCGGTATAGAAATGAACGTATATGTCCCCATACGTTTATATATAATAGTTAATGGCGTTTTTCTTACAATGACGTTCTACCTTCATAAGCCTGAAAATGTCATGGCGGGTCATAAATATCGTCAAGCAGTATAATCACAGTATATCTTCTTTTAGAGCAGACGCATAGATACACAAAATTGGTTGTTCCGTGTTACGCCCATCTTATTTATTCGACCAAGTAAACTCAATTTTTCACAGTAAATCCCACGTTTTACGTAGGCCAAGTTTCGAATTCAATACGGCTATCTCTATTCTGATGCAAAATAAACAAATCGGTCCTTTCAGTTATTATTTCGATGTAAAATGTCATAAAACGAGAATTCCGCGAAATGATGTTATTGTCTTTGACAACTAAACAAGGTGACGTCATATTAGTGCCTCTGGCGTGAAATGTAAACACCGGACGTTTTAAGGCTTCTTGTACGCCTCAGAATGTAATAACATAACACAAAAAGAACAAATTTAGGTGAAGAATGTGAGTTTTTTCATTTATTATTGAATAATAATATATCATTAATATTATTATATGTGGGGTAAAACGGAACAGCCAAAACAGCATCGTGTGTATAGGGCTTTCACGGTTGACATAATTACAGAATTTGTCCTATTAGAATCGAAATAATTCATGGCAGCCGTAGATTTGCTTTCATTTAACCATGGGTAGGGCATTTATATTCGATTATTTTATCCCGAGCGACAACGAGGAGTAAAATATGAATATAAATGCCCAACTCATGGTTAAATGAAAACAAATCTACGGCTGCCATGAATTATTTCTTAACCCTTTCAGTGCCATGGCGAAATCGTAAAAATATATGTCCAGTGCCAAGGCATGTTTTTTCCATCCAGACTGGCTCTGCATTATGACGTTAAACTATCCAAACGTCATAGTGTAGTGTACTACAAGAAAGTGTTAGCGAAAAAACGCGGGGAAATTTAAAATTTACGGGAAAGTTAAAATATTCATTTTTTTTATGAATAAGCATACTTGTTTTTATCGAATATGCATACATAAATATATTTCTTCTTAAAAAAAAAGATTTTGAAGTCTTATGAAAATACAAATTGAACAAACAATATAAACATGTTTTTTTTTTAACTAAACAGCTGATTTTTCTATTAAAAGACGCATACAAGATCATACATATACTTGTTTTATAAAGAAAATCTTTTATTTTGTCCATATCTCAAAGCAATAAACATGTACTGTTATTGAATTATATTTTCTTCCCGCGTTATAATTCACCGACAGCTTTTCCGTATGCATTGTTCATGTGCTTAGTGATTTGTTTTTTAGTCGCAATTTATAAACAACTGATGGAACATGTAAGAATAAATTATAATCCGATGATATACACGTAGATAATAATTAATAACTGGATAAATAATTAAAGGCGAGTTATAGTATAATTAAGAAATGAATGCTTCTTTTTGTAATTTTATTGGGGTGCAAAAGCTAGTGTTGACCGAAGCACATTAATATGAAGCGCTTCCGCTTCATTCTAAAAATGTGTGCACAATCAACACTTTTACAGCCCCTTTCAAATTACTATTTTTTTCTTACTACATGGCACAGAGATGGTTAAATGAAACACCACAAACGTAAACATACTTTCGATGGAATAACAGAATTCATGCTTCGATACTATGACTAGTTCTGACACGCAGTTACACTTATAGTACTGAAACATTACTAACGAAACGTACTGTCGATATTGTAACATATATTGCTTAGATACTATGTCTAGTTCTGCCAAAATAGTTACACTAAAAGTTGAAATTTTGACGTAAAATGTACGCTCCCATGTGAGATGGTTTCTATCATGAAAAACCATATGTAACGGATTTGATTCCATGTTCGATAAGTTGTGTATCATGCAGAACTTTATAAGTTTCAATTTCCAAAAGACTACGTCTCATTAGTGAAAGTTATTACTAAATGTGAACCTACAAACCAGGACTTTGAACTTTGTAGTAAAATGTTTGATAAGGTTGCATCTGCTGTTTTCAAAAGGCATTCAGATCACATAGATTCTAAACATGATACCAGTTTTGTTAATCCCGTCAATATGTCTGAGGCTGGAAAAGGAAAGTTAAGGTACATTTTTGCTACATGTGTTGCTAAAAGCAGGTTTCACGATATGAAAAATGCAAAAGTTCATATGTACAAACAGAAAAATAGAGATTTAGTATCCAGAGCTTTTCTGAAGGTCAAAATGTTAGACTCTCTTACTAAAAGTTATTCCGAGTTAATTTGCCATTCTAAATACCAAGAGACATTGGTTGAGACTCAAAGGAAACAAAATGTAGCACATGGCCTAACAAATATTTCAGATCAAACCTTTGAATTTATTTCAAAAATTGATAAAAAAAGGATCGCTGTCCAGAATGAAAAATCTTTCAATTTGAATGGTACTGACTTCATAAGTTACTGTCATGCAGCCTTATTAGAGGATGCATCTTTGTTTAAAGGTTGGCGGACTCTATTTTGAAACTTTGACTTTTCTGATAGTTACTTTCTTGTCACACATGAATTAGCTGAAATTTGTCTACAGGAACTATTTCAAGATATAATCAAGCGATTCTGTAGAATCGCTGATAATAAATTTAGGAAAGATATCCTAACTAAAATTGGCAAAATCAAAACTGAAAGACTCAGAAAAAGGGTTGATGCTAAAAAACCTGTGGCAATGCAAACAGTTAACATGAAAACTATACTTAATGACAAATCAGAATGCAAGAGAAGTTCACATTTTAAAATCAAGTCATGTTTAATTGATCATGGAAAGGTTTTGTTTGGTAACTTTAACAAAAAAGACATGCTCATTCTTTGTAAAGCTTATGATATACAAATATCTACAAGCAGTACTAATGATGTTATCAAAGACGAATTGTGTTCTGTTATAGAATCTTCAGATAGAATATTATTCTCAAAGTATCTAGAGGAAACTTTTTCAAGCTCAGAGTCAAACCTTTCATCTAAAGCTATAATTGGTTTAAAGCTTGGGAAAATCAACATGTATGTAATCAGGATTTACATAAAAAAAATATAAAGCACTGCTAACAATGGAAACTAGAGAAGATATTGACTATATATTCCATGGATTTATGTCTCTTGTAGCAATATGCATCAATGAAATTAAAATTGAAGTGGTACCGAATAGAATTAATAGCGATATAATCGAAAATATTTTCTGTCAAGAGCGTTCCTTGTATCATGGTGCCAATATAAATATTTCAATCTCATATCATTACTGTCTTTAATTGGTCGGGAATCTGTAAACAAGGCTACTAGAACACTTGTATATTTAAGAAACTCTAGCGCTCCTACCATTTCTGCTTTACCTGCTTCGTTTAGGGTTTCGGAATAACATTTCATCAAATATAGCATGTCACAATCAAGGGTTTCAAACGCATGTTTATTTTGCATTTTCTGTAAACTACTGGGATATATATGACCATCACTTAGTTTATTGTGGATTTGAAAGCTGTTACTTGACCGATCCCATTGGTATGCATCAATCCACATTTTCCAAACGATGAATGTACCATGCACAGTAAGAAGCCTTTGATGGCTATCTAGAAACCCACTGCTGAAAACACTTTTTCGAATTTTTTTTATCAAATAACTTGGATCCATTAAAAGAACATTTTTTTCTTAATGGGTTTTTGTAACCCTTGGCTACCATTTTATCTGATACTGGGTTTCCACATGGGAAATGCAATTTCAAAAAAGCTCTATTGTTTGCTGAGCCATCTAGGCAACAATATATTGGCTTGAAGCCTCACCTATATAATTCATATATACATAGCCATGAAGTAAGAACAAATTCTGCTGGGGGTGCCTGAACATTTGGAAAATTTGCAAATGGCCATCTGTAACCTGTCAGACCACTGAAAATGTATTGCTGGACATGATTTGCCAGTTTGCTTTCAAATTTTCCCTCGTTTAGTGCTTGCATTCGTTGCACATCGAAACCACTATCAGACAACCCATAAAATTTTGTGCTCGCCTTGGTATTGACAATTTGAAGGTCTTCTTGAATTGCCATTTCATCTAAAATTAAACCTCCAAAGTAGCCCTCTGTTACAAGGTTTTGCCGCTTGGCCTCATTCGACATCCACAGCATCATTTCAGGAACAATTCCCGGAAATTGTTGCATAGCATTTTTGTATATTTTTATAAGACTTTCAGACGGTAATTGTAACCAATCATTCTCAACAATATCTCTGTATGCTGCAGGGTTTCTATTGTATAAACTCAAGGCCATATACATTACATCTTTGTCCCAACGCATTCCTTTCTTACTTGTCATATTAGATGCAACAATCTATGTGTGCAGCAATGCAATTTGATTTTCATGAAGGTTAGGAGCTAACTCTTTAAGTTTACTTATAATTTCACCTTCATATATTTCGCAAGGACGAATCAACTTTACACATTGAAATATTGCAGCTAAAGATGTAAATGTATATTCCACTCTATTAGAGATATGGTATGAGGCAAGATCTACAAGTTTATTATCAATATGTATACTGTGATTAATTTCTTACAACTGAATGTTAAATATAAGACAGGGTTCTCCCCGTTAATTGATTTGTCATAAAAGTATTCAAAAGTGATTGAGTTGGCACATTGCTAGAAGATGAACGAATTAGGTGGTGTCATTTTATGGATATCTTTAATGAAATCTCTCTTGTTGTGGTGGAAAGGTGAGTCAAATGGATAGAAATGTTTTTATAGCTCTGCATAATTTTCTTTGTTATTTTACAACGAACAGTTGACTTCTTTGCCATTGGAAATAACTTAGTAATTTATAAGATCAGGTCTGTCTGTAAGGTTTCCTTGTTCCATAGCTGTTTTGTAAATGCAATCCAGTGATGTGTTCTTAGATACCTCAATGGTAAGGTTTTCAGCTAGCCTGAAAATTATATTTTATTATTTGGAAGTGGTTTAATTTTGAATGGTGATGATTATAAGGCCAAACTAGAGCTAGGGGTGGGGATATCGACCTTTTACAAGATATGAGAACATTCTTAAATGGCAGGGGTGGGGTTTAACCCGGGGTACTAGCCCGTTATATTATTGAAATCAA
Source organism: Mytilus coruscus (assembly GCA_017311375.1). Lineage (NCBI taxonomy): Eukaryota > Metazoa > Mollusca > Bivalvia > Mytilida > Mytilidae > Mytilus > Mytilus coruscus. Next base: position 78,622,030 of record CM029604.1, read on the forward strand.
TTTGACATGACGAACAAGAATATATATATGGTTTAGGGTTGGGGATCTCAATCGTTTACAAGATATAAGAACATCCTAAAAATGGCAAGGGGTGAGGTTTGACCCTGGGGTACTCGACCAATATTTTATTTGATTACTTTTATCGTTCTAAGCAATAAGATATATGGTTTAGGGGTGGGGGTTTCCACCGTGTACAAAAGTAAGAACATTCTCAAATTGCAGGGTGTGGGGGTTACCCCAGGATACTCACCCTTTATCTTATTTGATTGGTTGTATTGTCCCAAGCAAGAAAATATATGGTTTAGGGATGGGGATCATGACCGTTTACAAGATATATACCACCAAGCCTAATTTTTTTTTTACCATGTTTCATTTTAATAGCACTGTTACAAAATGATGATCCAATAATATAATTAGGTTGAATAATTGTGCTATGAATTAGAAATTGATAATCAATTAATCAGAAATAAATAGTTGTAGTGATTAACATGATTAAATGCAAATACTTCATGTGCATGAAATTAAAGAAATCAATTTCAAGCCGTAAGAGTCTATGACATAATTTTTGGTAATCATATAATTATTGAAAAACACTTCAGTTTAAAACTTGGTTGATTGTATAGGGAATCACTAAAGCATGACTGGAACAGGCCCTCTCTTATGGCAGTCATTGCCCCGTCCTCCTTTATAAAACGTTTTGGATCTACTACTGGCCATGCACATTTATCACATTCAAGTTTAAATGTCCCATTGAAATCAGAATTTTTAAAATAGAATGTTATAGAATGGCCCATTGCATTTCTGAATGTCCATAGAAAATGGCCAATTGGTAAAATTTTAATCCCAATGCAGGGGGGTGGGGTGGTCCACAGTGGTTGGGGTTGGGCTGATAGGTTCACTACGATTACTTTGAGGTACAAATTTGCGGACGGCAAAATAAAGAATTAATATACTTAAAGCATTTAGAAAACTAAATCTAATCATATATTTCTCATTAAATCCTGACCTATTCATATATATATATTAAAAATAAAGAATACTCTGTGCACAGTGCAACTTTAAGCAAAATTTTCTTAGATGTCACGTTTATTCCAAAGATCACAATACATTTTTCTTGTATTTCAGCCTATTCATATATTTCGAAATAACCATACCCATTCAGGCCGCACAATTGTAGAAGAAGTTATGCCCCACCCCTCCTATTTATGTTTCAATCACTCAGTCAGCTAGTACATTATATTTCCTACACCTGATATCAGGAATTTTCATTTAAGATTACCATGTATATCTATTTTTGCTTTCACTTTATTTTTTGAATATCTTCTTTGGATTTAAAAACTACCCCCTTTTTTCTTGATGTCTTGATACAGAATATTAAAGTAGCCTAATGTTTTCTTTTCATATATATAAATACCATAAGGCGAGACCATTCTCTTTAGAGTCACTATTCCTGTTTTGAAAAAAGTTTTTGTTTTTCCCTCCAAAAAATATCTCTCTAGAGTTTTCATATCCATTCGATCTCTCTGGGTTTATCATATCCTGATCAAATTTTTTTGATTACAAGTTCTGTTGATGAAAAACACAAAGATAACGAAAATAACCACAATTTATTTTTTAAGGATGTTTTATTGCAATCAATAAATGTAATATTGATGTATCAGAAACTACCTTAAATTTGCTGCTGTTAAAACTGGAAGTTGATATAGTGAGGGTTTACTAGGTCAAAGAAATCATAGATTATGTAATTATAATTCATGATTACTGTAACAAGGGTCACAATGGGATTTCAGTAACTTGTACAGCGCGAAAGATAAACATATTATGAAGTGAACAGCGCAAGGTAGGACAAAAATAAGACGAGTAACTATGTAGAAATAAAGTTTTGAAGTGGAGGTAGCTATTACAATGTTAGCCACCTTCTCGTGATGTATAGGGATAGTAGATCTTGTCATGGATAGAAAACAAGTGCCTGTGGGTTGCACTGTAGTAGAAGTTACATTGAAGGGTTTATTATATTTATTAAGTTTTTGTTTTCGATAAGTTATGAATATTTTTATGTAATTATAAGTTTGTATTATTTTCTTATCTCTTATCTTATTTCCCTTGTTGACTTTCAAGTTCATATCAAATTAGTATCATTTCACACACAAAATTAGGTTACCGTAAATGTTCTAAAGTACATGTTAGAAAAAAAACCATATATATATATTTGTTTTAAAATATACATATACTTTATTGGAGAACGTTTAGTTGATATAATGAATGTGATGACATGTCATTCAAAGGCAATTAATGGGACAGTGTTCAATGTATAAGAACCGTATACATCACGTTATGTCACATGAAAATAAATGAACTGAATCCTACACAAAATAGAGTTTAAATAATCATCCACTTAGTAAAAGTGTGTAGTTGTCAATTATGTCAATTATTAATAATTTCTGTAACTGTATAAACAATATGTTATTCCTTGATCATGATGATACTGATAAACCAACATACAGCATGCAAATAAACATTATGGACTTTAATTATGTTAATTTCATGAATGCAATGAGCTCGAATTATTGTCTTGCAAGTTAATTATGCATCGCTGTTTTTTTATAAAATAAGTAGATGCGATATGATTGCCCCAATGAGACAACTATCCACCAGAGACCCGGCAAATGCTGTATATGTTAGCAACCGTATGGCCTTCAACAATGAGCAAAGCATATATATTTTGTTATGTTATTATGAAAACAAAATAGCCAAACTGACTGCTTAAGCTAATTGTTATTTAATAGTTCTTGTAAATGCTTGCAAAAAAAATAATTCAATCATTTTCAATTTCTACTGTAGAACTCGTAGTTGAAGCCCCTTTAAAAGAGCGTGCAATGAAAATCTACAAGAAAAGCACTTAATTCTAAAATAACGTATCATAGGTTATCAACAAAACACGAAATAATCCACATTTCTATCGTTATAAAGAATGATCGCATTAACTGAACCACGACAAAGTCCTTAACCTTCTGACATGAAACCAAGCAGTTCTACACTTAATATCGGTTGCTGAAGATTACATCCAATATCATGCGAAATGCTAAAAACAAACTTTACAAACAACACACTTTGTATTTCAACAGACTATAAATTAGTAAATATATGTTTCACCAGTCGCAGTTGTTTAATAACAACAGCATAATTATAACCTTTATCAATAAATCTATTAAGCCGAACAAAAAAGATTTTCAGCGCTTGAACTCAACTTATAAATACAAACTGCTGATTCTAATGTAAATTACTTTACAATAAACCTATGCCTAGCTATAGTCTTACTAAAGAGGCTTTCCAGAAAAAATATCCATCTGATATAACAACCAATCACAGAGACCCACTATTTTCCTTCTCTATGTCATGTTCACAAAGATGGCTGCGTCCATCTCCATTTGGTACATTGATACCTTTACAATTTTCAAATTGAAATCAGAATCTGGTAAATTTACTCTTTTATAAACAAGAAACTTATTCCGCAATCTGGTATGGAATGTTTGATTTATCAGTCCATGTTTACCCAATTTACAAATAATACATAATATGCATACTCATTTCATGGACACGGACAACCTTATGCTTTCTTAAGGACGAAATAAGCATGGAAAAACTATTAATTTTCTTAACGTTCATAGTTTTCTTTAAAGTTACATATGTATTCAGGTGGCAGTAGGCCAGTGATACTGTTTATGAATTGGACTTCATCAGATATTTAATACGGTTAGATTCTACCCAGAATTTGAAACCACAGTCATGAGTGAAATTTTCTATTTTTCTCTGAAAAGCATGAGTGTACTGAAAGACCAATTAAGCTGCCTTATCCTGACTGATAACCAGTGATGATGTACAAAAATATAAGTAAGTTCGGTCATACTGAAAGACCAATTAAGCTGCCTTATCATGACTGATAACCAGTGATGATGTACAAAAATAAAAGTAAGTTCTGTCATACTGAAAGACCAATTAAGCTGGCTTATCCTGACTGATAACCAGTGATGATGTACAAAATATAAATAAGTTCTGTCATTGGTGACAATGTGAAGAAACATGTGTGTGATGTATCCTATTTAATTTGACAATGTGAAGAAACATGTGTGTAATATATCCTATTTAATTTGACAATGTGAAGAAACATGTGTCTGATAAATCCTATTTAATTCTGTTTTTAAATGAGTTTCTTTTTGAGTGGCCATGTTTAAGATGTCATTATTCATTACCAAATGCACTAAAAACCTTCAAAACAGTATAAAAGTATTCCATAACAAAATTATCATTTAAAAATAAGATTGATACAACTTGTCATTATATACCTAAAAATCCGCAATATACAATGGGTAAATTAAAAAAAGGACATTAAGGTGGTTTTAAAGCTACACTTAACAAAATGAGAAAATATGTTTCATCCAAAGAAAGTGACAATGAACAAACACGTTATGCTAGACTTACCCGTGTAATGACATATCTTTTTAAAATTGTACCATATAAGGCAGACAGAAGAACATCAAACACTGACATCCAACCTGCCACTTTGTTGCGACAAAAATCTAGTGACATACAAAAGGCTAAACCAGTTAAATATGCAAAAGAAGAGCAAGGTTTTATATATTAAACATCAATATAACCCTTTTTTTTAATCTTTATTCAATTATTCAACATTTATATACAATAAATATATTACATTTTACACAACAATATTCAAAAAACAATGGTTAAAAGTATAATGACATATATCATCAACACAATAAAATTAAATGCAATGACACCTTCAATATTACCCATATAATTTATTTACACACATATTAAACATTTAAAGAGGATCAGAGTTGCAATTATGCAAAATAACATGTACAATGGTCACTATTTACACCAGTTTACTAATTCTGGAAAAATCTTGTTAAAAGAATCAAAAGTATGCAAATAAATATATTAATATTGATGTACTAATATGTATTGAGAAATTAAGACAAAGACAAATAAATCTGATAAACAGAAGGTTTTTCTAAAAAGCTAGTTATACAATTAACAGTTTTAAGGGGAGGTCACTAGCAACTTACATTTCACGTACTATTTAAATATACACAAGAATGCATGCAAAAATACTTATTTTCTTGTGTTTTTTTATACCAGAATTGAGTCTAAACCAATAAGATTGTCAACATAAAGTCAAGATAAAGTTAAATGCAATCATGTGGAATGCCATCTTTGATAAACATTTAGAACTACATACACATCGTAAGGGGTTCGTTGAATGGTACATGTCAAAAGAAGAAAGATGGGGCCTTGGCAATTCTGAATGTGCTATATGTGACACAGGTTGTTACCAGTCCAAGAGATATAGACTGTATGAAGAGGTCCATACTAAAAAAAGGGCAAAAAGGCTGCTAAAATTAACATAGGTGTACAAACCGCATTAGCTCCAACTTCTATTTCAACCACAATATTTCGAAAAAATCATGTTAGGAACCAATTCTGTCGCTCCATCTGCAAAGACCCTCAAAAGACAGCAAATGATGTATTGCTCTAAATAAGCAATAAATGGGAGTGATATAAAAACGTAACATGGTGCGAGGAATCCACCTGCCGTAAGTCTTCAAGGAGATGATGTTGCTGCAAAAATAAATTCTGTTCCATACATCCAGTAAATCCTAAAACTGTAAAATTTGGTCAGTGAAAAATACAGCTCAACTTTGACCTTCTTCGAAAGCATAGGCGATGAATATTTCAGATGATATCGGTGGCGAACAATTTTACAATTGATCCCGACAGCTCTGCAAAGCTGTGAAAGATCGGTATCACGGTATCACGAAAATATTGCATATACTATGCTTGAAAATTTCCTTGACACCCGAAATCTGGCAGATAATCACAGGAAAAATATTGAGAAAAATCTCCACATTCTCAACATGATGCCTGGAAGAACTGGAAAAGAATTTTTGCTTTAGACTTATCTGCAAGATGCAGTGCTGTATTTGCAGAGGCAATAGACAAATTTGGTGGAAACTTAAAAAAATACAAAACAAAAATGCCTTTATATGCGATGCAATCCCAATGTGTTATGCTGGAAATCATGAGCTATGCCGTCGTCATTCTTTTGCGTGTAAAGGTGACAAGAAATTCTGGCTTAAAAACAATACCTTTTTGAATTGCACATTTAAAATATTTAATACATGTGAAAATATCAATGAAATAGGAAAATGTGTACTCTACCATCTTGATCCAGATGCTTTGATTAAAAACAAAACTCATCCTGAATACTCAAACAGTTGAAGGATTTAACCGAAGCTTACGAATGTCTCTTCTATAAATGTAACATTTAGCAAGGACTTTGAAGACAGAGTCAATGCAACAGGCCACAGTGTTGATCTTAGTCCAGGGAAATCATTGCTGTTGATCTGTGATCGGAGCGCCAGTCACTGCATGGTCCTCTGTTGAACACTGTCAGAGTCAATGCAGCAGTTCACAGTGTTGATCTTGGTCCAGGGGAATCATTGCTGTTGATCTTGGTCCAGGGGAATCATTGTTGTTGATCTGTGATAGGAGCGCCAGTCACTGCATTGTCCTCTGTTGAACATTTTCTGACAAAAGAAAGTATTTGTACGCAACCGAAAAAGATAATCGAGACTTTGAAAAAAAAAAAAACTTTTGATTGACGCCAACAAGAAAATAACTGAAAAAATATCAAGAACATGGCTACGCGCAAGTGAAAAGGGTACACAAAACTAGCAAAAAAAAAAAAAAATATACACAGTAAACAGTGTAGTTCATGGCTTTAAAAAACAAAATTCCTGTCTCGTGCAGTGTATACGTTCTTGATTGGTATCATGGGTCTCTAGAATAATGTGATCCGGGTTTACATATAACTTATTCCAACACAAGTGGCAACATTCATCTGTATTGTGGTTTCATCTAGCTGTTGCACATAATTTCGACTGATTTTAGGTTTAATCATATATGCCACCCCGTGGGCTCTTTCTTTTTTAAAACCTTAGTGGGCCATTTTAAATTCTTCACCCATGGCCATAGTTGTAAAAATAGATCTCCCATGCTACACAGCCATAATTATTGCCCAGTTTTATTGTTTCAAGGTGAAAATTCTCTCTAGATCTTGGAAAAAGTCTTCCATGGTGAGTTTATCCGAAAAACTCTTACATAAGTATTCTGACCCCACAGACCGAAAAGTGAAAGTGAAAGTACCCCACAGTTTAGAATGCAAAGATAAATAAAAGCCTTTTTGTTTTATTACGTCTTAATAAAATAAATTCTGTGTTTGAAAGTGGTGTTTTAGTCTTGGATACATGATTTTTTTTTATAAGTTGTTATTGGCTTTGAACTAGCTGTCAGTAAATGCGAGAACTCTTAGGTCTGTACTTAGTGTCTTTTTTGTTGTTAGGAATGATGGATGGATATATACCCTGTCACGTCCTGTCTGTGTTTTTTGTTTGATGTTTTTGTTTGTATTGATATGATGAGATAAGCCTTTTTCAACTGATTTTTATAGTTTGTTCTTATGTTGTGCTGTTACACCACTGTCCCAGGTTAAGGGAGGATTGAGCGCTCACAAACATGTTAACCCCACCACATTCTTTATGTGCCTGTCCCAAGTCAGGAGCCTGTAGTTCAGTGGTTGTCGTTGGTTTGTGTCTGTCATATTTGTTTTTCGTATATTGTTTTGTTATAAATTAGGCCGTTACTTTTCTCAATTGAACTGAATTGTCGGGGCCTTTTAAAACCGACTATACGGTATGGGTTTTTCTCATTGTTGAAGGTCGTACGGTTGCATATCATTATTTACATCCACTTCATTTGAATTTTGGATTAATTGTCTCATTGGAAATCATACATCTCCTTTTTTTTTATTGAACATAGAAATACTACTAAAGGCAACCATTTCATCAAAATATACTGTGACTTCACTTTCATTTCAATCCTGACGTTCATAGGGATTGTAAATATCTGTGACTTCATTATCAACAAATACAAAGTGATGTCAAATCCATAAACATCGTTTCATATTTTTGGCAAATGCATTTTAGACTCAATTTGGGGTTGTTCTCATTCGACTTTTTATATTAGTTTTTTCGAATAATCTGTACTTTGTGCCTTAGGTGTTCCAAAATAGAGGTCACAGTACACCGAAAATGCAAAGGCACATTTCATAGATTACACCGTTTTCATAGTGTGGACTTTAAAATTGAAAATAACTCTGGTATTTTTTTAGTGAAATACTAATGAAAACGACGTGTTCCACTTCTTGTGATGTCTGTTTTGTTTAAACTTATGATTTTAGATAGTCCCTAGATATCTCTATTCTCTCTCTCTTTTCTGAAATAGAAAGTTACATTTTCGGCTAAAATCCCTTGTCCCAAGATTTAATGGCTGTCTTGAAAAAATTTACATTAGTTGGTATTATGACCAAAATATTGAAATGGGATCAGAATAAATGTCCAACTAGCTAATAAATTGGCTGGATCACAGCACAGACGATACTTTGATTTAAATAGTAATGAATAAACGGTTGCGGTATTTAAGCAACTTGTGTATTTGCAATGATAATTTTTCATGACTTGTTCGTCTTTATCTATGCGTGAACACAGTTACAGAAATACATGTATGAATTAAATGTATTAAAAGTCCCGAATAACAAGCACTCATTATATGAACAGTAATCGTAAGCAATATTTTGGATTTTGAGTTTTCATTTTTTTTTTTTTTTTAATAAATGTGTAGATATTTGATTCAATCAAAAGGATTTAATCGATAGAAGTTACGATTGGCGGGTTACTTTCATTTTAGAACTGCTGAATACTTTATTTTCAAATATATGTACCTAACATTTTTTCTCAGACAGCATGGAACTAAGTGCGAATAAACAAGGAATGTCAGATTTAGACAAAACAGAAATAAAAGAGTATCTTCAACTGATTATGATGAAGTTATGTCAATCAGATCTGCTGTTCATGGTGGCTTTGATTATCTTCCGTTCACGTTCAAATCCCTTATAACACAATCTCACAATGAAGGATATGCAACACTTATCAATGGAAAATTTGAAATTGAAAAGTCTTATTTAACTTCATTATTATCGGATTTTGATTATTTTGTTTAAATGAAGCTAGCATTTAGGAATGGCAAAACGAATACTTTACGTCGAAGAAAAACACACAAATAGGCAAAAAGAAAAGAGAAAAAAAGATAGTAAGAAAAAAAAAAAACAAAAACAAAAGAATGAACAGTGTACGCTCAATGAGAACTGTAAAAACAGAGACTTACTAAATCTGGATATAAAAGAATCGATGCGACAAGGTTTAAGGAATTTGAAATTACAAATTCACAGTAGATGACGAGCAATTAAGACATTGTTATACAGCAACCCATGTAATCAGTCTTATTTGAATGTCTTAACTTTTGTCGTTAAACATTAATTAAAAGATAAAAATAGTAAACTACATGTAAGTAGTAATAATTAAAAACCTTACTATAAATAAATGCGTTAGATTGGAAGAGATGGCCAACCTGTATTCAATCTTCAGATATATACAATGCACATCAAAGGAAGCAAAACAATACATTCATTATACTTTGATTTGACTGCTAAACATTAAGATCGTTGCCGTAGACAAATCAATATTACGTTAACATTTTTTCTATTGCAGTGGTACCTTTGATCAGTCATTGTTTTTCGTTTATTTATTTCAATGACTATGTATTTTTGCTTTGTTGATCCTTTAGATTTTAGTTATATACATTTTAGGTGGCGTTTTGCATGGTTTCAAAAGTAGATGTAGGCGAAACCATTGTTACTAGATCAAGTCGGGTTGACAAATGATAGGGGTGTCGTGGTTTATATAAAGCTCTTACATTATTTCTGCAAAAACATGTCTTCAGTGATGGAACTGTTGCAAATGATGCTGTCGTCTATAATGACACAAATCAGTTGATGTTGGATAAGACATCTAAGGGAGAATTTACGTTATTGATGAAAAGGGTTTGTAAATTAAGGTGGCAGTAGTATACCGATGTTAAAATCTCACAAATCTATTTAAAAGAGACACATCAAGGTAAGGAAAAAAAATAACTGAGGGAATCGCATAAATTCCAAAAAGAGCGAGACCGGTGTGTCGACAGCGTTTACTTCTATGCTTACATCACATGAATTGTAATTGTTAATTTGAAATGTCTTGAATTGTTTTATAATACCAATAGACTCAATGATGCAAAGGTTTGGAGATGAACAGATTTTCAATAGATTCTAAGTTAAGAAATACTAAGAAGTGGAGTTTCATTTATCAGATTTGTCAATATCGTAATGATTCCATATGTGCATCAGGAACTTCTATACCGTCTTGTTAGGCAATATTTGTATGCACGGTTTTAAATTGCCGCTGTTCTTTATTACCTTAAGCGCCAACTTTGTTCGACGCCTTGATACAATCACATTTTTCTCAAAAGTTAAGGTTAACCGAAATTATTAACAAAAACCAGAATTAAAAACCCTTTTTCTTTTTGCCATTATGAAAATGAGATATGCGACCTTCATAAAAAAAAAAAAAAAAAAGAATAGAAAAATAGTAAACAACAATGTTTTATTTACTGTATGGAAACGTCATAGTGCTAACACTGTGTCGTTTGTACTCCTCGTAGAAATACAAAAAAAGTACATGCACTTAGTACATGACTTGTTTTAAGTTACACAAAACTTTTGAATTTCTTTACCAGAACAACGGACACGAACATTGTTAATTATCTGAGAAGTGCTATGTTATTATAAATATACTTTCAAACGACATTTTATATGAAACTTATATGATTAAGCAAATAAAACGCCTAGGAAATCGAATCAAAATTAAATTTATATTTGAAATTTCTCTTTTGAAAAAACAATTTATGCAGAGGATTTCATAAAGTTTAACATATACAAAGGATGAATATCTTTCGATTTTACGAGGTTTTTAGTTGTAAAGGACATATATACTGTTTGGCTTTTTGTTTCAAAAATTTTCGTCCCTCTTGTTATATGTTTGATGATCGCACGAAATGTCTTTTTCTTCCAGAAAGTAATTGGTTACAAGATATACTACGATAAGATGGGAGTTATTTCGCAAAAAACTCATACAACAAAAATTACTCGTATTTTGTATGAAGTGGATCTTATAACCGCTTTTAAGTCTAGAAGTGTAATTTCAACCCTGTTCCCACAGGAGAGAATCATGTGTAATTTTGTACCATATAGACTGACAGACAGAAATATACCATTTATTCTTTCGGAAGTTTCTCTTATTGTAGGTACTGGTGAACCAGAGTTGAGTTTTATAACTTGTGGAGTTTACTATCGTTCTGAAAACGGCCATACCTATTTACTTGAAGCTTACTTACGCATTTATGGAATTTCGTTGGATGGAAAACACCTTTTCGATATATATAAATAAGAAGATGTGGTATGAGTGTCAATGAGACAACTCTCCACCCAAGTCACAATGTATAAAAAGTAAACAATTATAGGTCAAAGTACTGCCTTCAACACGGAGCCTTGGCTCACACCGAACAGCAAGCTATAAAGGGTCCCAAAATGACTAGTGTAAAACAATTTAAACAGGAAAACCAACGGTCTAATCTATATAAAAAACGAGAAACGAGAAACACTTATGAACCACACCAACAAACGACAACCACTGAACAACAGGCTCCTGACTTAGGTAAGGTGCATACAAATGCAGCGGGTTTAAACGTTTAAACAGGCACCAACCTCCACCCTAACCTGAAACAGTAGTGTAACATTACCACATAAAAAGACACAAAATAAAATATCAATTGTAATGGGTTAACTCGATCAAAAAGTCTTATAAACAAAAACAAGTAAATATACACTGAACGAATAAGTTTGATCTATGGCACAATATAAATACAATATTAATTAAAAAAAGATGTAACAATATCAAAAAGACAACTTTAACCTAGGACAAAATGGCATTAAAAATATAATACGAATTCGTGATGATTAATCATTCGCTCGAGTTTATATCTAACTGCTGGTCAATTACTATTTGATAATTGTCCTTACCTTTCTGTCACTAATTTCATAGACGTTTTTTGTGTTGACACAGTTTTAAGGTCTGGTTTTTAGTTACTGGAGACCCAACCCCTTTTGTGTTGACACAGTTTTAATGTTTGGTTTTTAGTGTCGGGGGACCCAACCACTTTTTGTATTGTCAGTGTTATTACATACATCATAACACATTATCTGCTGTTATCTATTTTATATTAGCAGAGATTTATATTTGAACTCCTGTAGGCTGATATGGACCGAGGGCTTATAATACATCTGATATGAAAAATGACATGTTATGATCTTTTTATCATATGCTTCAACAATGGAGAAAAATAACAGTTTAATATATTGATCCTTTAAAGTGGTTCTCAAGTAGAAGTTCAAAAAGTGAAAAGTTTACGGACGGCGGACGCCAAATGTAATACATCCGATATGAAATATTTCTATCATATGCCTCAACAGAGGAGATAAACAACAGTATAATATATTTTTATATTCACGATAGAAAAAATCAACAAAACAAAATGAACACTGTTTGGAAAAGTCAACATTTGTAATATAACTTGCAAAAATATGATGGAAACTGAAAAATACATTTATTTTAACATTTGTTTTGCATTTTACATCATATATTTTCCTGTTTCCTAATATTTGTTTTGTACCCTACTTTGTTATGTTTTTCACTGAAAACGTACCATTGGGATGTATTGTACGGAATTTACCACGTAAAGCCGGAATGCCATGCGATAACGTTACGGAAAGGCATGCGATAATAGTCGGAAGCAGTTGATTATTTTTACATATCAGCCCGCTAAGTACCATTTCGGAAATATGGAATTCACGTAAATTTAATGCTATTGTCAAACTGTAAAAATAATAAGTTATTTACTCTAAGTATATGATAAGGTAGATTAACACACGAGGGAAAACAATTATCACCCAAGACAAAGTTTTTCATCGAGTGTGTAAATCACCCTAACACCTTCATCCAAGGGTGGTATGTTTTTTTTTTTATTAAACTGAATGCCTTATGATTTAAGTGTGCACTATGGTATTAGAAGGACAATTGTGAAAAAATAAAGTCATAAATTAAGATGGTTTACTAATATCAACAACAAAACGGCAGAAATGATTTAGAAATAAGAATAGGTAAACCTCGGCCATAGCGGGTGTTAATTGTTCCTATTCGGCAAACTTCGGGCTCAGGCGGGTGTTAATTTTAGGCATTAACAACCGTTGCTCAAATTATCACATATTATAGGTGGGCGGGGCTTATGAAAGGTTACTGAAAATAAACAAATACCGCGTGTCCAATGAAATGAATGGATAATATAAGAAATTTGCATAAGTATGATAAATGATTATAATGATTCAATGTATTCAACTGTGTTATAATAGAATATAAAAGCTTTTTTTAAAGTTTCATTTCACACCAAGTTACAAGAATGAGAAGACTTTCAGTTGAAAATTGTATCATCAAAAGGCTACATGTTGTTCCTTATTTGTTCTCTTTATGTGTACTTTGAGTGCTAGAGCACAACAAATCTCAAAATTGTCTGCACTAATTGAAAATATTTGGAATTATATTTTGAAATAATGAACCTGATTAGTATTTATGTACAAACATCCCTGACATAGCTAAACTTTCAGCATTTTGTTTCAGAGATAATATTTACCCTAAAAATAACATGACGCTACTCTCTTTCCATTTCATTTTCTTAAATTTTCATAAACACATTTGATTCAGAGGTATCGCATTTTTTTTTTGAATAATTTTATAAACGTTAAGGAGTCAAAACGATTGCTCCTAATAACAATTCCAATTCTTTAAAAAAAAAATTATCTGAATGTAGAAATAGATCAGTAATTTGCAAGGCTTTCAATGCAAGACAATGAGAAAAAAAATGTACTTTATATATGTTGTTGGCATGACACGGGTTATGCTCTTCTCATATATTTTATGATGGTATGATACTAAACCCCTAACGGGAGGGATTGTGCCTGATATTCATATGATGAAGACATAATCTTTCAATCAGTTTAATTGAGGTCTGGAGCTGGCATGTCAGTTAACTGCTAGTAGTCTGTTGTTATTTTAAATTATTGTCATTTTGTTTATTTTCTTTTGTTACATCTTCTGACATCGGACTCGGACTTCTCTTTAACTGACTTTTAATGTGCGTATTGTTATGCGTTTACTTTTCTACATTGGCTAGAGGTATAGGGGGAGGGTTGAGATCTCCTAAACATGTTTAACCCCGCCGCATTTTTGCGCCTGTCCCAAGTCAGGAGCCTCTGGCCTTTGTTAGTCTTGTATTATTTTTAGTTTTAGTTTCTTGTGTATAATTTGGAGTTTAGTATGACGTCCATTATCACTGAACTAGTATATATATTTGTTTAGGGGCCACCTTAAGGACGCCTCCGGGAGCGGGAATTTCTCGCTGCATTGAAGACCTATTGGTGACCTTCTGTTGTTGTCTGCTCTGTGGTCGGGTTGTTGTCTCTTTGACACATTCCCCATTTCCATTCTCAATTTTATAAATAGATGCGATAGCCTCTATTTAAGTAAGGTGGCATGTACCAGTTTTGGTGTACCAGAACATGTGTATCACGCAGAAATTTAGTTAAGCATTGAGGTATTTTAATGCATCATGTGGACTGAAAACATCAATGAATGTAAATTCTAGGCTATTATACTACACAAGTCAGTTGTTCTATACACAGGTTGGGGATTTCCTTCACATATGGGTCCAATCAGAAGTCAAAATTGTGGTCTCCTCACTTGACGGCATCCAATCAAAGTGAGGAAAAATTCAGTTTTATGTAAACAAAAATATCTTGAGATTTTGATGGTAAGGATAGGTACGGACTAGGCTCTAATTCACTGAATATTATTTATCTCTTGGATTTTGCCTAAAATTCTTGTCTGCTATTAGCAGGATTCTGAAGGTGAGGATTAGATTTGTATCAGAGCATCACATTTTTTGCCTTATTGTACTGACATGATTTATAACAAACCTTTCTAAAATTGTCCGTTTATAAATTTTGTTTTCAAATGCATTTATAAATTTTAAAATCTGCATGCTGGATAGACACCCAAATTTTAAGGTTTTCTATATATTCACATAAGCACGCACACATCTTAGTTACTTGAAACCATACATTTTATTTGTATATAAGCTTGAATGATTTTTCAAGAAAATTAAATCATAAATCCATGAAATTTTAAAGATTTATTGTAAAATAACTGGTTTCTGCCAACTAAACATTCTACCAGGTATTCTTATCACTTCAGTGCATTTATAAAATATTTTCACATTCTGTCAAACGAATTTGTTTTGAAACATTCTTTTGGTTTAATTAGAGTAAATGTGGGATGACAGATCAAGTGATGACCGATTCAGACCGGAGAGAAGTGAGGAGAGTAACCGAAGCTGATTACGATGACGTAATGTCCATCAGATCGTCTGTTTATGATGGATATGATTATCTCCCGTTTCAGTTCAAATCATTAATCAATCATCCAGACAACGAAGGATACGCTACAATTTTGAATGGACAATTTGTAAGTTATGATTTTAGAGTCGAGAAAGGCTTCATTTTAAAGACAAATCAATTAGTATAACAGTTTTTTTCAAATTTAAGAAAACGAAAGAAGGATTACGGAAAATAATTATCTGCATTGAGCACAATGTTTGTCGGCGATATATAACCAGCTCGAAAATCTACAGTGACACCTGGTGATTGAGAATGATAAGCATTCACAGTTCTAGTTAAATGTAATTCTTTAGATAAGGGACATTTAGGCTAAAGACTGTTGTTCAAACTTATTATTCTTGTCATCAATGAGAAGAGTTATACATATTATTGAAGATACAAAGTAGAATAAAGAATATAATGTATGTCTTGTTTTCCTGCTCTATCGTATGACGTTTACATTTTTTAGCTTTTCTAATCATTTGGCGTCAGTCGTCCGTCGTCCGTCGTCGTCCGTCGTCGTCGTTGTCCGTCGTCGTCCGTTAACTTTTACAAACATCTTCTCCTCCGAAACTTCTAAGCCTAATTTAACCAAACTTGGCCTAAATCATCCTTAGGGTATCTAGTTTAAAAATTGTATCCGACGACCCCGTCCATCAACCAAGATGACCGCCATGGCTAAAAATAAAACATGGGGGTAAAATGCAGTTTTTTGCTTATATCTCTGAAACTAAAGCATCTAGAGCAAGTCTGACACGGGTAAAATGTTCATCAGGTCAAGATCTATCTGCCCTGAAATTTTCACATGCATCAGACAACCCGTTGTTGGGTTGCTGCCCCTGAATTGGTAATTTTAAGGAAGTTTTGGAGTTTTTGATTATTACCTTGAATATTATAATAGATAGAGATAAACTGTAAACAGCAAAATTGTTCAGCAAAGTAAGATCTACAAATAAGTCAACAAGACCAAAATTGTCAATTTACCCCATAAAGAGTTATTGCCCTTTAAAGTCAATTTTTCACATCTTTTTGTAAATTTTTGTAATCTTTTACAAAAATCTTCTCCTCTGAAACTACTCGGCCAAATTAAACCAAACTTGGTCTATATCATTTTTAGGGTATTTAGTTTAAAAAAATGTATCCGATGACCCCGACCATCAACCAAGATGGCCGCCATGACTTAAAATAGTACATGGGGGTAAAATGCAGTTTTTGGCTTATATCTCTGAAACGTAAGCATTGAGAGCAAATCTGAGACGCGGTAAAATAATCATCAGGTCAAGATCTATCTGCCCTGAAATTTTCAGACGTATCAGACAACCCGTTGTTGGGTTGCTGTCCCTGAATTGGAAATTTTAAAGAAAATTTTGCAGTTTTTGGAAATTATCTTGAATATTATAATAGATAGAGATAAACTGTAAACAGTAAAATTGATCAGCAAAGTAAGATTCACAAATAAGTTAACATGACCAAAATTGTCAATTGACCCCATAAGGAGTTATTGCCCTTTTAAGTCATTTTTTCACAATTTTCCGTAAATTTTTGTAATCTTTTACAAAAATCTTCTCTGAAACTACTGAGACAAATTTAACCAAATTTGGCCACAATCGTCCTTAGGGTATCTAGTTTTAAAAAATGTGTCCGATGATCCCACCTGCCAACCAACATGGTCGACATGGCTAAAAATAGAACATAGAGGTAAAATGCAAGTTTTGTCTATTATTTTGAAAATTGTTATGAATAGAGAAAATCTGACAGGGCAAAAATGTTCAGAATGTTGATCTCTACCAACTGTCTTTTTACGTCAAAACTGTCAGACGATTTCTTATAGGAGTTATTGCCCTTAAATGACAAATTTTACCATTTTTTTTTCATTTGTGCCTATCATCTTGAAAACTATAATAAATACAGAGAAACATTAAATTGAAAAAATGATCAGCAAGACAAGTTCTACAAACAAGTCAAACATTGTCGAAATGGTCAGTCTACTCTTTATGAGAGTTATTGTCCTTTGATGATGATTATTACAATATTTTGCGTTTTTGCCTTATTTCTTAAAAATTATAAAAGATAGTTAGAAACTTAAATAGGCAAAAATAATCAGCAAGACAAGATCTACAATTAAGACAATATAGAGGAAATCATCCGATCCACTAACAAGTCACATTTTGCTGATAAAGGTAGTAGGCTGTCACTCTTTATAGGAGTGATTGCCCAGCCCCTTAAATAAGGATTTTTGTTACCCTCTTTTGTGTTTTGAGCAAAATCTAAAGAAGATAGAGAGAAACTAAACAGATGAATGATCAGCAATACAAGATCAACAAAACAGAGAGTTTTCTTATGAATTCTATTCTTGTCTTCAATGTTGGAGAGTGTCCTTTGCTGAATACGCACATAGACCAAGGTGAGCCACACATGCTCTTTAGAGCCTCTTGTTTAACTGATACCTGACGCCCATGTATGATCATAAAATACGGACTTTATGTTCAAGGATTTGCTCCTTATTTGGAAACTGCTCCAAACAGAAATAAAAACAAAAATGAAAACACGTTTTTCAAAATTTAGCTAAACCAACCATTACACAGGTAATACAACCTAAGCATTTCGAGTGATTTCAACTATTTATGCCCCCGCCGTAGCGGAGGGGGCATTAAGTTTTATCTATGTCTGTCTGTACGTCCGTCCGTCCATCCGTACGTAAAATTGCTGAATTTTTCGTTTCCGTTCGCTAACATAAGTTTGCCTCAACTAAATGCTATGAAACTTATACACAATGCTTATTACCATAAAACTCAGATCAAGAATATATTTTGGGTAGTGTCACTTTTACAGTTCTTGAGTTATGTCCCTTTATAACGTTATATGCAAGCGGGGGCATCATCTGTGTCCCATGGATACATACCCCATTTTTTTATGTTAAATTGACAGCATCTTTAACATGCCATGTCCGTACCGATGTGTTGGCTACTGGACTGCGGTATCGACCGATTAGTTACAAAGATACAAAACTTATTATGTATTGCGTTAAATTAACACAAGACTCATAAATGGCACTCGAATAAATTCAGTTATTTAACGGTTTAACCTTATTCAAAAAGACTATTCAATAAGCTTGTAATTCGACCTTCCTATTTTATTTGGATAGTACTTACTTATTGTACGAGCACCAATACATTGATACTTAAAGGGGCGGATTTGTATGTTTGTTCCGCCCTATTCGAAAACGCCGCTATTGTTAATTTGTCGTCAGAAAATAGAGATATCTTATTATAGAATATCTAGTTTTATGTTTAGTCCACCCAAAGTATTTGTAAAATTGTCAGTATATAACAGTTCAATATAAGAAATGCAGTGTCATCGACATCACAGAACATTCATTTTTAAAGATCTATATGCATATTTCCACAATTAGAATAATGCTTTCTGTACCTCGATCGTATCTGCTTTTTTTTAATTCACTTAATACAAGCCGGTTTATAACATGGTGATTACAGTTGTTATTATTTGATTGCACGTGTTTTTTTATTTATATATATATTCATGCTTATATCGGGTCATAGGAATATCAGCATTATTCGGAGGTCATCCCGATGGTTAATTAGATGGCATCTAGTCTAAAATACGCATGAGATGCTGATACATTAGACTAATAGCTAATTCATTCATCATTAACTGTTTCTCTTGCACATTTTGTAATTTGATGTACGTTTTAATATGTAATATATCAAATATGAACATGTGAATCAAATTTGTGAACATGAATTTCACAGCTAATGACTCTTTAACATCGTTTTATGATAAACTTTGAAAATAAATACTTTTAGGCTAAGGCTGTGACTCATATTGAATGATCAGATTTAAAATTGAGACTATTTTGCAGTATATGCAGTTATGCATATTCACACTATACAGACTTCATATACAGGAGTGTGCTCCTTACGCAGAAACTGCTCTAACTGAGTTATAAGGAGGAAAGATTAAAAATGACACTCCGCAAATTGTATTGACACCATCACTAATTTGTTGATCTATACGATGTGTCTGTTTCTAAACTAGCTAACGACATTTTTACCACGTCTTAGATTGTGGTTTACCATCTACGTCGTCTGTCTGCTAAGTACCGAACGTGACCTATTCCCGAACATTACAGTTTTGCCGAGTGTGAATTCACATTGCTATACGACGTGTCTCGGTATTTTTACATCCAACATTCATGTATTTAATTATAATGTTTATTTTGTAAGTTCGGTTGGATATTGTGTTATCTTTAAACGTTTGTGGTTTGAGTTCTGTGTTTTTGGTGCATTTCACGTTTGTCTTGTTTGTCTGTATAGTCAAGTCATTTCCATTTTCTATGGATAACGTATTGTGTGAGTCCAAATAATTATGACGTCGTCACAGCATTGATTTAAAATAGCCTTTTTAGGACCGTCATAATCATGATAATTATTTAGACCACTACTAGTATTGTGAAAATTATTTGAAAATTTGTATTACTATTGGATTTTCGAACTCAATGTCTTATTCTTGTACTTACAGGTGGCGTTCTGTATTATTTCCAAGGTTGATGGAGGAGAAACTATGGTGACTAGGGCAGGTCGGGTCAACAAACAATTCGAAGGACATGGCATATTTAAAGCTCTTACATCATTTATAAAACAACGCCAATGCAATGGTACCGTGTGTTATCATGCTTTTATCGCAGACGACACAAACCAAGTGATTTTAGACGCGATTTCTAGAGGGGAACTTGCTGTATTGATGAGGAAAGTAGGTTATTGATATTTTTATGAACAGGAACTATTAAAATAGAATTCAACATTGGGTCATGTAAGCTATAACTGCTTCTTTGCGTCTGTCGTCAATCATGGGTTTAAACATTGTCATCAAGCTCCTTTTCTGAAACCACTAAATTAATTTCAAATAGACTTGGTCGGAAGGATCCTGTATCTTATATAGAATTTGTGTTTTAGCACCCGCCAACCAATCAACATGGCTAACATAAAGCATAATGGTAAAATGTAAGTAGTTGTATGATATCTTAAAACCATAAAAGACACAGAATATATAACGGTTTTGTAAATGCTCACATTGTCAAGATCTGCCAAGGTTCCATTTCTACCAAACTTATCAGACGAACCCTTGTATTTGTTATTACATTAAACGTTAATTTTTGACCAATTTAAGCGTGTTAAAAATTATAATAGGAAGAAATGGTAAATAAATAAATATAACTAATAACTAATATAGTTACTTACATCCACTTCATATGAACTTTGGTGGGTAGTTGTCTCATTGGCAATCATACCACATCTCCTTTTTTATAACAAAAACACAGTTAAACTTTAAAAAAAATGCATGCACTTACTGAAAACAAGTTCAAAGTACTTTACCACCTGATAAATAGAGGTGTATTTAAAGATAAAATACGGGACTTATCATTGATGTTTTTAAGTAACTGGCAAGAAGATCTTAAATACCATGATTCATTACTACCAAATATGTTCATACTGTACATGTTAATATCAAAATATACATCTATAGACATGATATCAGGGATAAAGATTCAAACAAATTAAGTCTGAGATGGAATTTTTAAAGTTTCTGTTATAAACAAACACTCAAATATTATAAAGCGGATCAGATTGAACATAATTACTGCGTTCATATAGCCGTCTAGAGTACGTCCAGAAACAAAAACAGTCTTTCATGTTTAACTACAGTATACCGTTCTAAATGTGATGACATGCAAGTTTTGTGATTTGAGTTATAACCCTTGGTTAATTTTATTTCAGAACACTGATTTCTACAAGATAGAGCATAATTTAAGAGCTCTCACAGAAAAGATGGACACACCAAAATATTCTCGTATAATGTGCCCAGCGGATATGGAAAATGTTTTTCAATCTAATGAAGCATGCGTACATCTATTCCCAGAGACGAGAATAATGTGTAATTTAATACCGTATAGACTGAAAAAATCAAACATTCCATTGATGTTTTCGGACCTAACCTTAATAGTTGGAACTAATGATTCCGGGTGGCAATTAATCACGTGTGGGACATATTACAAATGTGAAAAGGGGCATGTTTATGACTTGTATGTTTATGGAAATAGCTGTTTCATGAGTGAACACTTAATTATACATTTGAAAAATATCTTGAAGTACTGTCATAACCGGTTAGAATTCCTTTTACATTGTAACGAAAATCAAGCTCAAGAATTTGGTACTGAAATGAAGAAATGTCAAAGCATTAAAGTACATGGCCCATGGAAATCAGACTATCTGGTTGAAAACAAATTGAAGTAAAATGTTTCATCCGAAACTAAATAGTACATAAAGGAGAAAATAAAATCAAATTTATGTCAGTACTTCTCAAATTTGTTGAATTAAAATTGACTACAATTTCTTAAAGAAACATTGCATTGCATTGGTTAAATATTTCCTAACTACTTCAGTGGTTAAATGGGCAAAATGTTACAGAAATAAGCTTTTTTATTTATCAAAATCTGACGAATCTCCATCTTGGTGACACTTAGATGTCGCCACAGTCAAATAGTGTCATCAATTCCAACCTTATATTTATATTTTGAAAAACCTTAATCTGAAATGAAAATTTGTTTTTGTTTAAATAGTGTACATTTTAGAAGAAATGACTACGAGTTAGACGCCAAGTGTTTAAAATATCTTTAATTCGTCGATCTAACAAACAAAGTAGTGTGTATAGCAAAAATATATTAACAAATATACCGAACTCCAAGGTAAATTCAAAAAAAGGGGGCGGTAAAAAAAAATGACAAAATCAAATGGTTGACTATATCAACCAATGGAGCGAGTGGAAAACAACTGTCATATTCCTGACTTGGTATAGGCATTTTCCGAAGAAAATGTTGAGTTATAGTTTTTTTGCAGTATCTATAAGTGAATTGTTTGCAACGAGTCTTTGTGAAATGTGACATTTTGCCTTTATCTTAATTTCAAGCTCCATCTTATGGGAACGAACTGTGCGCCTCTCCTTATTTTCATATGAGTCGGAGTTTCTTCAGATACTTGTCAAAAACAAGAAGATCAAAGAAGCCAGATCATTTAATTTCACATTCAGATATATTGATGATGTTCTTTCCATTAACAATCCAAACTTGTCTCATTGGGTTCCATTAATATGTCCTCCAGAACTAGAAATTAAAAAAACAACAGACACGACTTCCTCCGCCTTATTTTTAGACTTATACCTCGAATTTGACATAAGCGGTCATCTCAGTACCAGAATCTATGACAAACGAGACGATTTTTAAATTGAAACTATCAATTTCCTCCACCTTAGTAGCAATATACCAACTTCACCTGCATATGGGATATACATTTCCCAACTCATTCGGTATTCAAGAGCTTGCAGCTGCTACTCAGACTTTATAAAACGACACCAGTGTCTGAGCAGAAATTTAATGAACCAGAGTTATGTCAAAGAACGCCTCGTCAATTTTCTAAAAAAGCTCATCGGAAGATACCAAGACATTGTTGATAAATATTCCGTATCAACTTCACAAATAATACATGATGGTCTTGAATTGTAGATTCTAGGTACTGACGTTGTTTATCATCTTAATTACGTGGTATAGTGTTCTTTTATTTGTCTTTGTAAATTATTAACCCTTACTGTTTAGTCCATATTTGGTAATATCCTTTTGGCGTGGCTCGGTACTTATACATACCGTCATTGTGTTATTGTGCTATTGTCATTTTTTGTATTCTTGTCTTTCATTTTTGCTTATGTGTTTTATCTATATCCCATTTTGTTTTTCTTTGTTGGCATATTTGTCTGTTTTCATAATGAGTAAGATTATAACACAATGTTGATTGCTGTACCCCTATTTTTTTACATTTTGACCTATTATGTATGTTTGTTTTGTTTACACTTTGTTGTCAATATAATGGAATTTTATGCGACTGTCATACAAGTGAGAGGTTTAACTAGCTATAAAACCAGGTTGAATCTACCATTTTCTACAAAACGAAATGCCTGTACTAAGTCTGGAATATGACAGTTGTTTTCCATTCGTTTGATGTGTTTGAGCTTTTGATTTTGCCATTTAATGAGGGACTTTCCGTTTTGAATTTTCCTTAGAGTTCGGTATTTTTGTTATTTAACTTTTTACAGGTTTAGTTTCAGGACGAGATCATAATAAATTTACATTATATGTCAACCATATGTCGTCTGTGCATTGGCTGCAAGAATAATGTCCTTTTAACATATGCCATATGGTATTGATATCAATGTCATGCTCTAATGATGATAACGTTTTCAGGATGAGTTGTCTTCCTTAGTAACTATATAATATTTATTCATCTACATTTGTTGTAGGTTTTGTTCCGTTCCCATATATCATATGGCGTTAACTTCATGTTAACGCCGGACGGGTCAGGTCAAGCGTTCAGGATAAAGTCTTGAACAAAACATAATTATTTTGTTTGCTAAACTTAATTTAATGATTGTGAGTAGCGTTTGTTCGTCTGAAATAGTCCCGCTTCTTTTGGAATTCATGCGATTCCCACTGTTTTATTGTTTGTTAATTATAAATGTCTTCTTACTCGATTTATGAGATTTGAACATCGGTAAACTACTTGTTGTCCTGGTCTCAACTTCAAGCTCCTGATTTTATTCTATTTCTTAAAGTTTTGCATCATAATGCAACAAAATTTAATTTAGTATTGGTTGAAATGAATATGTCTGGCATAATGGAACGGCCTAAACAGATATCCTGTGGTCATCTTTATTTTTTTAATTAGGTTTGTAGTTCATAAAACATACCTGATGGATTGAATATTTTGCCTGTGAATAAATCAAATGAATATATGCACCTGGCAGAATTTATATGAGGAAATTCAGCCGGTGACCCGAGCTCACTGTTCTGTAATAAAATCAGACGTCAAACCATAACTCGCATGCGTTAATTGAATGTTATAACAAAGAATTGTGGGATAGAATTATTTCTTGACAGGTGGCGCAAAACATTTGTATAGCACAAATTTGTTGAACTTTACTGATTTGCATTGTCAAACGGTTGTTAATTTACGCTAACATCAATTTGTCTATGTTTACATAACATGCACATGCGCAGTAATACATGCACATGAGAATAAATAAGTTGACATATCAGCAATATTGTATCATGTCGAAATTTTACTCAACTTAATCATTTTCTGCCGGAAAAGGGTAAATTTAGCGACTGTATTGAGCAACCGACCAACATCGTACAATGTTGTTTGAATGACAATTTCCAAATATTTCTATATGAGTTTACTTACATTTTCAAATAATTGAATCATAAGTCTCTGCTAGAATGTTGATTTATACACAAACCTGAAAAAATGTTCCTAAAATGGATTTCCTCACGTTTTGTTGGAAATTCACTTTAAGTGTTTGAATAGATAATGGATGTCTCCCACCGAAACGAAGATAAGATGATAGGAACAAAACACACGTATTTGATTTTGCTTCTTAAATAAAAACGACAAAATATCGGGTTGTTACTCTTCCGATGAGTAATGTTTTATTTTTCATTTCAGTTCTTTAGCCAGATTCTGTTAACAGCGGGATATTGAACGTTCATTTTCGCGTTAAGAAATATCTCCCCTGAAAATGTATCGACGACTTATAATTTGCTAGTATATCCTTTCAACATATTATTTCATATTCGACGTTATACTTTAAGGACACCTTTACTGTTCGTGTTTATTCACAAACCGTGTCGGTATGTATATATATCTGACATCAGTCGATGATTATGTATGAAACCAATCAATGCGTATAAAATATACCACCTTGGATAAGTGTTTGGTATGACGATAAATTTTCACTTCTGTTCTCGTACTGTGAACAACAAAATTATTTATTTTGTAAAAAATATTTCCGTACTCCATGTATGCCTTACAACAAATTTATTTTATTTACCTGTGTACGTTATTTTATTTGGCGGCATTTTGTCTAAGGCTATGGTTGTCTTTTTGATATTGTTTTACATCTTACCCCCTTGTTTTATTAATTTTGTATTTACATTGTGTCATAGATCAAATTTATTCGTTCGGTGTATGTTCACTTGTTTTTGTTAATGTATTTTGATTGAGTTAAGCCATTTCAATTGATATTTTAGAGTGTGTCTTTCTATGTTGTGATGTTACACCATTGTTTCAGGTAGGGTGAAGGTTGGCGCTTATTAAAACGTTTAAACCCGCTGCATTTGTTTGCACCTATCCTAAGTCAGGAACCTATGTTCAGTGGTTGTCGTTTATTGATGTGGTTCATAAGTATTTCTCGTTTCTCGTTTTTTATATAGATTAGATCGTTGGTTTTCCTATTTGAATAGTTTTACACTAGTAATTTTTGTGGCCCTTTATAGCTTGCTGTTCGGTGTGAGCCAAGGCTCGGTGTTGAAGGCCGTACTTCTTTGAATGACCTTTAATGGTTTACTTTTGCAATTTGTGACTTGGATGGAGAGTTGTCTCATTGGCACTCATACCACATCTTCTTATATCTATTAACAGCCATGAAAAGGTCACTGATGTATAACAATAATGTTATTTACATTGTACCGATATCAAAAATAGTCCAATGACACTGGTGATCGTATGGTGTACCTTTTGATGGTGTTTTTATAGTTATCACTGGTACAATGTTTCAGAATGGACTTTAAAAAGTAAAGTTTGTCTTACTTGTCCAAAGTTAATGAAAATGGAAAAATTACCGTCTAAACATTATGATCAAGCATATACATGTATATAATAAAACAAAAAAATCCATACTCCTACAAGAAGAAGCATTTGATCCTACATAAGGTGATGTTGTTTCTTTTCAACTTAGAGTACCACTGACAATACTAGAGGCAAAGAGGAAGGGTTATGATCGCACAAAACATTTTTAAACCAGTTGCATTTTTGCGCCTGTCAGCAACTTCTAGCCTTTGTTAGGCTTGTGTGTTTTTTTTAAATTTTGGTTCATTTGTATGTTTCGGAGTTTAGCGCGGAGTCCATTTCGCTGAAGTAGTATACATTATTGTTTAGGGGCCAGATGAAGCCCCCCCCTTTTCCAGGTGCGAAATTTACTCGCTGCGTTGAAGACCCATTGGTCGCCTTAGGCTGTTTTCCGCTCATTTGTCGGTTGTTGTCTCTTTGACACATTCCCCGTTTCCATTCTCTATTCTATATATGTTCATATAAAAAATCGATGTATTCTGTATTCATTATATTCGTGGTTTACAAGTTACCTAATAAATAGGTTTTTCTTAACTTAAAAAACAATGCCTTTGTATATAAACTCATCATAGATACCAGAAATAAATTTTGTTCGCCAGACGCGCGTTATGTCTACAAAAGATTCATCAGTGACATTCGAATAAAAAAAGTTTAAAAGGTCAAATGACGTAGATCTTTAGTATTTTGGTTATACGTTGAACAAGTATAGGACATATTGACCATGTATATTACATTATAACATATTGACCCTGTATATTACATTATAACATATTGACCCTGTATATTACATTATAACATATTGACCCTCTATATTACTTTATAACATATTGACCCTGTATATTACATTATAAATTAAACAATGTTGCATACTTAAAATTCTAATGTTCATAAGAAGATTTAATATAAGTATATCACAAGAGCATTTTTAAAAAAATAGAAGGGATGAAAATGGGGTGAAAATTATATGTTTAAAACTATATGATAATTCTTTTGATAATCTTTTGACATATATACTTTGAACTAACTTTCAGTAACTGCAAGTACTTTTAAATCGTTACTTTGTGCCTTTTTCTCCGGATTGTGATTCTTGTTCTGTTCGTTCTATTTTCCCCATTACATATACAAATACCACTACTACCATTTGATAATTGGTATTCAACGTTGGTGAGTATATCAGGTTTAAAAACTAAAAACAAAAAACAGGCAATCTAAACATATCTATAAGACAGTTAGGTTGTACTAACTCATTCGGAAAGGATATAGTTACGATATTGTTGTCAAGTCATTAAGGATTGCATACTTTGGTATTAATATTGATTCACTCATAGGGTCTTTGCATCAGCAATAAACACATTTATTCTAAAACAAGTTGTTGGCATGATACGGGTTATGTTCTTCTCATATATTTTATGATGGTATGATACTAAATCCCTAACGGGAGGGATTGTACTTGATTTTCATATGATGAAGACATAATCTTTCAATCAGTTTAATTGAGGTCTGGAGCTGTCAGTAACTGCTAGTAGTCCTTTGTTCATGTATGTATCATTGTCATTATGCTTAGTTTCTTTTGTTACCTATTCTGACATCGAACTCGGACTTCTTTTAAACTGAGTTTTACCATGCGTATTGCTATGTGTTTCTTTATTCTACATTGGCTAGAGGTATAGGGGGAGCGTTGAGATCTCACAAAACATGTTTTATCCCGCCGCATTTTTGCGCCTGTCCCAAGTCAGGAGCCTCTGGCCTTTGTTAGTCTAGTATGTTTTTAACTTTAGTTCATTTATATGTTTTGAAGTTTAGTGTGACGTCCATTTTCCCTGAACTAGCACACAATTTTAGTTAGGGGCCAGCTGAGGACCACCTCCGGGTGCGGGCCTTCGGCTGTTGTCTGCTCTTTGGTCGGGTTGTTGTCTCTTTGACATATTCCCCATTGCCATTCTCAATTTTATCAGATATAGGTAGATGTAGACAGATGACAAGCGATGCATTAGTTTATGTCGATCCACTCTCAATTCAATTTCATAATATCATGTGGCCAATTGCATTTGCGACATATATCAGTATAATGATTAGTATGATATCTCGGATTTCCACGTCTCTATTTTATTGAATCATATTTACATTGAGAATGTTAATTAATCAACACACGGGTGTTTAAAAGTGTTTGTAAATTTTAAAAGAAAATAAATCAAAACGGTATGATGCTGACAGACTGAATGTCCTAAAAATGACGCTGAGTGTCTGTTCAAAAATTAACATTTAACTCAACGATGTTTGTATGTGCCAATATTCTCACTGCAACTGCATTTGGGTGGAGTATTCACATCCCAGTAAATAGGAATTTACAGAATTTGCGTTTCTTATCATAATTGTCTTGTTTGCGGCTTAGAATCTACGATGGACAATGAGCTCAAGGGTTTCTGGCCCTTTCAAGAAGCCCGAGGCTGTGGATATTTATCCTCCCTTCACGACAAATATTGTGTTGTTCAAGCAGACAAAGCCCCAAACAATATTGTTTTCATATGAAAAAAAAAAAAAAAAACATCATTTGGAATGTCTCACTTGGAATTCACGGCAAAAATGGGAATACCACAACATAATTATATACCTACATCATTCACGAAAGAGGAGATTTTAGAAAATCACAAATCCATCCTTTTTTCCTTTGTTATTAACATAATAAAAGTACTGATAAAAAAAATGTACATATTTATACAAACTACTCATTATCTTTATCTACTGTAAACTATGTAAATATAACTTTTGTGTAATATATTCATGTAAATATTTTTTCAACATAAGCATTGTAATATACATATTATTTTTGTTTTGAGTAAAATTTATTTCTCATTTATTGTATTCACAAACTGTGTGTGGTATATGTTTGTCACAGCTCAGCTTGTAAACAAAGTCACGTTGTTGACCCAAATAATGACCCGTAAGGCGAGGTCATCTTGTGTAAAGGCTGTATGCATTTTAAACTTGAAAACAACACTGTGTAATATTATTTTATATAATACCGGTACGTTAAACATTAATGATACTGTGTATCTAATTATTGTGATAAGATGTGAACACTATTTAATATGTTTTTATGTAGGATTACTTCTTATAATAAAACACTGAGCACTACGTAGAAAGTGTAAAGAATTTATTGCTAAAAGTACAGCAAAACTACCGATGATTATCCACCTGTTGAATATTAAAGTAAACACGCGTGAACTGGTAGCAGAAAGCACAAAATCGATAATTGATACTATAAATAGAAGGGGGTTCCCCACTTATAAACTTACCTTTTAATAAAACAATAATGGCTGATCAAAAACTTCACATCTGTACAGTCAATGCTAAGGGACTTCAGCAAACTGAAAAGAGAAAACGACTAATTGAATGGACAAAACAACAGAAATGTGATATACTTCTAATACAAGAAACACACTTTACTGACAACTTAGAAGAATCTTTAAAAAAAGAGTTTGAAGGTGAATTAATCTTCAGTAATGGTCAGAGCAATGCTAGAGGGGTATCTATATGGTTAAAAAGTAGGCTTAACTACAAATTTATCGACTATTATAAAGACACAGATGGAAGATTTCTTCTGATAAATATAGAAATTGACGAAAGCATACTTACAATTGCAAACGTTTATGCACCAAATAATAATAAGCTAAGAAACACTTTTTTTTAAAACAGTCAAAACTTTTATAGATAAATATAGTCTTGAACAATTAATAATAGGAGGAGACTTTAACGATATTTTATCTGAAAAAGATAAAAAAAAATAAAAATAAAAGAATAAAATTTGATAAACCAGTCTGCGGACTTAAAACTTTAATTAAATCTTTTAAATTAACAGATATATGGCGTGAAAAAAACAGAGATAAAACTCAGTTCACCTGGTGTAAAAGAAATAAAACAGAAGCCACAAGAATTGACTACTTGCTTGTTAGTACTGAAATTTAAAAAAATTGCTCATCTTGTGATATCAGACCAATTGTTATTCAATACACTGACCATAATAGTGTATCAAATTCTTTACACTTTACAAATATCAAGAAATAATAAAGGACGTGGATACTGGAAATTAAATAGTAGTGTCTTAAACGATGAAATCTACCTAAAAATAATATACAATCTCATTAACAACTATAAAATTAAAGCAAATGATTCAAAAGATCTAGCTCTTCTATGGGATACTTTTAAAATAGAGGTTCGAGATTGTACAATTCAGTTCTGTAAATTGAAAGCCCTAAACAAAAAAGATTCAATCAATGTATTAGAAAATCAACTTATACAACTAAATAATGAAATTCATACAAATAACATCAGAGTTGATGAAACAAATACCTACTAATTGAAAAAATAGGAAATTTATATAATGCAAAAATAAAAGGCAATCAAATAAGATCAAGGGTGAAATGGATTGAAGAGGGAGAAAAAAAAAATACTTCTTACTTCTTAAGTCTTGAAAAAGCCAGGCAGTGCAAAAAAAAAACATTACAAGATTATATGATGTAAACAATAATATAACTACTGATCAAGAAAAAATACTTAACCTCGAAGTAAACTATTATAAAAATTTATATTCCTCGACTAAGCCAGATATGGAAGATACCATAAAGTATTTCAATGATATTAAAAAATGTCCAAAATTAAGTGATAGTGAAAGTGATTTATGTGAAGGAAAAATCACAGTGCAGGAATGCACAGATGCAATATTCAAAATGAAACTAAATAAAGCCCCGGTCTAGATGGACTTAATGTTGAATTTTACAGAAAATTTTGGGAAAAAATAAAAGATTTAATTGTATCCGTATTCAATTTTTGCCATAAATAAGGAGAATTGTCAACGTCACAAAAATTAGGAGCAATATCATTAATATATAAAAAAGAAGATCCACTTTCTTTAAATAATTATCGTCCAATAACTCTGTTAAATTATGATGTAAAATTGTTAGCTTATGCACTTGCTCAAAGATTAAAACAAGTTTTACCAAAAATAATTCATACTGACCAAAAAGGTTATATAAAAAATAGATACATAGGCTTCAAGATTAGACAAATACAAGATATAATTGATTACTCAGAGAAATTTAAAGTAGATGGAGCTATACTTTTTGTTGATTTTTCCAAGGCATTTGACTCCCTTGAATGGAACTTTATGTCAGAAAATTTGGCTTTAAAAGTAGTTTTATTAGATGGATTCAAACAATTTACACAGACATAAAAGGTTGTATACTCAACAATGGTTGGGTATCCAGCAGTTTTAATATTTTTCGCGGAATTCGACAAGGATGTACAATTTCTTCTTTAGCCTTCGCATTGGTAGTTGAAATTATGGCAATTAAACTAAGACAAGACAATAATCTCAAAGGTTTAGAGATGAAATTAGATGGTAGAAACTGCTCACTAAAAATATGTCAACTTGCAGATGATACAACACTATTTCTTAAATCACCAAAAGATGTTAGTTTAGCAATGAATATAATTGAAACTTTTGGAAGTTTATCAGGATTACAACTTAATAGAAATAAAACAGAAGGATTTTGGTTAGGAAAACTTAAACATAGCAGAGACAAATTTGAAGGCATAAATTGGAAAACAGATAACATTAAAAGTCTTGGCTTTTACTTTGGTTATAATAATCAAGACTGTCAAAAACTAAACACTGATAAACAGCTAAAAAAATGTGAAAAAATAATATCAAACTGGATGAAAAGAAATTTAACATTAATAGGTAAAATAATAGTAGTAAAATAATTAATTCTTCCAAATTTAACCTATATTGCATCAAACATGTACATACGAAAGGAAATAATACAAAAGTTTAAAACTCTAGTATATAATTTTATATGGAATGGGAAAAAAGATAAAATTAAACGTGCAACCCTTTGTAAAGACTATTTAGAAGGTGGGTTAAAAATGATTGATATAGATTTGTATCTCAAAGCACTTCAATTACGCTGGATTTTAAAACTTAAACAAAATTCTGGTAATAATTGGTCAATCATACCCCAAGTTTACTTAAACAAATTTGGTAAAAACCTATTGATATTTCAAATGAACATAAAAAATGTAAATATGTTAGACAAAAAAAAAATTTAAATCACTTCCTGAGTTCTATCAGCAATTGATTAAAACTTGGATTAATGTTAAGGGAGGACAGACAAAGACCCCACAAACATTTCTAGACATAAGAAAGCAGATTTTATGGGGCAATCATAACATACAAACAAAAGGAAAATACTTATTGTTTACTAAATGGATTGAACATAATATTCTGTATGTAAATGACATACTAGATGAAAGTGGTTATATATCAGAAAATAAAATATTAATTAAAATAAAAGATTAACGTGATTGGATTCGAGAATTATCCCTATTAAAGAAAGCTATTCCAAAACATTGGCAGAATATTTTAAAGCAAGAAAGCTCATTTAAAACAAAAGTACTTATACAGAATACAAAAAATCTGCAAATACTACTCAATCATAACATTTATCCAGAAATGAGTAATAAAGAAATATATTCAATACTATTTGCCCCTTATAAACAAGAAAAACCTGTAGGTTTTCTTAAGTGGGAAGAATTTTTGAAGAAAATTTAAATATAAAATTTAAAAGCACTCTTAATTTTATATTTAATTACCTAGATAACAACAAATTTAAAATGTTTAAATGGAAATTACTCCACTACATCCTTCCATGCAATGAATTGCTAGTTCAGTGGAAAGTATTAGAAAACAATTCTTGTAATTTTTGGAAAGAAATTGACAACTATAAACATTTTTTTATTACATGCCCTTATAATAATACTTACTGGCAAGAAATATATAAGCTACTACTTTATCTTCAAATAGATAGACACATTCTAAAGATAGAAAATTTAATAACTGGCTATAAAATAACAGATATAAAATATTCTGATATAAACACCCTGATAACAGTTATATTTTTCTCCATATATAAGGCACATTTTGTTTCAAACAAAAAAGAAACAAAGATAGAAATCTTTAAAATTTTCAAAAAGGAAATAAACGACATAATAAAATTAAATGCGATAAGAAATATTGAAACCGGAAAAATGTTAATAAAGACGTCAACATATTGTAACCTGTAAGGTATTACTGGTTGACAAATCAACATACGCTATTTACCTTGGCCTTGTATAAATAATATACCACGAGGTGCCAAAAAACGCATCGCAAATAACCTACTGATTTGAATTTAACATAATTGTATACACTTACCTATATGTTTATTTCGATAAGCATGATGAAGCATGTAAGCTTGGAAAAAATAAATCCTTCATATCATATAGGAATAAGTTATGCTAATTCCAATACACAGGTAACCTGTGAGAAAGTAAACACACATAATATAATCACAAAACAGTACGGGGTAGATCCGTTATTTTTCCCGATTTGTAAACAGACACACACAAAAAAAAAAAATGAATCAATCAATTTATATTGATGTTTATTTATATAATGTATTATGTTTAATTGTAAAATACTAACATTAATATAATATTTTATTATATATTCTCCCTGGATGTATAATGATTAATGTACAGGGATACCTAGCCCAATGCTGTAAGCTACGTAAATTGTTAAACAGCATTTAGTGCAATAAAGAGGATTTAATTGTTAAAAAATAAAAATAAAAGGACGATGAAAATCTAAACTTCATAAAAATCGTTATAAAGAACGATATAAACATCTTCCTATAAAAGTTCTTACCACTATTCTTTTCACATTAAAAGATGGCCTGTAGAAATATTGTAATGAGGTATATTCAACCTGTGGCGTTAATCAGATGGAGATTGTTAAAAATTGGAAGATCTACCTCAAAGACTTCAATTACAATCTTTTCAATTCTGCAGTAAAATCAAAACTTTTGATTTTCTACCCTTCTATTACACATGCTCAATTAAAAGAACGATTGCATCGACTTATTAAACAGAGCTTTAAAAAAAAAAAAACAACAGGAAACGTAGATACAAATTCTTTGTACTAGGTCATGAAAAATCTTACTTTGTAAAGAACCACACTGATTCTCACAACAAACACACTGAAGATAAAATCATAGAAATTTTGGACTTTTTGATCACCAACATATTTATTGAGTTTGGTTGAACTAAATTTCAGCAAATAGTTAGCATTCAAATCGGTATCAATTATGCACCACTACTGCCCGACTTGTTTTTGTAATCAT
The DNA here is from genome assembly GCA_017311375.1 of Mytilus coruscus. NCBI lineage: Eukaryota > Metazoa > Mollusca > Bivalvia > Mytilida > Mytilidae > Mytilus > Mytilus coruscus. The sequence goes on from CM029604.1 coordinate 78,656,556, forward strand.
AAAGCAGAAGTCACACAGAACCTCCTTAAAGACAAAAATTAAAAGCATCTTGCATAGTTCTTTAAATTCATTTTCAGATATATTGATGATGTTCTGCCATCCAACAACTAACATTTTAATAAGTTCTTACATCTAATATATTCCAGTGAGCTTGAAATTAATGATACTACCGAAATTAGAATGTCAATATTGACACTGATTGACATCTTCAAACTAGAATCTATGACAAACGTGAAGATTTCAACTTTCCAATGTCAACTTCCCTTTCCTAGCAGTAACATGACCTCTGCTCAATCATATGGCATTTACATATCTCAGTTAATACGCTACGCTCTTGCATGTTCACACTAAACACATTTCATCAACATGACTGTGATCCTTACACAAAAACTGCTCCAACAGAGAGTTATGAGGAAGACCGACTGAAATCGACACTTCATAAGTTTTAAGGTCACCAACACGAATTGGTTAACCATTACGATGTACCGGTGTCTCAACTCACTAGCGATTTTGTCGCGGTCTTAGATCTTTAGATACCAGTATAGTCGTCTGTAATTTATGCGAGTTTGTCCTCTTTCCGATGTGAAATTTTTAATGAATGGGAATTCTTATGTGGGGTGATGCATGCATAACAGGAGATGCTTACCCTGTCAAAGCAACCAGTCTCGCTTCTTTGGAGTTCATACGATTCCCTCAGGTTCTGTTTTTTTACCTTGAATTGTCTCTTCTTAATCGACTTAAGAGATTTTACCATCGGTAAACCAGTGTCGCCTTAATTGAAAAGGAAGTCATTGGACCAAGTGTTTTAATTGCAAGGATGATGTCATTCCTAACGGCCGCCATATGATTTGAATAACCGTATGGAATATCTGCCACATAAATGAATAACAGGGGATAGTAATCTACCGATGATCGAAACTAGGTTTTTCTTATTTTTACCAAACTAGGAAAAAATTGAGGGAATCGCATAAAATCCAAATAGGTATTTGAAAAAGCCGAATTCCAACTTCGTTTTTACCAGTAAAAATAAGCATACACTTCCACTCTTTTGAAGAATCTGAGTCTAACACCGGTTTTGTCTTGTTCAAGTTGTTGTTTGTGTTGTTCAATCTTTAGTTTACTATAAAATGTTTTTGCTTGTTCTTTGTCTATTTGTCATGGCGTTGTCTGTCTCCGAATCATCGTTTTTATTGCATCCATCGTATCTTGTTACATTTTAATTATTTACTATTACTCTTGCAAGAAATTTTCATTTTATGTGCATTTATTTAAGCTAGTAACCAGCCTGCGAAAGTAGATCTCCGCAATGTATCACCGAAAACGATTCCTGTTTGTCCACAGACACCGTCGTTCGCTGTTCTAACAAATACAGTATCTCCTTTAATTGACACGTACGACCACTATAGACGTCGAAGTTTGCCTTACATTTAGGGTACCGCTATAGGCGTATGCGTGTCCATACATTGCCTCGTTGATAAGCAAATCAGTGCATACGTCATGATCGCTTTGCATCATTAGGGTATATGTAAAAACGTAGACACCGGATGTCGGAACAATAAATATTCCACTGTGTCAATTGTACCCATTTCCTTCGTTTGTATGTACAGTATCAAATGTTAAAATATGGTGGTCGACCACGTGACCCTCGTTCTTTGACATGTATACACGAAAGGCGATTGCTGGTGATACTGGTATTACTGCAACAATAAACATATTAAGGAATGATACAATGTATGATTTTTTTTATTAAATATTACTTGCGGAAAATGTTGTTTCCATGTTCATATGAAAGTAGGTATTTAAATGTTCTTATAGAAAAACGAAGCGGCGTTCGCCAAGATACTTATTTTTTCGCTACCCATAGATAATAAATTGGGTGGTTTGCCTTGGGGTAACTTCCTCAGGCAAATTTGACCTTTGATGGATTTAGCTATTATAGTATGTCTCTTTTGGTTATATAACTCTTCACTTGTTCCGGTATTTGTACATCCCTGGCTATCAAACATATGGCTTTGAGCGTTCCTGATGAAGGTGAAAATAGAAAAGCGCTTCAAACGTATAAAATTATAAGATGTTAATTTCTTGTTTTGCTAATGGAGAAAAAAAGGTGCTGTATGCAAAGCAAAACTGTTTAGTTCTTACAGAACAAAATCATTTATAACATTGCAACCCTTTAACGTCAAATCGATAAAATCAATAAATTCCATACATGTAATGAAAAGAAACCAACGATACGAGGCTTACAATTCAGGCGCGCGTTTCGTCTGCAAAAGCCTCGTCAGTGACGCTTGAATAAAAAAAAAATGAAAGGCCAAATGAAGTACGAAGTTGAAGAGCATTAAGGACTAAAAATCCCGAAAAGTTTTGCCAAATACAATTAAAGTAATCTTTTCTGACTGTTTTTTTTTTTTTTTTTTAATTAAATCTAGAAAAATAGAGATGTACTATTACCCAGTAACCTCTCCTGTATATCGCCTCAATTGACTTTTCCAGTCAAATAAAGTAAAGTTAATGTAAGCAATTATAGGCAACCGTATGGCCGTCAACAATTTACGAAAAACAAATATGACAGACATAAACAAACGCCAACCACTGAACTACAGGCTCCTGACCTGGGACAGGCACCTAAAATGGTTTTTGTGACCGCTCCACTATCCCCTGAAATATTTTACGTCGAGCGGTTTATAGCTGACAATGTGGTTTTTCTTATTTTTGATGGCCGGACGGTATACTTGATTCTAGAGTTTGTCTCTAGTGCTGTGTGGAGGCAGTAGAACGTTTCCCCGTGCTTGGGGTGTATGCTCTTATAATATTTACAGTTATGGTGTGCTTGTTCATGTAAGAATTTCTCATATTAATACACTGTCAAAATTTCATGTTTGGTTAAATATCTTGAAAATACTGGTCTGGTCGTCTGTTTTGTATATTGCCCTTTCATACTATTTTAAACTGCTAGGTTTTCTTACATATATTTCGATGTGTCCCGTGCTGTCTATCATTTGTTGTTTAGTTTTATATGTATTGTCTATCATTTGTTGTTTCGAAATTATTGGTCTTTTGTTGGGCAATGTATGACAAATATATGTTCAAAAACCTTGCCCGTAATTATAAATTATGTAATTCATTGACCGCTCCCGACATGTGTAACTTCAAGGCATATTTTAGCGGCGATCGATGTCTTTCAAATTACTTTATTTTTATCAATAGTACCGCTTAAGTCGACGCTAGGGGCCGTCTTGACCTTGTTGTAGGGTATGAATGATTTGTTCATTGTTGAAGACCCTACATCAACTGTCAAGATGAAGAACAGGAATAAAAAGCCCTGTTCATTGATAATTTTCTATGTTTTCTATGTATTGTGTGCGATTTTGTCCCATATACATTTACTCCATATTCTTTCATTTTCTACTGCTCAAAAGCACGTCATTTTCTACCTAAAAAAACGTAGTAAACGTATAAGTCTTGTATATTGTCATACGACATTTTTTGAAATAAAAGTCATATGATCAATCATATAAAATGATAAGAAATCAACTTTAAACGCGTATCAGAGTTTTGCCATTCAGAAGCAATATACAAAGGAAGAATTCCATAAAGTTAAACATATGAAAATGGTAAAGACATTGCCTCTTTTTATTTGCAACTAAGTGCAAGTTTTTTTATGACATGTATTGTTTGCAGTTTTATTATCGACAATTTTTTCTTTCTTGTTCAGTATAACAAAACCGTAACATATTTTATTGCAAATTTTTTTTTTCTTTCAGACAGCAATTATTTACAAGATAGATTGTGAAAAGATGACAGTCCTTTCACGGGGAAAACATCCATAAAAATATTCAAATGCTGTATGCAGTGGATCTTGAAACAGCTTTTAAAGCTAGAAAAGTATGTACCACCCTTTTCCCAGAGGAGTGAATCATGTGTAATTTAGTACCATATAGACTGAGAAAAATGAACATACCACTTATAGTTTCAGAAGTTTCTCTAATTGTAGGTAATACTGATCCCAAATGAACCCTTATTACGTTTGGAGTTTACTATCGTTCTGAAAACGGCCAAACGTTTAAACCCGCTGCATTTGTTTGCACCTGTCCTAGGTCAGGAACATGTTGTTCAGTGGTTGTCGTTTGTTGTTGTGGTTCATCAGTTTTTCTCGTTTCTCGTTTTTTTTTTTATAGATTAGACCGTTGGTTTTCCTGTTTGCATGGTTTACACTAGCCATTTTTGGGGCCCTTTATAGCTTGCTGTTCGGTGTGAGCCAAGGCTCCGTGTTGAAGGCCGTACTTTGACCTTTAATGGTTTACTTTTTACTAATTGTGATTTGGATGGAGAGTTGTATTATTGGCACTCATACCACATCTTCTTATATCTATATACATATACAGTTGAAGTTTATGGAAATTGTGATTTTATTAAATATCACTTGGTACTGCATTTTCAACATGCTTTACAATGCTGCCACAAGGAAGTAGACATAATCTTTGTTTGCAATGAGAATGAAGCATACAAAATTGATATTGAAATGAAAGCAATTCAGAAACGTTGATTTCCAGTTCAAAACATTGTCCATTGTTGATAAATCAAATTAGCATGAGGACGAAAATTATTAAAAAAAAAAAAATAAATAAATAAATACTCGCTGAATTGAAATTAAGTCCATAAAGTGTTTTGTACAAAATAATGGTTATCATTATTTTGTATATGTATTAAAAATGTCCACTAATAATAGTGAATACTGACCATGTAGAACAAGCTGTGGCGATTTTTCAACTTTAATGAAGGCACAGTAATGTCAGGAATGTTGCACTACTTATGCCTTATTACAGAAGTGATGGATATCTTTCCATTTTCCATTTTTAAATTTTTTTGTTCTTTGAAAACCGTTCGCTTGCATAACGAAATATTCACTCCTTTACTGAGGCAATTATAGCTAAGCCTATGAAAAAATGAGACACCACTTATGTAAACGTACTGTAGATGTAATAACGAATGATGCTGTTGAGGATACGTAGAGACTATCATAGTACCGCAGGATAAATGCATGTATTTATACGCATTAGTGCTGTTTATGTTACGTCATGCTATCTATATGTAACCCCTTTTTTTTGGCGTTCTGCATTTTGAACCCTCGATTTAAGCTTACCAATCTAATTAAAATTAAAACCTTGCTTTCTAACCGATCTATTGATGTACCGGAACGGCAACTCTCTTTATTTAATAAGAATGTCTACAGTTCCGTTATACATGCATGTTGTCTGCTTGGAGTCCCCGCCTAAAAGAAGAAAACAGCCTAACTCCAAGATAATATATTCCTGCATCACGTATTTTTTACGACGTGGAGCTTACATTAGAATAATTACCGAATATGGAAAGTGAAACTAAAATTCAAAACATAAAGTCCGAAGGCACAAAGAAGAAAAAGTTCGTTTTTTTTTTTTTGCAAAGGGTGCCTGGGTAATCCTCTCTGTGTTCAAACTATATATGAAATATTTGCCACTGCCCCTTGTCTGTTCTATGAATTCTAACCCTGAGTTTTTCTATCTGTTACATGGGAGAAAAGAAGAAAGACCATTCACAATTTGTTTAACATTTTTTTCTCTCTTTTAATAAAATTAGAAAAAAAATAAACCTTTCAAATGTAGAGCTCGTCAATAAAATTATTCCCTGTGAACCCCCGCCCCTTTTTTTTGGCGTTCTGCATTTTGAACCCTCGATTTCAGCTTACCAATCTAATTAAAATTAAAACCTTGCTTTCTAACCGATCTATTCATGTACCGGACCGGCAACTCTCTTTATTTAATAAGAATGTCTATAGTTCCGTTATACACATGCATGTTGTCTGCTTGGAGTCCCCGCCTAAAAGAAGGAAACAGCCTAACTCCAAGATAATATATTCCTGCATCACGTGCTTTTTACCACGCGGAGCTTACATTAGAGTAAATACCGAAAATAGAAAGTGAAACTACAATTGAAAACATAAAGTCCGAAGGCACAAAGAAGAAAAAGTTCGTTTTTTTTTTTGCAAAGGGTGCCTGGATAATCCTCTCTGTGTTCAAACTATATATGAAATATTTGCCACTGCCCCTTGTCTGTTCTATGAATTCTAACCCTGAGTTTTTCTATCTGTTACATGCCAAGAAATCCTCGCTAAAATTTCCGGTCGACCTCCTACGGCACCCATTAGAAGTTAAAGATTTGATTTCATTCAACAAATTAATTTATGACCTGCATATACGTGTCGCTTAGAACACAGCCATATACCAAATGGTCAATATTAATCATCCGTGTAATTTGCTCTATGGGATGTTTGCAAAATTTCAACGGAGGCAATTTCTTGGCATGGGAGAAAGGAAGAAAGACCATTCACAATTTGTTTAACATTTTTCTCTTTTAATAAAAAAAAAAAAAAAAAACTTTCAAATGTAGAGCTCATAAATAAAATTATTCCCTGTGAACCCCCTTTTTTTTTGGCGTTCTGCATTTTGAACCCTCGATTTAAGCTTACCAATCTAATTAAAATTAAAACCTTGCTTTCTAACCGATCTATTGATGTACCGGAACGGCAACTCTCTTTATTTAATAAGAATGTCTACAGTTCCGTTATACACATGCATGTTGTCTGCTTGGAGTCCCCGCCTAAAAGAAGAAAACAGCCTAACTCCAAGATAATATATTCCTGCATCACGTATTTTTTACGACGTGGAGCTTACATTAGAATAATTACCGAATATGGAAAGTGAAACTAAAATTCAAAACATAAAGTCCGAAGGCACAAAGAAGAAAAAGTTCGTTTTTTTTTTTGCAAAGGGTGCCTGGGTAATCCTCTCTGTGTTCAAACTATATATGAAATATTTGCCACTGCCCCTTGTCTGTTCTATGAATTCTAACCCTGAGTTTTTCTATCTGTTACATGGGAGAAAAGAAGAAAGACCATTCACAATTTGTTTAACATTTTTTTCTCTCTATTAATAAAATTAGAAAAAAAATAAACCATTTAAAATGTAGAGCTCATCAATAAAATTATTCCCTGTGAACCCCCCGCCCCTTTTTTTTTTGGCGTTCTGCATTTTGAACCCTCGATTTAAGCTTACCAATCTAATTAAAATTAAAACCTTGCTTTCTAACCGATCTATTCATGTACCGGACCGGCAACTCTCTTTATTTAATAAGAATGTCTATAGTTCCGTTATACACATGCATGTTGTCTGCTTGGAGTCCCCGCCTAAAAGAAGGAAACAGCCTAACTCCAAGATAATATATTCCTGCATCACGTATTTTTTACGACGTGAAGCTTACATTAGAATAATTATCGAATATGGAAAGTGAAACTAAAATTCAAAACATAAAGTCCGAAGGCACAAAGAAGAAAAAGTTCGGTTTTTTTTTTTTTGCAAAGGGTGCCTGGGTAATCCTCTCTGTGTTCAAACTATATATGAAATATTTGCCACTGCCCCTTGTCTGTTCTATGAATTCTAACCTTGAGTTTTTCTATCTGTTACGGGAGAAAGGAAGAAAGACCATTCACAATTTGTTGAACATTTTTTTCTGTCTTTTAATAAAATTAGAAAAAAAATAAACCTTTCAAATGTAGAGCTCATAAATAAAATTATTCCCTCTGAACCCAGTTCATTGTCATTACATCATTAAATCGTTTATTTGTATATACGTCTTTTTCTACTTTATATAAACACAACACATTCTATCATAAGACTAGTTCTGACACACAGATACATGTGTAGTAAATGAAACACTACTAATGTAAAAGTACTGTCGATGTGGTAACAGATGATGCTTATATACTATGTGACTAATTCTGACACACAGGTACATGTGTAGTAAATGAAACACTACTAATGTAAAAGTACTGTCGATGTGGTAACAGATGATGCTTATATACTATGACTAATTCTGACACACAGGTACATGTGTAGTAAATGAAACACTACTACTGTAAAAGTACTGTCGATGTGGTAACAGATGATGCTTATATACTATGACTAATTCTGACACACAGGTACATGTGTAGTAAATGAAACACTACTACTGTAAAAGTACTGTCGATGTGGTAACAAATGATGCTTATATATTATGACTAGTTCTAAAAAGACTAGGACATAAAGTGTACGTTCCATGAGAGATATTTTTTATCACGCAAACTCCTATCTAACGGATTTGATTCCGTGTTCGATCAGTTGTGTTTTAACTAGCTTAAAGCGTTTATATATCACTGTTAATCACTGATGAATTATCGTCAAATTATTAATCAGCACATGTGCATGAGACAAAACTGCATTACTGACGAATACCTAATGTAAATTTTGATAAAATATATAAAAGTATTGATGAGGATGTGAAGTAAAATAATATCCACTGATTGTTTCGATTAAAACTTTGAATATTTTCAAACATGGATGTCACTGACCATAGCTTTGTTGTGCGACTCGAAACAATGCTAGAAATATTTACAAGTAAAGGTATGCCATTGAACAAAATTGCCAAACAAACGAGATGAAATAAATGTATCAGGTGCGCATTTCAAAAACTACATTCGCAACCTTGGTGCTCCGAAGCAAATGTTGAAATTCTGATGCTATTACATGTGTTGAAAATTAAAAAAAAAAAAAACGCCATAATTAAACCAGAAATACCATCAAGACCAGCTAAGAAATTTCAGTTATTTTTCGTCACCCATAAATCTTAAATAACTATACCATGTATTACCATCAACGTTAAATTATACCAGTTCCAACGCATCGGCTACCACCGACTTTTATCACAAAAAATCTTACAATAAGAGGTATTCACGAGTCATGAACCTTTCAGTATGACTTACGATAACTTTCAATCGAACGTTTTTTTGCGAAACAAGTCGCATGTTACAGTGTATGTAATGTGCGAATCCTAAAATGTCATTTTTACTGTATCCGTGATGAATTTCTGATGTAGAAAGATAAATAAACAGACGACAAATTTAAGATTTTTGAATAAAATAAGAAATAATATATAATGTGTACTGTTTTTATAAATTCATGATATAGGTATGAGATGCGGACGGGTTTTCATCGCGCCTACAGCCATCCAGGTGCAAAATTGATACACAAATAGATAAATATTAAAAATAGTTCACGAACAGAGCGTGCAAGAGATTTAAAAGTAGCAGTTAAGTTTCATTTGCAGAAAAATGTACCTTTTAACATTATTATTAATGTTGTTTAACTTAAAACAGGTTTTGTTATTCAGCTTGTTGATATTGAATCAAATTCCACTATGCTGTTTTCGCTATGCGATTCATGTTTACTGTCGAATAATGATACCAGACTTTCATTTTCACTGTAGGGCGATTCATTTCTATTGTATATGCGATGCATTTTCACAGAAGGAAATTAATTAATTTTCATTATATAAAGTCTTAATTCAGTCGACTCTCTAACAAAATTTATGAAGTCAGAAGGATTGATTATATATGCATACTTAGTGAGTGAAAGTCTGAGGTAATATATCAATAAATTCCTTAAACATGGTATTTATTGCTAATATAGTCTATTCTATTCTCTCAAATAATTTGTCCTGATCTATATGTAGGATAAAATTTATTCTTTCCTATGACACGTCATCATAAAATACATATATCTTGGACAGTTAAGCCAATCCACGTCACCGGAAAAGCAAAGTTTCTGTTTCGGTCTAAATCTGCATCGCATACTAATAAATTAAACGTCATTAGAGTTAATTTCCTAATGCTTGTAGTTAAAAGGTGTGGTTGGCCTTGGTTGTGTAAATGTTGCCTAAGCATTGTAATTAAGATTGAGCAAACGTTTATACAAACAAAGCAAGCAAGCAAACCAAACCTTTAAACTACAAGCGTTAGGAAAATGGCTCTAATGGATGCATTTGAGATAACAAAGAGCATTCACAAAACGATATTCATTTCACGATTGAATGAGTGGAAACGTTTTCATCTTGCACAAACAATTGACGCTTCGATGACTGGATAATTGATATTTATCATGCCATTGTGTATAAATCTTATACAGTAAAGAAAGTTCGAGCAACAGTCGAGTCACCTTAAATATGCTTGAATTTCTTATAAGTCGGTGTTACAAATAAGCCAATACGCAATTGTGAGAATACAAAGAAATATTGAAAACAGTATATTGTTACATGTTTGAATGGTTCTATACCACGGGGTATAACCGCCGTAGTTGATTCCGGACGTTAATCGCTACATCGCCAAGCGATGTTGGTAGATATACCGTTCTTATATTTACACCAAAGACTAATTGACTAACTGTTCAGTTAAGTATTCAATGTTTATGAAAACAAAGTTTACTGCTCCTGGCAGCATTGTATATCTTTTATATTACATGAACACCATGTGACTATTTTAAATAGACAGGTCTGTGAATTACTTATAAATATCGCGAAACAAACACTATGTGTAACTCAAACTTGATTAAACTACAAATAGAGCATAGTTGGTTGGCTCTTTCACTAAATGCGACCGTGTATTTTGTGCTTTGTTGTTGTTAAATACATAATACGAATGAGAAACCCGTTGTTTTAATCATATTTGAAGACATTTACTTGAAAAACTGACCTCAGAATTTTGACACTGTACGATTCATTCTATTTGTAGTTTGTTTTCTTTCTCTAGTACCGTTCGTTGTACATTCTTGTACTGTTCGTTGTGCAAAAGCCTATCAATACGGTAGAAATATGTATGACACGGCGTGACAAATGTTCAAAGCTTTTTTAAGCGAGTTATAAAACTTTTCAAAGAAAATTCGTCGTAGAAAAACGTTATATTCATGGATGTTCTGATCCAGTAAATTTTTTGGATCCATGACAAGCTAATAGCAAACTCGCGAACAATATTTGAATATTTATGATATGAACGTGGTTATACCCGTGTATATTCAAGTAAGCATCTACGACTAGCTTGCATTTCAAATTGTAAATATCATCAATATTAAAGTCATTTAAAAACTATTTTCAGTTGTTGTATGTCGAATAATCATATAAAACGACAATGAAAATTCATCGCACTTCCAAAATTCCACATCAGAAATGATTGCACTTACAGTGATAATTCATCGCATCTATAGTTAAAATGAATCGCATTCAGTTATCAATATTATGGATTCTGCTGCTTAAATAACACTTTTTTGGACTTTTATCATGTTATTATACATTAAAAAGTTATATTCTAATGAAATTCTGTTAAAACATACATTCAAATTTATTGTTTTGTATTTTCAAAAAGTAAACAAACGCATTTTTTCCCATCATCCTTTATTCTACAATAGGCATACTCGCATACAACAGTTAAAATGAACTAACTGGATTCGCACTTTATATACACTGTGTTAGTGATATGCAAAAAGAACTAACTGTCCACCATCAATGGCTTCGGCCAACTTATTTCAACTTCATTGCTGAAGTTTACTTAACTTATTCTAAATTATATATATATATATATATGTTCGTACTGAAAACAATTTTATTGCAAGAACAAAACTGTAGAGAGGTTCCTGTCGTGAAGAAATGTTGACATGAAAACATGATCATAACAAAACACCGATAGTGAACGCATGTGCTCTTATAGATATTTGTAACATTACAATTTGAAATTTGGAATCAGCCTTGACAGGGCAGAGATTGATCTCCATTTTTCGTTTTCAATATTATCGAAGGAGATGTGGGTTACACGTCAATGAGACAGCATGGGAAAAGATTTATATAGGCTGAGCCTTCATCCAATCCCTTTGTTTGAATATATTTGATTCTTAACAATAAAATCTTTGAATTGAATTGTCAATGAAATGAGACAGCAACCCAACGACAGAAATAATTGAAAGAATTCTACTGCTTATAAAATTTGTGAATAGAATCAACAGAAACAATAAAATTTTAACACAAAATTCTCCAAATAACAAAAAAAAAAAAAAAAAAAAAAAAAAAAAAACCACTTTTTCATCTAATATTCGTTTCGGTTACTAAACATTTCGAGCACTCGCGCGAGAAATCTCAGACTAACACCAATCACACGTCGCATGCATAAGTGACACAGTGAAGTGTAGTAAAAAGTAGGATAATATCATAGTTTGAAAATTTTATTATAGTTGTTTAGGTTCAATACGGTAAGATGTGTATCCCGCGAAATACATTGAGGCTCAACATTATGATGCCGAGAAGTCAACATACCACATGTAAAATAAACATTATGGAAATGTATTTGTATTAATTACATTTTGCCAGGTAAGAAACTTATTTATTTCATAAGGTTACATATAATTTCTTTGAAAAAATAGAAATTATTTTTCTCTTCAGTGAATTTTATTTAATCTATTATTTAGGATAATGACACTGATTTTATTTTTGTACAAATTGAATGATGATTCTCAATAATACTTCCTGACATATTTCTTAAAGTTGTAAAAGATTAACTAATTTTATATGATCAATTCTAAGTATAAATTATTATTTTTGTTGGTAAGTGTAAAATAGTTTATCTCGTTGAATGTGTGAGAACTAATGTACAACATATGTTTTAACGAAAACGCAATAATTGACGTGATGTATTGATATAGAGGTGTGATTTGGTAACAAGTTACATTGAAGGGTATTTTATATAGTCCTACACCCAACTAGTAGTTATACACTTGTATTATTTTCTTATATCAAGTTTCTCTTGTTGACAAAGTTCATATCTAATTAATATCATTTCCCACACAAAATCAAGTTACCGTAAATGTTGTAATGAATGTTCTAAAACATTGTTTTAGAATATACATTTACTACTTATATTAAAAAAATAATAATTAGTGAATGTGATAAAATATATGACAAGCTATTCAAAGCTAAATAATAGACATTGTTTAATGTTTTAAAATTGTACATATTACATAAATACACATGAACATGGATGATCAAGTTTAACTAAATCTTGAAGAAAACAGATTTTAAGTAATTTATTCACCAAGTACAAATGTGTGGTTATTAATTGTGTCAATCATAATGTAATTTATTATGTATTTAAGTTAATTTCAATCGTCTTTCCGAGGTAAAAACCAGATCCGCGTAATGCATGCAGATATGCAAATGATCTCAAATTATTGTTTTTGTAAATCAATAACGTATCAATGATTTTGTTAGCTTAATTGACAAAAAACACTACACTCTATCATAACGTATACTGGATTTTAAAAAAAATCCATAATTATATCGTGATAATGAAAAGAATGCCACCTTTAACTGAAACAAGCTCAAAGTATTTAACATTCGGAATAAAGCAGTCCTACATATGATACGGTTTTCTGTACTACAGAAGACTTCTCATAAAACAAAGTTAAGAACAGTAAATGAAGACATGATCTTCTACAATGCTGTAACCAAACTATACAGAAAACAAGTACTATCTTTAAAAATGATATATGACGTATTCAGATGTGAGCATAGAGTTTAATACAAACCATGAATCTTTATCAGTTTTTTTTTATCAAAGTTAAAAACATTACATACAATTTGACGGCAAAAGGCTGACGATTCTGAAAGATGCGCTTTTCTTTAAAGAATTGAAATGTATACTGTATGGTACTTAACTAAATGTATATATATAGGTATTTTTCATTGTCATAATGAAGTACATATAGCTGTGAAACAGAAATAAACATAAGATATTAGTAGGTTACAATCTGTAATGAATAACAAACTTAAACTTGACATTTTAAATCCATGAAGAAATGTCAATTATAACTATATGTCAAGAACAACTTTAACAATTAGAGATACAACCTATTTCAGTGTGTATATCGGGGACAGACGGACGCCAAAGGCAGATGATCTGTATAATACAGCTTTTGACAAGTAATTAAATTTGCGATATATGTATTTTGACATTCTTTATTTCAAGTATAATATGTTGTACTCTTTGAGATTATCATTACGCCTTTGAAGTTTTAGATAAATTTATAGCACTCTAACTATTAATAGCCTAATTGACTTGGTAGATCTAATAAACCTGTCAGTGATATTAACCTACTCGTGTCCTACAAAATCAAAACAATTGGGCAGTGGTGATAATGACACCTTCTTTAACTGAATTTAATTTTATTTATCTTGATAATTTCATAAAAAATTAAGTTTGATTTTATGTCCGTAATTTTTTCCTTTTATTGTAGCTTATAACTTTTTTTTGTTGGTTTTTGTTCAATTCCGTTATTTCGTCCAATCAAAGTAAAGATTCGTGACATCATGTATGCCATTACCATAGTGAAGAGTCTTTTATAAATAGGTCACAAACCGAAATTATTACTGACTGCGTCAGTAAAAACCACTTTGTATTTAAACAAACTTTAAATTAGTAAATTTACGTTTATCCCAGACATAATTACAACAACAGCGTATTAATAACATTAATTAATGAACATATTAAGCCAAAAAGAAGGATTTGAAGGACAATTCATATAATTATTGCTTTATAAACGCAACTACCGTTCAGAGGTAGATGCGAAATATCATATTTGATTTAATTCCTTCAGGTGGAATAATACATTGGCAATAAATATCTATTAATTAATTAATTTATTAATGTATCTCTAAAGTACATTGGTCACCATTAATGTTTGATTTAATATATTTAGAAACATCTGGTTTGTTAACAAAACATATATCATCTACAATAAATTGTACCAAAAGTCTCGAATAACAAGCACTCGTTATATGAAGAGTAATCGTAAGCAATTATTTTGATTTTCAGTATTCTTTTTCGTTTTTTTTTTTTTTAATTTTTTATTTGTTAAATGTGCAGACAAAGTATTTAATCGATATCAGTTGCAGTAAGCGGTATTCCATCATTATTAACTGCTGGATAAGAAAATGTTTTTCTTGTCAAATATATTTAATTAATATTTTACTCAGACAGCATGGACTTAGGTGCGAATAAACAAGGGATTCCAGATTTAGACAAAACCGAAATTAGAAGAGTATCCGAAGCTGATTATGAAGATGTTATGTCAATCAGATCTGCTGTTTATGGTGGCTTTGATTATCTTCCGTTTACGTTCAAATCCCACTTAAGACAATCTCACAACGAAGGATATGCAACTATCATCAATGGAAAATTTGTAAGTCTTATTTAACTTCATTATTATCGGATTTTAGTTTGTTTTGTTTATGAAAACATTTTTTCAAAAATACCAGGCTTATACTTTTTTACGCCATATGCACGTTTCGTCTACAAAAGACTCATCAATGACGCTTGAATCAAAAAAGTTAGAAAGCCAAATAAAGTTCGAAGTTGAAGAGTATAGAGGAACAAAATTCCAAAAGGTTTTGCCAATACAGCTTAAGTATTTTGAAGATAGTAATTGGAAATTTCAAAACAAAACTTCGAAGAAACACACAAAACTAGGCAAAAAAAAAGAAAAAAAAAGACTGTCAAAATGAACATTGTATGCTGAATGAGAACAGTGAAAAATAGACTGACTAAATCCGGTTATAGAATATCTATGCGACAATCTTTAAAGGAATTTTGAAATCGCAAATTCAGACAAAAACAACTACCTGCCATGTAGCTTATAAAAACACCCTTAGAGACATGGATCAGAAAAATCATAGTAACAATATAATATACATCCATGTGGTGACGGGGGCATTAAGTGTTACCATTGACCGTCCGTCCGTAGTTTGTTTGAAGCTTGAGCGTGGGCATTCGTGTCCTCAGACACAATCTTATTTTATTCACAAATATATTATAATGAAAAACAAAATATATTTAGTGAGATTAGGATGAGAAAACGTATTCCATGAAATGCTAGGAAATAACCGACATGAAAAGCACACAACCCTTTTTTAATATTAAACACTTATTTCTAGAAGGCCGTTATCGATGAACTTTAAAGCTTGCACTCTAATGAAAGACCAAAAATGCACCTAGCGTCGTAGTTAAACGGTAGAATGTATAATGATTAATATCGAATAAAAGAGGCGAAGGATACCAAAGGGACGTTCAAACTCATTAGTCGAAAATAAACTGACAACGCCATGGCTAAAAAAAAGAAAAAACCTAGACAAACAACATAGAAAACCAAAGACTGAGCAACACGAACCCCATCAAAAACTGGGGCTGATCTCAGGTGCTCCGGAAGGGTAAGTAGATCCGTTACATAACATTAAAGAGAGGCAGAAGTTACCAGTGTAACATAAAAAAAAATCATAATTTAGAAATACAAAGACAATACCATGGCCATAAAGAAAAATACGAAAAGACAAACAAAAAGAATACCCTACACAAAATTCTAAACACTTAGAAAATCGAACCGCACCAAACCCAGGGTTGATCTTCGTTTCTGTAGAAGGTAAGCATAATCTTCTCCACTAGTAGCATACGTCATGGGTATGACAAGTTGAACATATCCGTCTCTTGAAAGTACATATGGATGAGTATTCAAACCACTGTTATACTGTTATGCAGCTACCCATGCAATCAGTCTTATTTGAATGTCGTATTATCGTTGTCAAACATTCTTCATAAGACAAATCGAGTTAACTTAGTATTAATAGTTTGCTTCATTGACTAAATTTTTGATACAATTAGTATTTGAAAACCCTTACATTAATTAAATGTGTTAGATTGGAAGAGATGACCAGACTGCATTCAGTCTTAAGATACATATAATATATCAAACGAACCAAAAACAATACATTATACTTTGATTTGACTACTAAGCATTATGAACATTGCCGTAGACATATACAATTTTAAGTTAACCTTCTTTATATTGCACTGGTATCTTTTAGCTGTCATTATTCTTCAGGATTATTTATTTTAGTGACTCTGTATTGTTGCTTTTAGATATTAGTTATGTGCATTGTAGGCGGCGTTTTGCATGGTTTCAAAAGTGGATGGAGGCGAAACCATTGTTACCAGAGCAAGTAGAGTCAAAAAACAGTACGAGGGTCGTGGTTTAAATAAAGGTCTTACATCTTTTATACGAAAACAATTCTTCAGTGATGGAATTGTTGGAAATCATGCTGTCGTTTATAGTGACACAAATCAGTTGATGTTGGATAAGACATCTAAGGGAGAATTTACGTTATTGATGAAAAGGGTTTGTAAATTAAGGCGACTGTAGTATATCGATGTTCAAATCTCATAAATCGATTAAAAAGAAACAAATCATGTTAAAAAAACTGAGGGAATAGCAAGAACTAAAAAAAGAGCAAGACCGGGTGTGTCAACATGGTAATCGTTTCCTGATTTGAATACATTACATGAACTATAAATTGTTACTTATTATTTAATACTTACAAACATAACGTCGTTAATATTGTGAGATGAAAATATTTCCAATAGATTCGAAGTTAAGAAATAAAGAACATATGAATCCTAAGAAGTGGATTTTCGTTATTTATATATTTCAATATTGAGTAATATGTCCATGTGTGTATAAGGAACTTCCATACCGTATTGTATGGCACTTTTTGTTAGAAACAGTTGTATGATTGCAGCTGTTCTTTATTATCCTGAGCGTCTACTTTGGTCGACGACATTTATATGAAAATGATATGATTAATATGAAAATAAGAAGATGAGATATTATTGTCAATCAAAGAAACCTCCAACAGAGACCAAATGACATAGAAGTTAACAACTATAGGTCCATGTAAGGCCTTCAACACTGAGCAAAACCTACATTGCACAGTAAGCTATGAAAGGCCCCATAATGAACAATGTAAAATAATTCAAACGAGAAAAAACTAACGGCCTGATTAATGTACAAAACAATAAACGGAAAACAAAAAATGATATACAGCAACAAACGGCACTTACAGAATGTGGCGAGGTTAAACATATTTGATGACGCCAAACCCGCCCCTAACTAACCTGTGACATTGATGTAACAGTACAACATAATAACAAACAATAAAAATAAGTTATAAAGGGCTTAACTCATCAGATCGATACAATTAAGAAAAAAAAAAAAAAAAAAAAAAAAAAAACGACTAACAAAAACAGCTCGGACTTGGGAGGGAATTATACATCCCTCACAACAACAAAAAAAAAAAAAAAAAATACAGATCCGAGAGTTCATGCAGTTACTGACAGCTACTTCAAAGCCATTAACCACTAATACAAAAACTATGTATCTAAGACTAAAATATCACTCAGTACACATCCAACATCCTTACTATATGATTAAGCATATAAAATGTCAAGAAACTCAAATAAAATCAACGTTTTATCAAAAATTTCTTTTTTCAGAAAACATTATACGCAGAGGATTTCATAAAGTTTAAAAATTAAACAAAGGATGTATATCTTTCAATTTTATTTCATTTACGAGGTTTTTAGTTGTTGAGGACATATATACTTTTGAATTTTGTTTCCAAAATTTCCGACCCTCTTGTTATATGTGTAATTATCGCACGAAATGTCTTTTTCTTCCAGAAAGTAATTGGTTACAAGATAGATTATGATAAGATGGCAGTTATTACACAGAAAACACATACCACAGAAAATACTCGTATTTTGTATGAAGTAGATCTTGTAACAGTTTTTAAGTCTAGAAGTGTGTGTTCAACTCTGTTCCCACAGGAGAGAATCATGTGTAATTTTGTACCATATAGACTGACAGATAGAAATATACCACTTATTCTTTCGGAAGTTTCTCTCATTGTAGGTACTGGTGAACCAGAGTTGAGTTTTATAACTTGTGGAGTATACTATCGTTCTGAAAACGGCCATACCTATTCACTTGAAGTGTATGGAAATTGCAATTTTATTAGAGAGCATTTAGTACTTCATTTTCAATACGCATTACAGTACTTCCCCAAAGAAATAGATATCCTCGTAATGTGCAACGAAAATGATGCTGACAAAATAGATATTGGAATAAAAGAATGGCAACTCAGTAATATGGATTTTGAATTCAAAACAGTGTTCTTGGTTGAAAAGAAAATGATATAAAACAGTTATAAATATTTTAGCGTTAGGACAGTAATGATTAAAAAAATATCGATGTATTCACATTGCGATCATTAAATATTTTTTTACAAAATGTTAATTACTATATTTTCATATTTTATTTCTTCAGTCTCTTTTTCCACCTTGTTTGTGGTTAAACACTGATATCTGGTATATTGCACCACCTATTCCGCTTACTTACGCATTTATGGAATTTCGTTGGATGGAAAACACCTTTTCGATATATATATATATATAAATAAAAAGATCTGGTATGAGTGTCAATGAGACAACTCTCCACCCAAGTCACAATGTGTAAAAAGTAAAAAACAATTATAGGTCGAAGTACGGCCTTCAACACGGAGCCTTGGCTCACACCGAACAGCAAGCTATAAAGGGCCCCAAAATGACTAGTGTAAAACAATTCAAACAGGAAAACCAACGGTCTTATCTATATAAAAAACGAGAAGCTATAAAGGGCCCCAAAAATGGCTAGTGTAAACCATGCAAACAGGAAAACCAACGGTCTAATCTATAAAAAAAAAAACGAGAAACGAGAAAAACTTATGAACCACACCAACAAACGACAACCACTGAAAAACAGGCCCCTGACTTAGGACAAGTGCATACAAATGCAGCGAGTTTTAACGTTTTAAAAGGCGCCAACCTCCACCCTAACCTGAAACAGTAGTGTAACATTACCACATAAAAAGACACAAAATAAAATATCAATTGTAATGTCTTAACTAGATCAAAAAGTCTTATAAACAAAAACAAGTAAATATACGCTGAACGAATAAGTTTGATCTATGACACAATATAAATACAATATTAATAAAAAAGATGTAACAATGTCAAAAAGACAACTTTAACCTAAGACAAAATGGCGTAAAAGATATAATACGAATTCGTGATGATTAATCATTCGCTCGAGTTCATATCTAACTGCTGGTCAATTAGTATTTGATAATTGTCCTTACCTTTCTGTCGCTAATTTGATAGACGTTTTTTGTGTTGACCCAGTTTTAAGGCCTGGTTTTTAGTTACTGAAGGACCCAAGCCCTTTTTGTGTTGACACAGTTTTAAGGTCTGGCTTTTAGTTATTGGGGCATCCAACCACTTTTTGTGTTGACACAGTTCTAAGGTTTGGTTTTTAGCTACTGGGGGACCCAACCACTTTTTGTATTGTCAGCGTTATTGCATACATCTTAACACATTATCTGCTGTTAAATTTTATATATTAGCAGAGATTTATGTTTGAACTCCTGTAGGCAAAGTATGGTAGAGGGTCTTTTGGAGATTATTGCAAGTTCTTGTCGATAACTGTAAATTCAGAAATCTTTGTGTGCATTTATGATTGCGATTTTTAAACAATGGACAAGAATGCAAGATAAGTTGTTGCATTTCGGTAAATTTTGCACTCAAATCATGCTGAAATTTACAATGCGAATATTTATTTTGCGAAAACTATCCCGTCGCATTATTCGCATTAATTAAGACATCGCACAAAATTCTGAATTTTTGACCATTTTCATATCACCAATATTTAACATATAAACTTTTTTTATTCTATGTCATTTGGTCTCTGGTTGAGAGTTGTCTCATTGGCAATCATAACACATCTTCCTATTTTATATTTAAGATGCATTATCAAAATGTATCAAATTTAATTCTTGTAGTTATATCATTTATAGCAATACCTAATATGAGTCTTGTATTGTATAAATCATTTCCTTAAAGCAGTTAAAAAGACATTTGTATTATAAACATACTGCCCTTGGATGAATGTGTTAGTATCAAATTATTACATGGCCGAAGGCTCGAGGGCTGATATGGACCGAGGGCTGATAATACATCTGATATGAAAAATGACTTGTTATGATCTTTTCATCATATGCTTCAACAATGGAGAAAAATAACAGTTTGATATATTGATCCTTTAGAGTGGTTCTCAAGTAGAAGTTCAATAAGTGAAAAGTTTACGGACGGCGGACGCCAAATGTAATACATCCGATATGAAATATTTCTATCATATGCCTCAACAGAGGAGAAAACAACAGTATAATATATTTTTATATTCACGATAGAAAAATCAACAAAACAAAATGAACAACATTTGTAATATAACTTGCTAAAATATGATGGAAACTGAAAAATACATTTATTTTAACATTTGTTTTGCATTTTACATCATATATTTTCCTGTTTCCAAATATTTGTTTTGTACCCTATTTTGTTATGTTTTTCACTGAAAACGTACCATTGGGATGTGTTTTCCGGAATTTACCAAGTAAAGCCGGAATGCCATGCGATAACGTTACGGAAAGGCATGCGATAATAGTCGGAAGCAGTTGATTATTTTACATATCAGCCCGCTAAGTACCATTTCGGAAATATGGAATTAACGTAAATTTAATGCTATTATCAAATTGTAAAAATTATAAGTTATTTCCTCTAAGTATATGATAAGGTAGATTAACACACGAGGGAAAAAAATTATCACCCAAGACAAAGTTGCGGATGATAATTTTTTCATCGAGTGTGTTAATAATCCTAACACCTTCATCCAAGGGCGGTATGTTTTTATAAAACTGAATGCCTTATGATTTAAGTGTGCACTATGTTATTAGAAGGACAATTGTGAAAAAATAAAGTCATACATTAAGATGGTTACTAATGACAACAACAAAATGACAAAAATGATTTAGAAATAAGAATCAGTAAACCTCGGTCATAGCGGGTGTTAATTGTTCCTATTCGGCAAACTTCGAGCTCAGGCGGGTGTTAATTTTAGGAATTAACAACCGTTGCCAATATTATCACATGTTGCTATGGATAGGCGGGGGCTTATAAAAGGTTACTGAAAATAAACAAATACCGCGTGTCCAATAACATGAATGGATAATATAAGAAATTTGCATAAAGTATAATAAATGATTATAATGATTCAATGAATTCAACTGTGTTATAATAGAATATAAAAGCTTTTTTTTTAAAGTTTCATTTCACACCAAGTTACAAGAATGAGAAGACTTTCAGTTGAAAATTGTATAATCAAACGGCTACATGTTGTTCATTATTTGTTTTCTTATGTGTACTTTGAGTGCTACTGACAACAAATCACAAAATTGTCTGCAATATTGAAAATATTTGGAATTATTTCTTGAAATAATGAACCTGATAAGTATTTATGTACAAATATCCCTGACATAGCTAAAACTTTCAGCATTTTGTTTCTGAGATAATATTTACCCTGAAAATAACATAACGCTACTCTCTTTTCATTTCATTTTCTTAAATTTTCATAAACACATTTGATTGAGAGGTATCACATTTTTTTTTTTATAAATTTTATAAACTAAACGTTAAGGAGTCAAAACGATTGCTCCTTAACACAATTATTTAAAAAAAATATATTATCTGAATGTAAAAATAGATCAGTAATTTGCAAGGCTTTCAATGCAAGACAATGAGAAAAAAATGTATGCAATAGCTTCTATTTAGGTAAGGTGGCAGGTACCAGTTTTGGTGTACCAGAACATGTGTCCCACGCAGAAATTTTGTTATAGTTCAGCATTGAGGTATTTTAATGCATCATATGGGCTGAAAAAATAAATGAATGTAAATTCTAGGCTATTATACTACACAAGTAAGTTGTTGCATACACAGGTTGGGGATTTCCTTCACATATGGGTCCAATCAGAAGTCAAAATTGTGGTCTCCTCAATAAAAGTGGGGAAAAAATTCAGTTTTATGTAAACAAAAATATCTTGTGATTTTGATGGTAAGGATAGGTACGGACAAGGCTCTAATTCACTGAATATCATCTATCTCTTGGATTTTGCTTAAAATTCTTGTCTGCTATTAGCAGGCTTCGGAAGGTGAGGATTAGATTTGTATCAGAGCATCACATTTTTTCCTTATTTCCAATGCATTTATAAATTTTAAAATCTCCATGCTGGACAGACACCCAAATTTTAAGGTTTTCTATATATTCACATAAGCACGCACACATCTTAGTTACTTGAAACAATACATTTAATTTGTATATAAGCTTGAATGATTTGTCAAGAAAATTAAATCATAAATGCATGAAATTCTAAAGATTTATTGTAAAAAAAAACTGGTTTCTGCCACCATCACATTCTACCAGGTATTCTTATCACTTCAGTGCATTTATAAAATATTTTCACATTGTGTCAAGCGAATTTGTATTGAAACATTCTTTTGGTTTAATTAGAGTAAATGTGGGATGACAGATCAAGTGATGACCGATTCAGACCGGAGAGAAGTGAAGAGAGTAACCGAAGCTGATTACGATGACGTGACGTAATGTCCATCAGATCGTCTGTTTATGATGGATATGATTATCTCCCGTTTCAGTTCAAATCATTAATCAATCATCCAGATAACGAAGGATACGCTACAATTTTGAATGGACAATTTGTAAGTTATGATTTTAGAGTCGAGAAAGGCTTCATTTTAAAGACAAATCAATTAGTAATAGAGTTTTTTTTCAAATTTAAGAAGACGAAAGAAGGATAACGGAAAATAATTTTCTGCATTGAGTTCAATGTTTGTCAGCGACATATAACCAGCTCGAAAATCTACAGTGACACCTGGTGATTGAGAATGATAAGCATTCACAGTTCTAGTTAAATGTAATTCTTTAGAAAAGGGACATTTAGGTTAAAGACTGTTGTTCAAACTAATTGTTCTTGTCATCAATGAGAAGAGTTATACATATTATTGAAACTACATAGTAGAATATAGAATATAATGTACTAGTATGTCTTGTTTTCCTGTTCTATCGTATGACGTTTACAAAAGGACCAAGTGAGCTTTTCTAATCACTTGGCGTCCGTCGTCCGTCGTCGTCAGTTAACTTTTACAAATATCTTTTCCTCTGAGACTACTGGGCTTAATAAAACCAAATTTGGCCTAAATCATCCTTAGGGTATCTAGTTTAAAAATGTATCCGATGACCCCGACCATCAACCAAGATGGCCGCCATGGCTTAAAATAGAACATGGGGGGTAAAATGCAGTTTTTGGCTTATATCTCTGAAACTAAAGCATTGAGAGCAAATCTGAGTGAAGTAAAAATGTTCATCAGGTCAAGATCTGTCTGCCCCGAAATTGTCAGACGTATCAGACAACCCGTTGTTGGGTTGCTGCCCCTGAATTTGTAATTTTAAGAATAGTTTGCAGCTTTTGGTTATTATCTTGAATATTATAATATATATATAGATAAACTGTAAACAGCAAAATTGTTCAGCAAAGTAGATCTACAAGTAAGTCAACATGACCAAAATTGTCAATTGACCCCAAAAGGAGTTATTGCCCTTTTAAGTCAATTTTCACAATTTTTCGTAAATTTTTGTAATCTTGGCCGCAATCATCCTTAAGGTATCTATTTTTTAAAAAATGTGTCCGATGACCCCACCTGCCAACCAACATGGCCGACATGGCTAAAATTGAACATAGAGGTAAAATGCAAGTTTGGCTATTATTTTTGAAAACCGTTATGAATAAAGAAAATCTGACAGGGCAAAAATGTTCAGAATGTTGAGCTCTACCAACTGTCTATTTACGTCAAAATTGTCAGACGACTTCTTATAGGAATTATTGCCCTTAAATGACGAATTTTACTATTTTTTTTTTCATTTTTGCCTATCATCTTGAAAACTGTAATAGATACAGAGAAACATTACATTGCAAAAATGATAAGCAAGACAAGTTCTACAAGTAAGTCAAACATTGTCGAAATGGTCACTCTACTCCTTATGAGAGTTATTGCCCTTTGATGATGATTTTACAATATTTTGCGTTTTTGCCTTATTTCTTAAAAATTATAAAAGATAGATAGAAACTTAAATAGGCAAAAATAATCAGCAAGACAAAATCTACAATTAAGACAATATAAAGGAAATCATCCGATCTACTAACAAGTCACATTTGCTGATAAAGGTAGTAGGCTGTCACTCTTTATAGGAGTGATTGCCCAGCCCCTTAAATAGGGATTTTTTTTACCCTCTTTTTTGTTTTAAGCAAAAACTAAAGAAGATAGAGAGAAACTAAACAGATGAATGATCAGCAATACAAGATCAACAAAACAGACATTTTCTTATGAATTCTATTCTTGTCTTCAATGTTGGAGAGTGTCCTTTGTTGAATATGCACATAGACCAAGGTGAGCCACACAGGCTCTTAAGAGTCTCTAGTTTAACTGAAACCTGACGCCCATGTATGATCATAAAATACGGACTTTATGTTCCAGGGTATGCTCCTTATTTGGAAACTGCTCCAAACAGAAATAAAAACAAAAATGAAAACACATTTTTCAAAATTTATCTAAACCAACCATTACACAGGTAATACAACCTAAGCATTTCGAGTGATTTCAACTATTTATGCCCCCGCCGTAGCGGATGGAGCATTAAATTTTACCCTTGTCTGTCTGTACGTCCGTCCGTCCGTACGTACGTAAAATTGCTGAATTTTTTGTTTCCATTCTCGAACTTTAGTTTGCCTCAACCAAATGTTATGAAACTTATACACAATGCTTATTACTACAAAACACAGATCAAGTTTGAATTTTGGTGGCGTCACACTTTAATCGATCTAGAGTAATGCCCCTTTAGAACTTGGGAAAATTGCTGAATTTTTCGTTTCCGTTCTCTAACTTAAGTTTGCCTCAGCTAAATGTTATGAAACTTATACACAATGCTTATAACAATAAAACTCTGATCAAGTATATAGTTTGGGTAGTGTCACTTTTACAGTTCTTTAGTTATGTCCCTTTATAACGTTATATGCAAGCAGGGGCATCATATGTGTCTCATGGATACATTCCCCATTCATTTTATATTAAATTGACAGCATCTTTAACATGCCATGTCCGTACCGATGTGTTCGCAACTGGGATGCGGTATCGACCGATTAGTTACAAAGATACAAAATTATAATTTATTGCGTTACGTTAACACAATACTCTTAAATGGCACTCGAATAAATCCAGTTATTTAACGGTTTAACCTTATTCAAAAAGATTATTCAATAAGCTTTCAATTCGACATTCCTATTTTATTTGGATAGTAATTACTTATTGTACGCGTACCAATACATTGATACTTAAAGGGGCAGATTTGTATGTTTGTTCCGCCCTATTTTTAAAAACGCCGCTATTTTTAATATGTCGTCAGAAAATATAGAATATCTAGTTTTATGTTTAGTCCACCCAAAGTATTTGTAAAATTGTCAGTATATAACAGTTCAATATAAGACATGTAGTGTCATCGACATCACAGAACATTTATTTTTAAAGATTTATATGCGTATTTCCACAATTAAAATAATGCTTTCTGTACCTCGATCGTATCTGCTTGTTTTTAATTCACTAAATACAAGCCGGTTTATAACATGGTGATGTCGGGCGGGCGGCTGGGTGGTTGTGCGGGGAATAGTGGTACCTATTTGTGTAACTAATTCCTCATATATTTTTCACCCAGACCCATAAAACGTCACAGAATAATTGGACACATTTGAGGTTGTACATCTATTATTATGTAAGTGTTCATGGATGTATCCCCCTTTTTCCCAGACTTAATTGGAGGATATAATCTGTTCACTTTAGTTTACAAATGTCAGGTGTGATGTCACTGTGATACTATGAACATAAAGTGGCAATTTTACACATATGCGTTGGCAAAACTAAATATAAGATAAAGCCTAACATAAAAGATATTTTACTATGATTAAAGGGGCATTAGCTACGATTTAGATAAAATATGTTTTTGTTTTGCGTCAAACATTCATAAAAGCGGTATATTGAAATAATATTTCTCTATAAGCAGTCAGTATGGTTCAATTTATCAAAATAATCACCCAAAATATCCATGAAAAAATCATTGATGTATTATTGGCTTGCAAGTCAATAATGCAATTAATTTAAATCCGTATTTTTGATGTACGTTTCAATATATCAAATATGGACATGTGAATCAAATTTGTGAACATGAATTTCACAGCTAATGACCCTGTAACATCTTTTTATGATAAATTTTTGAAAAAAAAACAAAAAACTTTTAGGCTAAGGCAGTGACTCATATTGAATGATCAGATCTAAAATTGGGACTATTTTGCAGTATTTGCAGTTATACTCGTGCATGTTCACACTATACGGACTTCATATACAGGAGTGTGCTCCTTACGCAGAAACTGCTCCAACTCAGTAATAGGGAGGAAAGATTGAAAATGACACTCCGCAAATTGTATTGACACCATCACTAATTTGTTGATCTATACGATGTATCTGTGTCTAAACTAGCTAACGACATTTTCACCACGTCTTAGATTGTGGTTTACCATGTACGTCGTCTGTCAGCTAAGTACCGAACGTGACCTATTCCCGAACATTACTATATTGCCGAGTGTGAATTCACATTGCTATACGACGTGTCTCGGTATTTTAACATCCAATATTCATGAATTTAGTTATGATGTTTATTTTATAATTTCGGTTGGATATTGTGTTATGTCTTAACGTTTGTGGTTTGAGTTCTGTGTTTTTGGTGCATTTCACGTTTGTCTTGTTCGTCAGTATAGTCAAGTCAATTCCATTTTCCATGGATAACGTATTGTGTGAGTCCAAAATATTATGACGTCGTCACAGCATTAATTTAAAATAGCCATTCAGGGCCGTCATAATCATGATAATTATTAACACTAGTACTAGTATCGTGAAAATTATTTGAAAATTTATATTACTATTGGATTTTTGAACTCAGTGTCTTATTCTTGTACTTATCGGTGGTGTTCTGTATTATTTCCAAGGTTGATGGAGGGAAACTATGGTGACTAGGACAGGTCGGGTCAACAAACAATTCGAAGGACATGGCATATATAAAGCACTTACATCATTTATTAAACAACGCCAATGGTACCGTGTGTTATCATGCTTATATCGCAAGCGACACAAACCAAGTGATTTTAGACGCGATTTCTAGAGGGGAACTTTCTGTATTGATGAGGAAAGTAGGTTATTGATATTTTTATGAACAGGAACTATTAAAATAGAATTCAACATTGGCTATCACTGCTTCTTTGCGTCCGTCGTCAATCATAGGTTTAAACATTGTCATCAATCTTCCAGTTGGAAAGCAGGTCACGGTTTGACCCCAAGTCTATCAGCAACAATGGAGGTCACGTGACCGTGAAAATTCAGTGAAACTACGGATTAGACAAACCTCATTTTACTCACTAAAATACCACTGCCGTGATAAATACTTATAGTTCCAAATAATCTTGAATATACATAGTTTTAACTCGTCAAAACTTACACATCATCTCAAAGTCCTTTATTCTTTATTTTATCTTCAAACTTGAAGTTTGTGTGAAAATTGTCAAGTCTCCTGATCGAAAAATCTTAATATTTTCGAGGAAACTAAAATGATGGGCTGAATTTAAATTTAATGAAGCATCTCATTAAGACAAACACTCGATATGAATATCTAGGCAACAGAGTTTTGGATACGCAAACGTCAAGTTATTTTCGACACGAAGCGGTGGTTTTGACCGTTTTTTGCCGATTTGTGCAAGTGGTTATCTCCCTTGATATCACCAGTCAAAATAAAACCCATCAAAATGAATAAAAGGAGTTTACTGTACAAAAATCAGGAAGAAACTGAATAGAAATCGATTAACAACTATGTTATTATAATATTAAGAAGAGATACTTCCTACTTTTCAGAGAAGGATTAGATGTAAAATTTAAAAGACAAAATGAGTAAAATTAGGAAATGTAAAACTATTTTTTTTAACCTATATTGATATAAATTAGCTCTGGCTGATGAAATTTACTTTGTAATTTTATAATGGTATATGGGATTACTCCTAGTAGAAAGTTTTGAGACACTTCTAGTAATTAAATGTTGAATGCATTTTCATATTTATACAATTTGAATAATCTTTCTGAAAATGAAAATAATAATTGTACCAAGGATTTGTATAGTTAACTCTACAAATCCTTGATTGTACTGATCATTTATATTAATTTTATATTCTATAATGTGGTACCAAGAGTCATACAATAAGTTTCTTCAAAGTAAAAAGCCTTTAAACTCAAGCTATGTTTCTTAGTTTAACATTACAGTACTGCCTAGAAAATATCTTCCAGAAAAGGATAAGTTTACCAAAATATAAAATATTGACAGAAATTCTGTAAAAAGAATATTTCAAATTATAAGTAAAAGTGACATAATTTTGGATTTTAAAATCATTATTATTGTAAAATTCAATTATTAGATTAGCTAGCACAGCTAGTAACCATTGCCTAATATCTCAGGGTATTTTATAAATTATAGATTATGAAAGTAAACTTTTTGAAATAAAATGGGGCTTCTACTCTTCAGGTTGCTGTATCAGCTGGTATACATATTTATAAACAAAGTATTGTTTATTTTATCTTAATAATTTGATATTTATATCACAAATGAAAGTTGTCTGGACAAATCTTGTGCATTTTACTTAATGATCAATGGATTATTAAATTTGACAAGAATTTGCAATTTGAATAAATTCAATTTTGTAAGAAAATATCACTACATGTATGAATTAACTTCTTGTTTGACTTGATAATCTAGTCTTTGCTCTTATTAATGTAGTTAGCTTACTTAGTAAAGAGATAATTTAATAAGCAAGGTTTTTAACTTATAAATTTTATTAACTGACCTTCATTTCCTTTTTCATATGATCTTCATATGTTTTCTCCTCTAGAAATTTTCCTATACAAGGCATATTCTATTGTTATTTTTGTGCTTTTGTCCATCCATATGCTATCATTAATTTGTCAGATTTGTTTCCAGTATGAATAATATTTTCTAATACTTATAGTTTCAAGCGCAATATTTAAAGATGTCTTCGTTTCACATTTCCAATATGTAATTTTTATTATACACATGACCCTGACACATATTCTTTTAACGTTACATGACGTATGTTGAAAGAAGAAAACAATGTCACCGTCAA
The DNA here is from genome assembly GCA_017311375.1 of Mytilus coruscus. Lineage (NCBI taxonomy): Eukaryota > Metazoa > Mollusca > Bivalvia > Mytilida > Mytilidae > Mytilus > Mytilus coruscus. The sequence continues at coordinate 78,686,550 of CM029604.1, forward strand.
TTTGTGTAGGGATCAAGAAGGGTTTTAATTACTTTGAAATGGAGGATTCGTAATATGGAAGTGTGAAAACAACAATTTTCAATCACATTTTCATCCATATCTTTAATAAAATCAGTGTTTTAGAGTACTTTGAAAACAGGTACAATGAAAAGAAGTTGAACTTCAGTTTTCAATCTGTTTTGAACTAGAAACGCAGTCAAAACCAGGTACAAATTGACATGACTGGTGGTCACTAAAATTGATGTATTACAGTAAAAAATGATGGCTTCAAAATTGTGTAGAAATTTGAAATAGGTTACTCGGTTTCATTTAAGATTATTACCGTTCTTTTCCGTATTTGGATACGCAAACGTCAAGTTATCAAAATTCGATTTTTTTGGCGAACAAAAAAGATGGCTGATAATTTTTAGAACGGACAGGACAAAGAAACAGAAAATAAAAGCTATTTTGGATAATGTTTGTATGTCGTATTGAAACTATATTGGTCGCAAAACCTATAAATTTTAAAATCAATTATAATAAAAGCATGACAAGTTGAAAAAATAGTTTAAACGTCATTTATTTAGCCGATTGATTTGGCGGACTTTTGACGTCACGGACGACTGTAGCGCCACCTAATTAATTCCCCTGCTATTGTTGCTGATAGAGCTTGACGACAACGGACGTTTCAAGGACTTGCTTTCCAACTGTTCTTTTCTGAAACCACTAAATCAATTTTAAATAAACTTGGCCGGAAGGATCCTGTATCTTATATGAAATTTGTGTTTTAGCACCCGCCAACCAATCAACATGGCTAACATAAAGCATAATGGTAAAATGTAAGCTATTGTATGATATCTTAAAACCATAAAAGACACAGAATATATGACGGTTTTGTAAATGCTCACATTGTCAAGATCTGCCAAGGTTCCATTTCTACCAAACTTATCAGACGAACCCTTGTATTTGTTATTGCATTAAATGATAATTTTTGACCAATTTTAGCGTGTTAAAAATTATAATAGGAAGAAATGGTAAATAAATAAATATAACTAATAACAAATATAATTACTTACATCCACTTCATATGAACTTTGGTGGGTAGTTGTATGGAACGCCAAAACTGTCTTATTATGCCCATTTTCATTATATGATGTGCATTTACCTTTATATGATGTGCACTTGTCATTATATGATGTGCAAACACCTTTATATGATGTGCAAACATACTTATATGATGTGCAAATATACTTATATGATGTGCAAACATCCTTATATGATGTGCAAACATCTTTATATGATGTGCTGATATACTTATATAACGTGCAAACATATTTATATGATATGCAAATATCCTTATATGATGTGCAAATATACTTATATGATGTGCAAATGTATTTATATGATGTGCAAATATACGTATATGATGTGCAAATGTACTTATATGATGTGCAAAGATCCTTATATGATGTGCGAATATACTTATATGATGTGCAAATGTACTTATATGACGTGCAAAGATCCTTATATGATGTGCAAATATACTTACATGATGAGCAAGTATCCTTATATGATGTGCATTTTCCCATATAATATGTGCAAACATCTTTATATTATGTGGTTGTGTCATTATATTATGTGCTTGTAACATTATATTATGTGGTTCGATTTACTTCATTATATGATGTCAAAACGTCCTTATATGATGTGCTTTCATCGTTGTTATGGTCAATGAACATGATTACAATTATACCGATTACCGTGTACGTCATAGCTGATTCCGATCTGCTTATCCGGAACTATTACAAACCCGGCTCAAATCTGAAGCTATCGTTTGGAAAATGGTTGAGATTTTAAAAGAGATAAACATTGGCACGTTGGTACCTCGTTTTAAAGATGAAAAAAACACATCTGATATCGTTGGAAAAATGTCAAAATATGAATTGCAAATAGATATAAGAAGATGTGGTATGAGTGCCAATGAGACAACTCTCCATCCAAGTCACAATTTGTAAAAGTAAACCATTATAGGTCAAAGTACGGCCTTCAACACGGAGCCTTGGCTCACACCGAAAGTTTATATTTAATCGATGGGTCTTCAATAATGAACATACGGCTAAAGTTATTAAATTATGGGTCCTCGACTGTGTACTGAGCACCTCGAGTTCTAATATTTGATAAACCAGAGGATATTTTGCCTTTCATTTTTTAAATAGATATAGGAAGATGTGGTGTGAGTGCCAATGAGACAACTCTCCATCCAAATAACAATTTATAAAAGTAAACCATTATAGGTCAATGTACGGCCTTCAACACGGAGCCTTGGCTCACACCGAACAACAAGCTATAAAGGGCCCCAAAAGTATTAGTGTAAAACCATTCAAACGGTAAAACCAACGGTCTAGTCTATATAAAAACGAGAAACGAGAAACACGTATAAATTACATAAACAAACGACAACTACTGTACATCAGATTCCTGACTTAAATGCCAGTTTACTGTTTCTGATTTAGCAGCTATGGCCTCGTATCAGCTTCAAAAGTGCATTTAATAGAAAAAATGAGACAGTGCAATTTAATAAAAAAAAAAAGCAACGTTTCAAACATTTCGGGGAAGATTTAGATCCCTTTTATTGCACAGGATAGCTATATTCCTGTATATGTATTCCCTCTTTGTGAATTGCCGCTTTATCTTAATTCATTTCCTATTCCAATTAAATCACAGTCATTTTTAAAAGTTTTTCAAAACAATAGCTATAAAATTTTTAGTAAAAAAAAAAGACGCAAAAATGGACAAAAATCGGACACTGAGAGGGTAATGACTCCTGTAAGGAACCGGTCAATTGTAACACCAAAAAGAGGGGAAAGGAAAAAATTAAGGGGGACCTTGAATTTTTTTTGGAATGGAAAGGTGGTATTCATTTTTTTATATTTATAAATTTGCAGCCGTATAATGGTATGGCGATGTCGTCGTCGTCCGAAGACATTTGGTTTCCAGACAATAACTTGAGTATAAATGTATGGATCTCTATCAAATTGTACCACAAGGTTCCATACTACAAAAGGAAGTTTGAGACTAATTTATGGTGTTATTGTCCTAACTGTTTAGGAATTAGGGGCTAAAAAGCACTTTTCTTGTTTCAGGAAAATCACTTGTGTATAAGTGTATGGATCTCTATGAAATTGTACCACAAGGTTCCATACCAGAAAAGGAAAATTGGGATTAATTTTGGGGTTATGGCTTTAATCGTTAAGGAATTAGGGCCAAAACAATGTTTTCTAATACTTTGTAAATTGCTCATTTTGACCAATTTTATTAGGGTTTAAGTCTGGAATTTTCGGGGTTCTTCAATATGCTGAATCTAACCATGTAATTAGATTTTGATTTTGGGTCCCGTTTTAAATTGGTCCGAAATTGAGGTCCAAAGGGTCCAAAATTAATCTTTGTTTGATTTCATCAAAATTGAATTATTGTGGTTCTTTGATATGCTGAATCTAGCCGTGTATTTAGATTTATTTATTTTGGGCCTCGTTTTCAAATTTGTCCACATTCAGATCCAAAGGGTCCAAAATAACTTTATTTGATTTCAACATCAATTGAATTCTTATGGTTCTTTGATATGCTGAATCTAACCATATTTTTAGATTTTGAATATTGGACCATATAATAGGTAAATGTCCAATTTCAATTTTTGAGATCTCAGACCACATTCATTCTGTGTCAGAAACCTATGCTGTGTCGAATATTTAATCATAATCCAAATTCAGAATGGTGTGTCCATACTTGCCCCTACTGTTCAGGGTTCGACCAATACCCTACACCCCCTCCCCTACAGTAAAAAAAATAGTTTTGACTCGAAAGACATCAATTTTTTCGCCTCGCTCAGCTCGCCTCAATTGTTCAGAACTAAATCCTTAGTTTCAACATATTCTTCCAGCAGAGTATTTTTCACCGAGCTAAAATTGAACAAAGGTGTGGTAAATATCAATGAGACCTTAACCGGAATATCCAAATTAAGTTCTCTGAAGTCGCAAACAACTTCCACACTTGAAGTTTTAGATCCACTACTGACTCAATATTTCATACTGAGAATAGCAATAGAAATTTAATGCATTTTTTTGTTATTATAAATGTGCGTGTGTGTGTGTGTGTGTGGGGGGTAAATGTCTATGGAAAGGGGTCTTGAATTTATTTTCCTACTTCAAGGTGGGAACTTGAAAAATAATTCAGAAATTCCCATTTTCCTCCCACGTCCCCCAATGAAAGAAAATGTCAGTCATGTTTGTTTATTTATTTGTAAATCTGTTCTTGCCTACCATTTCGCAAGGAAAGGTTTCTCTATAAATAAGTTATCAAGATAATAGGCAATGAAACAACAAAATTCATAAGAGCCCAAATTGCCCAAATGGGACCTTTACAATAGAGCCTATTCAAACTGTTTTCATTGCACCTTTTTATTTTTTTTATTTAGTGTAGATTTCAAGATAAACGCAAAATATTAAAAGCCGCCGCCGCAAACTGAATCTCCCTGAACTGAACCTTTATCGAAAACAAAATATTTCAAGGGTTCACAATTTTAGTATGCTTGGAGGGACAAATATTAACAAACCATTATTTTTTACTTGAACAAATGTGTTAAAATTTAGAATAAGATACTCGAGTCTTTATCAGAAGAAGGTGAAAATGTGAAAGTTTATGGACGACGTATGCTTAAGAACGAGAATAGCTCACATGGCCTTACAGGCCTGTATGACAACTAGAGGCTCTGTCGCTCACCTAGGTCTATGTGCATATTCAACACTGGATGGACTCTCTCCAACAATTTAGACAAGAATAGAATTCGTGACAAAAATCTATATTTTATTGATCTTGTATTGCTGATCATTTTGTCTGTTTAGTTTCTCTCATTCTTCTTTAGTTTTTGCTCAAAACACATAAGAGGGTTATAAAAAAACTCATTTAAGGGCGTCTTCTTCTTCCGAATACGGGAGTGGACCACTAGGTAGAAATGTAAATCTTCCCGGAACTTGTGTGCTATGTACATATGGACTTAACTAAAATAATAATAAGAAAAGAGCAATCACTCCTATTAAGAGTGACAGTCTTCTAACTATATCGGCAAAATTTGACTTGTTTGTGGATTTTGCCTTGCTGATCATTTTGTTATTTTTTAAGAAATTTCCTCCATATTATCTTACATGTAGATCTTGTCTTGCTGATCATTTTTGCTTATTTAAGTTTCTATCTATCTATTATAATTTTGAAGATATTAGACAAAAACACAAAAAATCGGTAAAAATCGTCATCAAAGGGCAATAACTCTAATAAGTTGTCAACTGACGATTTCAACTATCAAACTTCTTCGTAGATCTTGTCTAGCTGATCATTTTTGCAACTTAAAGTTTCTTTCTATCTATTAAAGTTTTCAAGATAATAGGCAAAAATGAAAACAAAAATGGTAAAATTTGTCATTTAAGGGCAATAACGCCTACAAGAAGTTGCATGAAAGCTTTGACGTCAATGAACAATTTGGTAGAGCTCAACATTCAAAAAATGTTTGCTCTGTCAGATATTCCCTTTTTATAACGGTTTTCAAAATAATAGACAAAACTTGCATTTTACCCCTATTTTCTATTTTTAGCCATGTCGGCCATCTTGGTTGGCAGGCGGGTTCATTGGACACATTTTTAAACAAGATACCCCAATGATGATTGTGGCCAAGTTTAGTTAAATTTATTTCAGTAGTTTCAGAGGAGAAGATTTTTGTAAAAGTTAACGGACGACGACGAAGACGGACGCCGAGTGATGTGAAAAGCTCACTTGGCCCTGTGGGCCAGGTGAGCTAATAACAGTTACTGTTGGAAAACTTGACTTTATTTGAAAAAAGATGTTTTTAACATCCTAAATCCTCAAGCTTTAATGATTACGAAGCCGTGTTGGTCTTGAGATGTAGTCCAGCGCTGGAGGAAATTTATATCTGCTGAGCTTGACATTATATCTACAGCGCTTGACTTTAAATCTATGGCGCTTGATTTTATTTCTGCAGAGCTTCAATCTAAAAAAAACACAACTATCTATCTGTATTAGACAAACAGCCCTCAGTGAAAACTGATTTTTTATGTTCATTTAGACACCAATCGTCCAAGCTTTGCTTACAAGGATCCGAAAACGTTCCATTCTATTTTCTGTTTTAAATATAAAAAAGAAGATGTGGTATGATTTACGGCCTTCAACAATGAGCAAAGCCCATACCGCATAGTCAGCTATAAAAGGCCCCAAAATGACAATGTAAAACAATTCAAACGAGAAAACTAACGGCCTTATTTATGTACAAAATGAACGAAAACAAATATGTAACACATAAACAAACGACAACCACTGAATTACAGGCTCCTGACTTGGGACAGGCACATACATACATAATGTGGCGGGGTTAAACATGTTAGCGGGATCCCAACCCTCCCCCTAACCTGGGACAGTGATATAACAGTACAACATAAGAACGAACTATAAAAATCAGTTGAAAAGACTTAACTCATCAGATGGACAAAAATACAAGTGGACGTGGCAGGGTACTTGTACATCCCAACAACAAAAAGACATTAGGAACAGATCTGAGAGTACTCGCAGTTATCTGACAGCTAGTTCAAAGCCACTAACAACTAATAAAAAAATCATGCATCTAAGACTATATTATCAATCCGTACACATCCAACATCCAATGGATTTAGTGTAAAGACGTCATAAACAGTCAGAGAAAAACATGACCTTGTGCAATGCCAAGATACAGGTATCGACAGATTGTAGATCCATGAATGTGTATATGTATATAACATACTAGTAATATTTAGTTTGCTTTTAATTTACTGATAACAAAATCAATATTTATACCAATAAAAACAATATTCAATGATCTTATTACAGTGTTGAATTGGTAACCTTTTAGAAAAAGTTTATTTAAAGGAGAGATAAGTTTACAAGGATCATTTCTAAATTTCCGGGCACGGTTAACAACATTTCCGTAAAAATGAGGATGTGCTATCCCGTTTGAAATAAGTTTTCTACAGGTACAACCAAACTTTAAAACCAAATCTTTATATCTATGGAAAAATTTAGTAAAGGTTTTAAGTAATTTATGGTAACGATATCCCTGGTTTAATAATTTACCAGTAATACATAGATTACGTTCGTTAAAATCAAAAACGTCACAACAGACACGGGCATAGCGAACGAGCTGTGAAATATAAACACCGTAAGATGGTGCCAAAGGAACATCACCATCTAAAATGGAAAATTAACAATAGGGAACGAAAAATCATCCCTTTGTCGTAAATTTTAGTGTGGAGTTTCCGTTTAAAACCGAAATATCTAAATCTAGGAATGGACAGTTATTACCGTTTAAATTTGATTTATTTAAAGTAAGTTCCTTGGGGTAAATTTCAGCAGTATATTGAGAAAATTCTTGATTATTTAACGAAAAAATATCATCAAGATAACGGTAAGTGTTGTTGAATTTATCAATTAAATGCAATTTCGACGGGTCTTTACTGAGTTTAGTCATAAACTGTGATTCGTAACAGTACAAAAACAAGTCTGCTATTAAAGGGGCACAATTAGTGCCCATAGGGATACCTACAACCTGTCGATAAACTTTGTTGCCGAAACGTACATAAATATTATCAAGGAGAAAATTAACAGCTTCAATCATCTCATCACACCTCCAGTAAGTATATCTAGCATATTTACCTTTCTCATTAGAGAAGAAGGCTTTAAATGAGTTGCAGCAAATATATTTGCATTCAGCTTTACCAAACGACCATATAATTAAATAGGAAAACTTTTGTTTGATAAGATAGTGTGGGAGTGTAGTGTAAAGAGTAGAAAAATCAAAACTGTCAACAGAATCAAAAGGACCATCAAAAGCATGTAATTTATCTAAAACATCCAAAGAATTTTTTACACTCCAAAAATAGTTTATACCACTATGTTCATATATTTTATTACAATAGTTTATGATAAGCTCTTTAATAGTAGTTAATGAACTTGTTAAAAGCACTGAAAGATTAGTTGTAGAACACTTACTAGAGGCCATTTGTGATTCTCCGGTTTTGTCGGATTGATACACACCTTCAAAAATTAACCCAAGTATAGTATACGTTTAAGTAGTTCCGGCTAAATTCTTTCGCTGGTATTAACAATATTCATACGCCGAGTCCTAGGGGAGGTTTAAACAATATACTAACAAGTCTCCAACAATTGGATTATTGAGTCAGCAGGTCTACAATTCGACAGGTCAGCAGGTCGACAGGTAAGCAGGTCGACAGGTCGACATGTCAGCAGGTCCATAAAATATCCTCACTAAGAAACAGTTTAAAAGCCGCAGACTAATCATAACCCTAATCCAACCCTAACCCTACAGGGCAGCAAGTCGACAGGTCGACAAGTCAGCAGGTCGACAGGTCAGCACATAAATAATTGGTCTCCAACAATTGGATATTTGAGTCAGCAGGTCTACATGTCGACAGGTCAGCAGGTCGACAGGTAAGCAGGTAGACAGGTCAGCAGGTCGACAGGTCAGTAGGTCAGCAGGTCGACAAGTCAGCAGGTCGATAAAATATCCTCACTTAGAATTTTTTTAAAGCTGTCAACCTGCTGACAGGTCGACCTGCTGACCTGTTGACCTGCAGACCTGTCTACCCGCTGACTTGTCGACCTGCTCATTTGTCAACATGCTGATCTGTCGTTCTGCTGACTTGTCGACCTGCTGACCTGTCGACCTGCTGACCTGTCGATCATTTAATCTTTACAATATTTTAAATACATACAATTCACATAAAATTGAAAGGAACTACAATTGTTTTATAAAAATTAAAACCAAATAACTGAAAAAAGCCTCTTTTATATATATAAGAACCAATTTACCTACTATGAAAAAATAATAATCCGATGGAACTACAATTACGTATTCTATACTTGATCCCAAAAATTTAAATGCTGAAATTTCATTGGCTGATGTAATAATTACCAGAACAGAAAGCAAAATGGAGTGGTGTCAGATCCTTGTAACCAAGGCTTAGACACAGGATCTGTATCTTAATCAGATTGGTTAGGCACCGACTATTCATCTTTTGTGGGCGGGAGTATGTGTACTTTATTGGGCTCAGGACAAACATAATTTTCGATTAAAAAAAAAAAAAAAAACACAAACTTTTTTTTCAATATTATTTTTTTAATTTCATTATTGTTTTATTTTTTCCCTCGTTTTCAATGGAAACAAACATTTTTTTCGCTTCCCTCCTGAAATAGATATTCTTTTTCAAGATATTTGGAATCAAACATTAAAAAAAAAACATCCCCCCCAAAAAAAAGGATGAATGGTTGGTACCTTAGCCCTGTTTACAGTTCGATTCCTCGAGTCTGGAGGTGTATATATGAGCGGCTTCCATCAAAACCTTTTATATTGCGGGTTACTGTCTAGTTGAAGCTGTAAAATACATGCACGAAAAACTTAATAAAAAGCTGCGCGCAAATGTAATGCACCGAGTTGAAGTTCATCCCATATCTCGTTTTATCCATAACAGGGGTCATCGGTGGCCGAGTGGTCTAAGCAGTCGAACTACTGTATCACTAGCCTATCAACTCTTAGGTCGTGAGTTCGAATCCCGCACGTGGCAGGTAAGCTCGACTCCAATCTTAATTGACTAGAATTGTCAGTTTTTCTACCGAAGGTCGGTGGTTCTCTCCGGGCACTACGGCTTTCTCCATCAATATAAACTGACCGCAACGAAATAGCACGATTGTGTTGAAAGTGGCGTAAAATACCAATCAATCAATCAATCAATCATCCATACCGGTATAATTATGAGTAGATAATTTAATAGCTATTGTTATGAAATACTTTGAAAAATGACTGTGATTTAATTGGTGTCTTTTGCAATAAAAGATGTTTTATCATATTTTCGCCGCAGCAGGGAAATTCTTCAACTAGCTCCTGCATTAATTGATTAAAATCTTCCTCTTAAATGTTTGAAACGTTGATTTTTGTGAAATTGCACTGTCTCATTTTTTCTATAAAATGCACTTTCGGAACCTGATACGAGGCTGCAGCTGCTAAATCAGAAACAGTAAACTGGTATTAAAAAAAAAATGCAGAATATCCTCTGGTTTATCAAATATTTGAACTCCAGAAGCTCGGTATACAGTCGAGGACCCATAATTTAATAACTTTAACTGTGTGCTCATTATTGTAGACCCATCGATTTAACCTAAAGTTTGCAATTCATATTTTGACAATTTTCCAACAACATCAGATGTGATTTTTTCCTCTTTAAAACGAGGTAAAAGCGTGTCAAGATTTACCTCTTTTAAAATCTCAACCATTTTCCAAACGATAGCTTCAGATTTGAACAGGGTTTATAGTAATTCCGGGGAAGCAGATCGGAATCAGTTATGACGTACACAGTAATCGTTCTAATCGTAATCATGTTCATTGACAATAACAACGATGAAAGCACATCATATAAGTATATTTGCACATCATATAAGGATATTTGCACATCATATAAGTATGTTTGCACATCATATAAGTATATTTGCACATCATATTAGGATGTTTGCACCTCATATAAGTATATTTGCACATCATGTAAGTATGGTTGCACATCATATAAAGGTGTTTTCACATCATATAATGAAAAGTGCATATCATATAAAGGTAAATGCACATCATATAATGAAAATGGGCATAATAAGACAGTTTTGGCGTTCCATATAGTTGTCTCATTGGCAATCATACCACATCTCCTTATTTTTATAACAAAAACACAGTAAAACTTTAAAAAAATGCATGCACTTACTGAAAACAAGTTCAAAGTACTTTTACCACCTGATAAATACAGGTGTATTTAAAGATAAAATACGAGACTTATAATTGATTTTTTTTAAGTAACTGACAAGAAGATCTTAAATACATGATCCATTACTACCAAATATGTTCATACTGTACATGTTAATATCAAAATATACATCTATAGACATGATAACAGGAATAAAGATTCAAACAAATTCAGTCTGAGATGGAATTTTTAAAGTTTCTGTCATAAACAAACACTCAAATATTATAAAGCGGATGAGATTAAACATAATTACTGCGTTCATATAGCCGTCTAGAGTACGTCCAGAAACAAAAACAGTCTTTCTTGTTTAACTACAGTTTACCGTTCTAAATGTGATGACATTCAAGTTTTGTGATTTGAGTTATAACCCTTGGTTAATTTTTATTACAGAACACTGATTTCTACAAGAGAGAGCATAATTTAAGAGCTCTCATAGAAGAGATGGGCACACCAAAATATTCTCGTATAATGTGCCTGGCGGATATGGAAGATGTTTTTCAATCTAATGAAGCATGCGTACAACTATTTCAAGAGACGAGAATAATGTGTAATTTAGTACCGTATAGACTGAAAAAAATCAAACATTCCATTGATGTTTTCGGACCTAACCTTAATAGTTGGAACTAATGATTCCGGGTGGCAATTAATCACGTGTGGGACATATTACAAATGTGAAAAGGGGCATGTTTATGAATTGTATGTTTATGGAAATAGCTGTTTCATGAGTGAAAAATATCTTGAAGTACTGTCACAACGGGGTAGAATTCCTTTTAAATTGTAACGAAAATCAAGCTCAAGCATTTGGTACTGAAATGAAGAAATGTCAATTCATTGAAGTACATGGCCCATGGAAATCAGATTATCTGGTTGAAAACAAATTAAAGTAAAATGTTTTATCCGAAACTAAATAGTACATAAAGCAGAAAATAAAATCAAATTTATGTCAGTACTTCTCAATTTTGTTGAATTAAAATTGACTACAATTACTTAAAGAAACATTGCATTGCATTGGTTAAATATTTCCTAACTATTTCAGTGGTTAAATGGCCAAATGTTACAGAAATAAGCTTTTTTATTTATCAAAATCTGACAAATCTCCTTCTTAGCGACACTTAGATGTCGCCACAGTCAAATAGTGTCATCAATTCCAACCTTATATTTATATTTTGAAAAACCTTAATCTGAAATGAAAATGTTTTTTAGTTTAAATAGTGTACATTGTAGAAGAAATGACTACGAGTTAGACGCCGAGTGTTTAAAAAATCTTTAATTCGTCGATCTAACAAACAAAGTAGTGTGTATAGTAAAAATATATTAACAAATATACCGAACTCCAAGGTAAATTCAAAAAAGGGGGCAGTAAAAAATTGAAAAAATCAAATGGTCGACTATACCAACCAACGGAGCGAACTGAAAACAACTGTCATATTCCTGACTTGGTATAGGCATTTTCCGAATAAAATGTTGGGTTATAGTTTTTTGCAGTATCTTTAATTTAATTGTTTGCAACGAGTCTTTGTGAAATGTGACATTTTGCCTTAATCTTAATTTCAAGCTCCATCTTATGGGAACGAACTGTGCACCTCTCCTTGCCGACTTCTCCATATTTTCATATGAGTCGGAGTTCCTTCAGACACTTGTCAAAAACAAGAAGATCAAAGAACCCAGATCATGTAATTTCACATTCAGATATATTGATGATGTTCTTTCAATTAACAATCAAAACTTTTCTGATTGGGTTCCATTGACATATCCTCCAGAACTAGAATTAAAGAAACAACAGACACGGCTTCCTCCGCCTTATTTTTAGACTTATACCTCGAATTTGACATAAGCGGTCATCTCAGTACCAGAATCTATGACAAACGAGACAATTCTTATTTTGAAACTATCAATTTCCCCTGCCTAAGTAGCAATATACCAACTTCACCTGCATATAGGATATACATTTCCCAACTCATTCGGTATGCAGCTGCTACTCGGACTTCATAAAACGACACCAGTGTCTGAGCAGAAATTTGATGAACAAGGGTTATGTCAAAGAACGTCTCGTCCATTTTCTGAAAAAGTTCATCGGAAGATACCAAGACCTTGTTGATAAATATTCCGTATCAACTTTACAAATAATACATGATGGTCTTGAAGTATAGATTCTAAGTACTGACGTTGTTTATCATCTTAATTACGTGTTATAGTGTTCTTTTATTTGTCTTTATAAATTATTAATCCTTACTGTTTAGTCCATATTGGGTAATATCCTTTTGGCGTGACTCGGTATTTATACATCCCGCCATTGTGTTATTGTGCTATTGTCATTTTTTGTATTCTTGACTTTCTTTTTTGCTTATGTGCTTTGTCTATATCCCATTTTGTTTTTCTTTGTTGGCATATTTGTTTGTTTTTTATAGTGATTAAGATTATAACACAATGTTGACTGCTGTACCCATATTTTTTTTACATTTTTACCCATTATGTATGTTTTATTTTGTTCACACTTTGTTGTCAATATAATTGAATTTTATGCGACTGTCATACAAGTGAGAGGTTTAACTAGCTATGAAACCAGGTTGAATCCACAATATCTACAAAAGGAAATGCCTGTACTAAGTGAGGAATATGACAGTTGTAATCCATTTGTTTAATGTGTTTGAGCTTTTGATTTTGCCATTTAATGAGGGACTTTCCGTTTTGAATTTTCCTTGGAGTTCGGTATTTTTGTTATTTTACTTTTTACAGGTTTAGTTTCAGGATGAGATCATAATAAATTTACGTTATATGTCAACCATATTTCGTCTGTGCATTGGCTGCAAGGATAATGTCCTTTTGACATATGCCATATGGTATTGATATCAATGTCATGCTCTAATGATGATAACGTTTTCAGGATGAGTTGTCTTCCTTAGTAACTATACAATATTTATAGATCTACATTTGTTGTAGTTTTTGTTCAGTTCCCATATATCATATGGCGTTAACTTCATGTAAACGCCGGACGGGTCAGGTAAAGCGTTCAGGATAAGGTCTGTAACAAAACATAATTATTTTGTTTGTTTAACTTATTTTAATGATTGTGAGTAGCGTTTGTTCGTCTGAAATAGTCCCGCTTCTTTTGGAATTCATGCGATTCCCACTGTTTTATTGTTTGTTAATTATAATTGTCTTCTTACTCGATTTATGAGATTTGAACATCGGTAAACTACTTGTTGTCCTGGCCTCAACTTCAAGCGCCTGATTTTATTCTTTTTCTTAAGGATGTTCGCTCCTCTGTTTCAAAATAACAAGCTTTTAAAAAGACTGTTATAAAATGATAGTATATAAATAAAGAAACTAAAAAAGCAGAAAAAAATGTAGGGTTCGTGTGCTCGTTTTCGAGATATAAGCCATTGAAAATTTGGCGGGAAATGGTTCTCTCTAGACTTTTCATATGTTTAACATTGTCACCTTTTTTCTTTTAAAAACTATGAAAAAATAACAAGGAATTTATAGGGTTTTCAAATATGGCTTTTTAAACTATATGTAATATAATATTAAACAGAAAAGTAGGGGTTAGCGGGCAAAAAATTTAAACGGCACTACATGGATAAAACCAGAGGATTCCAAATATCTAGCAAGAAATCAAAAACAAGAGGAGCAAACATACTTAAAGTTTTGCATCATAATGCAACAAAATTTAATTTAGTATTGGTTGAAATGAATATGTCTGGCATAATCGAACGGCCTAAACAGATATCCTGTGGTCATCTTTATTTTTTTAATTAGGTTTGTAGTTCATAAATTATACCTGATGGACTGAATATTTTGCCTGTGGATAAATCAAATGAATATGTGCACCTGGCAGAATTTATATGAGGAAATTCAGCCGGTGACCCGAGCTCACTGTTCTGGAATAAAATCAGACGTCAAACCATAACTCGCATGCGTTAATTGAATGTAATAACAAAGAATTGTGGGATAGAATTATTTCTTGACAGGTGGCGCAAAACATTTGTACAGCCACAAATTTGTTGAATTTTACTGATTTGCATTGTCAAACGGTTGTTAATTTACGATAACATCAATTTGTCTATGTTTACATAACATGCACATGCGCAGTAACACATGCATAAACAGCCATGAAAAGGTCACTCATGTATAACAATAAAGTTATTTACATTGTATCGATATCAAAAATAGTCCAATGACACTGATGATCGTGTGTTATACCTTTTGATGGTGTTTTTATAGTTATCACTGGTACAATGTATCAGAATGGACTTTAAAAGGTAAAGTTTGTCTTATTTGGTCCCAAGTTAATGAAAATGGAAAAATTACCGTCTAAACATTATGATCAAACATATACATCTACATAATAAAACAAAAAATTCCATACTCCTACAAAAAGATGCATTTGATCCCTACATTAGGTGATGTTGTTCCTTTTCAACTTAAAGTACCACTGACAATACTAGAGTCAAAGAGGAAGGGTTAAGATTGCACAAAACATTTTTAAACCCGTCGCATTTTTGCGCCTGTCAGGAACTTCTAGCCTTTGTTAGGCTTGTGATTTTATTTTTTAATTTTGGTTCTTTTGTATGTTTCGGAGTTTAGCGCGGAGTCCATATCGCTGAACTAGTATACATTATTGTTTAGGGGCCAGCTGAAGCACCCCTTCCGGGTGCAAAATTTACTCGCTGCGTTGAAGACCCATTGGTCGCTTTGGGCTGTATTCCGCTCTTTTGTCTGGTTTTTGTCATACCAAACACTTATCCAAGGTGGTATATTTTATACGCATTGATTGATTTCATATATAATCATCGACCGATGTCAGATATATATACATACCGACACGGTTTGTGAATAAACACGAACAGTAAAGGTGTCCTTAAAGTATAACGTCGAATATGAAATACTATGTTGAAAGGATATACTAGCAAATTATAAGTAGTCGATACATTTTCAGGGGAGATATTTCTTAACGACAAAATGAACGTTCAATAAACCGCTGTTAACAAAATGTGGCACTAGTATTTTTGGGGCCCTTTATAGTTTGCTGTTCGGTGTGAGCCAATGCTCCGTGTTGAAGGCCGTACCTTGACCTATAATGGTTTACTTTTATAAATTGTTACTTGGATGGAGAGTTGTCTCATTGGCACTCATACCACATCTTCCTATATCTATCATCATAGATACCAGAAATAAATTTTGTTCGTCAGACGCGCGTTATGTCTACAAAAGATTCATCAGGACATTCGAATAAAAAAAGTTTAAAAGGTCAAATAACGTAGTATTTTGGTTATACGTTGAACAAGTATAGGACATATTGACCATGTATATTACATTATAACATATTGACCCTGTATATTACATTATAACATATTGACCCTGTATATTACATCATAACATATTGACCATGTATATTACATTATAACATATTGACCCTGTATATTATATTATAACATATTGACCCTGTATATTACATTATAACATATTGACCATGTATATTACATAACATATTGACCCTGTATATTACATTATAACATTTTGACCATGTATATTACATTATAACATATTGACCATGTACATTACATTATAACATATTGACCCTGTATATTACATTATAACATATTGACCCTGTATATTACATTATAACATATTGACCATGTATACTACATTATAAATTAAACAATGTTGCATACTTAAAATTCTTATGTTCATAAGAAGATTCAATATAAGTATATCACAAGAGTATTTTTAAAAGAATAGAAGGGATGAAAATGGGGTCAAAATTATATGTTTAAAACTATATGACAATTCTTTTGATAATTCTTTTGACATATATACTTTGAACTAACTTTCAGTAACTGCAAGTACTCTTAAATCGTTACTTTGTGTCTTTTTCTCCGGATTGTGATTCTTGTTCTCTTCGTTCTAATTTCCCCATTACATATACAAATACCACTACTACCATTTGATAATTGGTATTCAACGTTGGTGAGTATATCAGGTTTAAAAACTAAAAACAAAAAACAAGCAATCTAAACATATCTATAGGACAGTTTGGTTGTACGAGCTCAGATATAGGTAGATATAGGCAGATGACAAGCGATGCATTAGTTCATATATGTAGATCCACTCTCAATTCAATTTCATAATATCATGTGGCCAATTGAATTTGCGACGTATATCAGTATAATGATTAGTATGATATCTCGGATTTCCACGTCTCTATTTTATTGGATCATATTTACATTGAGCATGTTAATTAATCAACACACGGGTGTTTAAAAGTGTTTGTAAATTTCAAAAGAAAATAAATCAAAACGGTAGGATGCTGACAGACTGAATGTCCTAAAAATGACGCTGGGTGTCTGTTCAAAAATGAACATTTAACTCAACGATATTTTTAGGTGCCAATTTTCTCACTGCAACTGCACTTGGGTGGAGTATTCACCTCCCAGACAACAGGAATTTACAGAATTTGCGTTTCTTATCATAATTGTCTTGTTTGCGGCTTAGAATCTACGATTGACAATGAACTCAAGGGTTTCTGACCCTTTCAAGAAGCCCGAGGCTGTGGATATTTATCCTCCCTTCACGACAAATATTGTGTTGTTCAAGCAGACAAAGCCCCAAACAATATTGTTTTCATATGAAAAAAAAAACATCATTTGGAATGTCTCACTAACTTGGAATTCACGGCAAAAATGGGAATACCACAACATAATTATATACCTACATCATTCACAAAAAAGAAGATTTTAGAAAATCACAAATCCATCCTTTTCTCCTTTGTTATTAACATAATAAAAGGACGATGAAAATCCAAACTTCATAATAATCGTTATAAAGAACGATATAAACATCTTCCTAAAGTTCTTACCACTATTCTTTTCACGTTAAAAGATGGCCTGTAGAAATATTGTAATGAGGTATATTCAACTTATGGCGTTAATCAGATGCAGATTCTTAAAAATTGGAAGATCTACCCCAAAGACTTCAATTACAATGTTTACAATTCTGCAATAGTATCAAAACTTTTGAATTTTCTACCCTTCTATTACACATGCTCAATTAAAAGAACGATTGCATCGACTTATTAAACAGAGCTTTAAAAAAAAAAAAAAAAAAAACAACGGGAAACGTAGATACCAATTCTTTGTACTAGGTCATGAAAAATCTTACTTTGTAAAGAACCACACTGATTCTCACAACAAATACACTGAAGATAAAATCATAGAAATTTTGGACTTTTTGATCACCAACATATTTACTGAGTTTGGTTGAACTAAATTTCAGCAAATAGTCAGCATTCAAATCGGTATCAATTATGCACCACTACTGGCCGACTTGTTTTTGTAATCATAAAGCAGAATTCACACAGAACCTTCTTAAAGACAAAAATTAAAAGCATCTTGCATAGTTCTTTAAATTCACTTTCAGATATATTGATGATGTTCTGCCACCCAATAACTAACATTTTAATGAGTTCTTACATCTAATATATTCCAGTGAGCTTGAAATTAATGATACTACCGAACTTAGAATGTCAATATTGACACTGAGGGACAACTTCAAACTAGACTCTATGACAAACGTGAAGATTTCAACTTTCCAATGTCAACTTCTCTTTCCTAGCAGTAACATGACCTCTGCTCAATCGTATGGCATTTACATATCTCATTTAATACGCTACGCTCTTGCATTTTCACACTAAACAAATTTCATCAATATGACTGTGATCCTTACACAAAAAACTGCTTCAACAGAGAGTTATGAGGAAGACCGACTGAAATCGATACTTCATAAGTTTTATGGTCACCAACACGAATTGGTTAACCATTACGATGTACCGGTGTCTCAACTCACTAGCGATTTTGTCGCGGTCTTAGATCTTTAGATACCAGTATAGTCGTCTGTAATTTATGCGAGTTTGTTCTATTTCCGATATGAAATTTTTAATGAATGAAAATTCTTATGTTGGGTGATGCATGCATAACAGGAGATGCTTACCCTGTGAAAGCAACCGGTCTCGCTTCTTTGGAGTTCATACGATTCCCTCAGGTTCTGTTTTGTTTTTACCTTGAATTGACTCTTCTTAATCGACTTAAGAGATTTTACCATCGGTAAACCAGTGTCGCCTTATTTGAAAAGGAAGTCATTGGACCGAGTGTTTTAATTGCAAGGATGATGTCATTCCCAACGGCCCCATATCATTTGAATAACCGTATGGAATATCTACCGCATAAAAGAATAACAGGGGCTAGTAATCTACCGATGATCAAAACTCGTTAATTCGTTTTTTTTTATTTATACCAAGCAAGGAAAAAATTGAGGGAATCGCATAAAATCCAAATAGGTATTTGACAAAGCCGTTTTCCAACTTCGTTTTTACCAGTAAGAATTTCGAATTTGTGCTCAGTGAAAATGAGCATACACTTCCACTCTTTTGAAGAATCTGAGTCTAACCCCGTTTTTTGTCTAGTTCAATTTGTTGTTCGTGTTGTTAAATCGTTTGTTTACTATAAAATGTTTTTGCTTGTTCTTTGTCTTTTTGTCATGGCGTTGTCTGTCTTCGAATCATCTTTTTTATTGCATCCTTCGTATCTTGTTACATTTTAATTATTTACTATTACTCTTTCACGGAATTTTCATTTTAATTGCAAATATTTAACCTAGTAACCAGCCTTCGAAAGTAGATCTTCTCCAAATATATCATCAAAAACGATGCCTGTTTGTCCACCGTCACCATCGTTCGCTGTTCTAGCAAATATTGTATCACCTTGGTTGACACGTGCGACCACTATAGACGTCGAAGTTAGGAAATCGCTATATGCGTATGCGTGTCCATATATTGCCTCGTTGATAAGCAAATCAGTGCATACTTCACTATTGCTTCCCATCATTTGGGTTCATGTAAAAACGTATACACCGAATGTCGGAACAATTAATATTCCACTGTGTCGATTGTACCCATTTCCTTCGTTTGTCTGTACAGTATCAAATGTTGAAATAAGGTGGTCAACCACGTGACCTTCGTTCTTTGACATGTATGCACTAAAGGCAATTACTGGTGATACTTGTGTTTCTATACAACAAACATATTACAGATTAATGAATGATACATCGCATTTTTTCTTATTAAATATTACTTGAGGAAAATGTTGTTTCCATGTTCATGTGAAAGTAGGTATTTAATTGTTCTTATAGAAAAACGAAAGGCATTCGCCAAGATACTTAATTTTCAGCTAACCATAGACAATAAACTGGCTGGGTTGCCTTGGATTAACTCCCTCAGGCAAATTTGACCTTTGATAGATTAAGCAATCAGGTAAGGTATCTTTTGGTTATATAACTCTTCACTTGTTTCGGTACTTGTACATCCATGGCTATCACACATTTGACTTTAAGCGTTCCTAATGAAAGGGAAAAGCGCTTCGAACGCATAACATTTATAAGGTGCTATTTTCCTTTTTAATGATGGAGAAAGAAGGTGTTGCATGCAAAGCAAAGCTATTTTTTTTCTTTCTATAACACCTGATGACTAAATCTTTCAATGCAAATATGAAGAGACCTTTAAATGATCCATGTATGATCCTTTTTCTAACTACGTATTTCAACCCGATATTTATGAAATCACTTCAGTTGAAGAGGATGGTAAAGGATTATTTTCGTGCAACGTGTTTTGCCATTTTTCTTTCACGTGCAGCCGTGAAAAAGGTTCGTTATTCACCGTGTTTCGTGAAATCGGTAAAAAGATCAACGTGCAAGAAATTTTTAATTGTTCGTTCATCGTGAAATGGCAATTTTATTTCGCGTTCTTCCGTGCAGATACCCCCCTTTACGCCCCTCGTTGAACTTTTAGTCCCCAATGTTATCATAAACCTATAATCCAGTACTTCGGTATCCGAATGAAAATACGGTTATTGTTTTATTGAAATTTACTTTTATATTGTGAAAATTGTTTTATAAACGGACTGTGTCTCCTTCATGCATGACTCTGAAGTACGGGTTACCCTTAACCGTTGTTTGTTTTGTTTTATCAGTTCATCAACGTTTGCACAATGTTTTTGATGTTGAAATGTATCAGTCTCGAACATTACTGAACAGTCCTTGTGTAGAAATGCGCATCAGACTGAACTTTTGCTTAAATCTTGAAAAATATAATCTGCTATTACCCAGTAACCTCTTCTGTGTATCGCCTCTATTGACTTCTCCAGTCTGTAAGCAATTTAATAATCCTTCTTTAAAGACCTTCGGATTATGTTTTGGTTTCCTGATGCTCATTGATAAGCAACATTTGATTTATTTTCTGTTAATCCATTTCTAATGTCCATCTCAGCTTTCCCACATCTAAGTTTCAAACCAAAGGACGATAATTCAGATTTTAATGTATCTAATTAAACAGCTACAAGTTCGTTCCAAAACTCATTCAGACGTCTGTTCTGTTCAATAATCAACAACTTCAATTCTTTTAAATCATGACCGTCCAAGATTGTATAATAGGTATGATATGTATTATACTTTGGAGATGGACAGTTTGATGGAGAGTTGTCTCATTGGCACTCATACCACATCTTCTTATTTATAATGAAACCCACATAATGCAATCAAAACTATTAAACAAGATCCGACCATTGTTCTTGCATGCCTACGTACATGTAAAGATAACAAACATGTACGCAAATGTAATACACTTAGATTTAAGGATAAGAATATTTGAAGTTAAAGATCAAAATGTATCACTTGAATATTAAAATTTCCCTATACTTCCAACAGACAAAAAGATACTTTAACCCACACCACATTTGTAATGTGCATGCTGAATTCTAACGGTTGTCTTTACATTTCCTTTAATTGTTCAAATAAGACGATATTTTAATTTCTGCCAGTTAAATTACGCTTAAATTGCAGTTTTCACTACTGCATTTCAAGTTTAATCCAATTATATGTTATACTACTCGTTTTGACATTCGGTTGACTTTCAATTACTCGCTTTTTGTTTGGGAATCTTAAGAGGAAAGAAAAAAAAATGCAAATGTTTTATAATATTCAGAATAATGCCCTTAAATATTTATATAATCTTGCCCCTCTTAACATTCAAAGTACAACACAATATGTCTTGCGAAATGCACACTATATTATTTTAGCATATTGTAGGTTGTCCTTATTTCTCAAACATTAATTCCATAAAAAGGACCAACATGTAAATCATGTTCATGTGTACAATTTTGTTTAAAACCGATAACCGATATGAACATTGATTAACTTGGTGTGTTATGTGTTACCATCTCATTGACATATGCACCGCATTACTTTTATTTAAATAAAAATAGGAAAATATTATATTTGCCTAATTTTCTCTTGGTACAAGTTATCAATTTAAATCATTTCTTTTTCCCTAGATTCTTTTTACTTGTAAATATTTCTATATAGTAACAATTTACCCGGTTTTCATGAATTTGCATGTATATTGGATTTTAAAGTATGTAGTATGAGGAGTTCATACAATTTTTATAACTGTTACAAGAAGAACTTCAATCATGTTTACTCTTTGTCCATATTCTAGACTACATTGACAAAGAGTGTTTAAGCATTTAGTTTACAACTACCTATGATAAACACTGGTACGTTCTATCTATCTTCTTTTTTATGTATATATATATTTGCAGTAGTTTGTTCAATTCGTGTAAGTGCTCAGCTTTTTTTTTGGCTGAAAAATGCATCATTTGATGGCATGGGTTGTTTTTATACGAAATTGGTTTAAAATAATTTGTAAAAATGTGTCTTTCAACAAGGTTTGATTTTTTGGTTTTGAAAATGTTTGCTATGAAAATGACAAAGAAGGCTTTGATTATTTTTATTATTTTTTCTAACCGAGTAACCAGCCAGCAAAGGCGGATCTTCTCCATGTATCACCATAAAAAGCACCCGTTTGTCCACAACGACCATCGCTGGCCGTTCGTACAAACACAGTATCTCCTTTGTTGACACGTGTAACCACAATCGAGGTCGCCGTTTGTCTCACATCAAGAGAACCACTAAATCCATATACATGTCCATATATAGCCCCATTTATTATCAAATCTGTACAGACGTCTGAATTGCTATAAATAAGTAAAGTGTAGGTAAAGACAAAAACACCCGATTGTGGAACTATAAAGGAACCTGTATGTTTGTTGTAGCCATTTCCCTCATTAACTTGTACAACATCAAATGTTAAAATTTTATGATCAACAACATGGTATTCAGTCTTAGACATGTAGGCACTGAATGCTATTACTGGAGGTCTCGGTGTTACCGTTGTAGCTGCTGGTACTGCAACAAATGAATATGGTATATAAAAGTGAAAACATGCAATACATGTATTCCGTTTTTACGATGGTACCGGTGTTAGTGTGTGACTGTAATTACTAAAACCAGGTACTCTCCAGCAAATGTTTAGTTACGCGTTTGTGTTTTGTCATATCTGAATGTTTTGAATTATTTAGAACTTTTTTTTCTACTAAATTCATAATATGTTCAATTTATAGCTAACCATAATGAGTAGACATTGGCTTTTCTAAACTGTGTGGCGACTTCTTGGTGTCTTTTTGTTATTTATGTAGGGTTTCTGTCTCATTGACGAGTATCCCGCATATCCTTTAATCCCAAACGTATAACGTTTAAAAGTATGGAACCTTAAAAGTTTAACCATTACAATTAAATTCTTGAAAAAATGTCACCGTTGATTACGATAGTTGCTAGGTTAGTTTTAATAAAATAATTTGAAAAAATATAATTGAAATGCATCCTTTATATCAAACAATGAACGAAGAGTAGTCAATCATGCGATTGGAAGAATCAGAGACTACCAAGCAGCGGTATGGACCATAAAAGTAATATAAACATGTGACACCTTTTCAGTACGAGCTTCGCGTGTTTCTTGAACCAATTTTCATCAAATGAACTAAAATTGATTACAGAAGGAAGTATTTCAGCAAACAATATACATACTTACATTCAATTAACGCAATTGATCTAGGTTCTCTATTAGTCATGGGGCTAGTTTAAAGCTATAGAATACATTACTTGAATTCAATTTCCATTTTTCAGTACCTATTTGAATGAAAAATACGTTTATTTCGGGTTAAGAATTTCAGATACTGTTTATCGTATAATAAAAATGTTTCTTTACCTAATAACCGTTTTCTGTCATCATAGTTGCTTCGTCCCATTCCATGGCGGGTGTCGGGCAGTCTATCATTTACCCTTACTGTCTCTGTGTCATTGATATGTCCTTTCCATGACTGATTTTTTGCAATTTCAATTTCTTGGTGTTCTTTAACTCTAGCATCCGATTTCTGAACAGTAAGAGCTTTATCGCTGTCGTTCGAATATTCATGGTTGAGTGAGTATGATGCCAACCTTGCTCTCAGTGCCACTATTTCTGTATCTTGACGACTGTTTTCAGCTTTTTGTTTTACTAATTCCTCGACAATTTCATCCAAACGTCTGCTTTGCTCAACTATTAAAAGTTTAAGCTCTTTAAATTCCTGACTCTCGTGAACTGCATATGAAGTGTATGCCTGAAAAAGATACAAAACAGTCATATATGACAAATTCATTTTGAAGAAGAATAAATATATAAACTTGGCCAATTCAATCTTAGTACAATGATAAGAAGTGTTCCAATTTGATATGGTGTTCTATTGGTAATAATTTAATCTCGTTCGTGTGCCTTATTAACAAAGTATATAATCATAAAATCTATGGTACCGTAATTAACGGGAAAGAAAACACGTTAACTAGTAGTTACTCCTAAATGATCTAAATTTCTTATAATATATAAATATTCATTCATTGTGTATGAGGTGCAGCCTGATTAAGAAAACTTTTTATGAAATTCTGACTTTATTCTATAGATTTTAAGGGCACTATCATTTGATGGCAATATTGGCCATCCATGCTGTATTCAAAGGGGAAAAAAGGAAATTTGAAAAGTTCATCCTATGAGCTTGAAAAAAGTGGGTCAGTGGAAGGGTTGATATAGGGTTCCCCATGCCCATGAAAACACTTGAAATCTGGTGTATTCCCCCGTTTTGGTCACATTTTTCAATGAAGCTGTCACGAAGCCAAAGTTTAAGTTATTGTCTGTTATTTTGCCCATGCTTTCGGTTTTCTTACTGAACTGATTTTGACATTATTGTCGTTCAGATGAAACTGTTTTTTTCCGACCCGGCGATTTGCGTTCTGGGTTATAATCCTTTAAGATTTAGGACAGTTCACATTTGGTTATACCTGTACTCGCTCAAGTTCGCATGTTAAAAATCTCAAATTTTATTACCTTAGGTTGAGAAGTATCATTACTAACTCGAAACAGTTGATGATTTTTTCATGAACTTACAACAATATAGAGAAATCTCAGATGTGCTCTAACATTTAATACCGCAATTCATGAATCTGTTTGGAATTGTATCTTATCCAATATGTATTGAGCAAATACAATTTGTTTAAACTAAACCGTAATCAGTCATTCATCGAGGTCGTTAAATGTTGAATACTGAATTCAATTAGTTGTTTTTTAACAATTAAAAGCCTTACCACTCCGGCGCACCGGTTTTTTGGTGGGGGTTTTGTGTTGCTCAGTCTTTAGTTTTCTATGTTGTGTTTTGTAAAATGTTGTTTGTCTTTTCGTCTTTTTTATTTTTTTGCCATAGGGTTTAAGTAATTGTCACAAATACAATTTGTAAGCTCTCATTCACGGAGATGTAAAATTCTTTTTACATCAATTTTGTGACTATCAATGACATTGCTGTATGTACATAGCATACCACCCTCTTTGATGATGACAAAATACTTGACACTAGTTACTTTACAAGAAACATACAAATAAACGTATTTTAGCAATTAACCTATGATATATGCACAACAAGGCATTGATGTAATGATGATGTTTGCATCGTAAAGCTCAGGATAAGATTATTGTAAGTAGATATGTGAAGTAATTCAATCTAAGCGTCAAAACACAATTTATCTGGTGCAAATTTCTTTCTCAAACACTGAGGAGTTTGACCAAACGTAATATGAACACAGTTTGTTTGTTTCTAGGTCTAGGTGATGAATACGAGATTCATATTGTTGTTTGTCAGAATCAAAAGGAGAAATAAATCAAGGTGCTTACAAAGACTTATGTCTCAAGTATACAAAGTCATTTCCTTAATCGTATAAACTAGGCCAAGTTTGATAACAGTATAATTCCGGATGCAAATGCTATTTAAATCTCAATTTCACTTTTTCGAACTGATAAAAATCCTAATGACCCTCCATTTTTCATAAAACTTTAGACGTGTTACGTTAATATTTTTAAATCCGTTCCGCTCTGATGAAATTCCCTGAATTCAAAATTTAATTTTATGCTTTTTAAACATGTATATTTACTATATAATAGAGTAAAATCTAGCGTTAGGTTTCGTTTCATCTTCATATTTTCACGTTCTTTGTATTACCACTTGAAATCTCAACACATTTTCTTTAAAAAATTTTTTGAAAACACATCAAAGATACCAAACTTGTAATGCTTCAGCCTTGTGAACAAGTAAGCTTCAGCCTTGTGAACAAGTAATTTTTTTGACCATTTTAGTATTTGAAAATATATATACAAGTGTGAGGAACTTTTATTTCTGTATACTTAGAAAATTATTTTCAAAGATGACTATTTATATTTAACTCATTGTCGCCATTTGTTTTCTTGTTTGGTTTTTTGATTTGTCGATTGATTGATTGATTGATTGATGATTTCTTTAAACTAAATCTTTTAGTCAATAATGGTCTTTAGTTATACTAAGATGTTGTTAAAGGGGGTCTTCATGTGAGATATTGCTACGCTGGTATTCATCTGAAATTTGACAAAAACAAACTATATGTCTTTTGAGTATTAATGTCGTTGGTTTACTGTCTTATTGGTTTGTAACCCAATTCTCCTTTTTTCATATTCTTTCGCAGTATGACCTCTAATTCGTAGCGCTTTTCTTGACTAACGTTCTGTGGTAATTCACAATGACAGGTCAAATGATAGACAATTTTGTTTTACTGAAAACTCGATTTAATTTTGGACGACATCCTAATTGTTAGTTGTGAAGAAAAATACTGATATTTAAGTAAGCAATACAACAGTAAATATTTCATTATTCATTATTGAATTTTGAATAATGAAAAATGAATAATGGACGTACTTTAGCGCGGTAGAAAATAGTAACAAAAATTAACGCGCATTTCAAAAATCGGTGAGTATAAAATTAATGAAGCGGAAACTACTGCGCCATCATAAATCTCTTATTCATCAGGAAATTTTATATTTGGATTTTTTGTGAACAGTAAAATTTCCTTACTATGTACATATGTTATTTCCTCTAACGAGTATGTTAACCCAATTCTGTATTCATTTAAGAATATTCTTTATATTTTAAAACTTGATAATTCTCAAATTATTAAATCTTAAGTCCATTGTTCTCTTTCAAATAATTTTAGGTCATTATTATCTATTATTAAAGCCTATTCAAACGTCCTTGAATTACTTATTAAATAACTATATGTCAGAAGTTGGTATAATATTGAGAAGGGATAAAGTTATTAGATTTAAAATAAATACCAACTTTTGTTAGAAAAGAAACATAAACCTGGCACTGTAATAATTTGGATTCAGTGATTTTTCAGTCGGATAGATTGTTGGACAGAAATAGACAATAGCGTTTTGTGTTTGTATATGTATATATATATATATATATATATATACATGTTGAAGGCCGTACGGTGACCAATAGTTGTTAACTTCTATGTCATTTGGCCTCTGGTGGAGAGTTGTCTCATTGGCAATAATACCACATCTTCTTATCTTTATAATCATTGTGTGGTGCATCTAATATAGTTCCTACGTCACACGTTGTTTGACTGTTATGACCTCTCAGTCGTACAAAAGCCGACAGTGATTAGGCAAAAACGTTATATTTGTTCCTATTTTGGCAATGCATGATATTATTACGTGACAAATTAGTCTATTAATCAGATATATGTACATAAACAATGTATAGTCTTAATTGGAAAATGAATGGGCAACGATTTGTCACTTTCATTTCTGCATTAAAACGCCCTCGGTACACCCCATTTATTCATGCAATTAATTATATAATATATGCACTTATATAAACAATTTTTAAATAAATGTCTGGTAATTTTGAAGCTTCAGGTCGTCGTCTGTTTACACATTACAACCATTTATTCTGTCGCGAGCCATAATTTTACAGATTGAATTAAGTAAACATTGAAATTTATCTATCCATTTTAATTTTCTGAAGAAACAATGATTTATCAAACAGAAGCTAATATCAAAGGGAGAGAAGGTCATTAAGGTTGACAAATGAAACAAAATAAATGGTCGATGGTGTTTATCCACCCCCATCTTTTAAGTATTACAGCTTGTTTTGTCCAATAACTTTATTATCTCTCCTTGTTCAAATTACTGTTAAAGTCACCTCCTCTATGTAATGTTATCTTGTTGGTGATAAAGTAATATATGCTCTGTAGGGGATAATTTCGCGTCTTCACTAATTTAAGATTATTCCGATCCATACTCACAAGAAAAATAATAAATCATATATAACCTATACATAGATAAATAAATGAATAATTTTGGACACTTAAAGTGTATGCTTTGATAAGGCAAGTGTGAAAAAAATCATTAAAAAAACCTCAAAATGACCGAAGAAAAAAATCTATAATCTACTGTTTTGATTTACTTTATTTCTTCTTCTTCTTCCGGTAAGGCGTTGACCTCATACTTGAGTGATTTAATAATCTTATTTCAAGCTTTTAATAAAAAAATCATTCAAAACACATATATCAGTTTCCTTAAAAAAGAGAGGCGAAAGATACCAAAGGGATATTCAAACTCATAAGTTGAAAATAAACTGACAACGCCATGGCTAAAATAGAAAAAAAGACAAACAGACAAACAACAGTACACAAAACATAACATTGAAAACTAAAGACTGAGCAACACGAACCCCACCAAAAACTGGGGGTGGTCTCAGGTGATCCGGAATGGTAAGCAGAACTTGCTCCACATGTGGCAATCGTCGTGTTGGTCATGTTAGTACAAACCGTCGGTAATAAGTCTAATTCGGTAAATCACATTCGGGGAAAAGGGACGGGATTGTAGTTACGACATTTGGAACATATCTGCTATCATCTGTGAAACCGATATTCTATAACGGTCAAGCAAAATATGATGGCGTCGCATAAGCTCCATCGATTTTGAAATTTTAAAATATGCGCTTTTATTACCTCAATATAACCGGGGGTAAAAAAAAATCTCCTACATTAATCGCTTTAATCGAATTTTTATAGAGATCTTTGACCATGTTGTCGCTATTTCAGTTTTTTAATCAAAATCCATTATGAAATACAAATTCTCCCAATATGTCATAGATCGTCATACAGAATCTGAGTTAAGTACAATGGGCCAGAATGAATGTTGTTGTTCAGCGCAATTTTAGGAAACTTCGGCTGTCATTCGGGCTTCTTGGCTCACATTTTGCGTTGAACTGAGGAAAAATCCAAATTAATTCGAATGAAGTTGGATCGAGCTTTGCTAAGTGTGCTATCACTTTAATTGCTTTGGCTTATCACTGGCTCACGTTAAGTTTGGTTTGGAGTGTCGCCTAACAATCGTTTTGGATAATGGGATACTTAATCTCAATTAATTTATATTATTCATTTTTACGTGGTAATTAAAATAGAATTCACGCAATCCCCCAATCCCAAAATGATAAATACTGAAAACTTTTAAAAGATCATTTGAAGTGGTACTTTTATACTCTTTCTCTTTGTGGGTATTAATCAGATCCTACTTTCAATTTCAAATGCTTGCGTCATTGAAAAATAAAGAATTGCACCCTGGGAAATAATGAATCGCCATGTTGAAAGAATTTACATACACAATTAGACAAGATAAAAACATAGAAAACAGCGTTATTTTGAATTGAATTGATAAAAGGAATACGAACAAATGATTCTTCAGGAACGTCTTAAATCACGCACCCCTAAAAGCATCAGCTCTGTATTCAATTTATATGTGCAATTAAAGGTAAACCGCTGAAGGGTTTTGGTTGTAAAAATCAGCTGATCTAATAAAAAAATAATAACAATTCTATATAGAAGTGATTGCAGTTTATTAAACAGTTATGTAGTCAGTATGGATCAGCCTTCATACAGTGCTGCTAATGTAGCGAGCAGTAGTGAATGCACAAGAGACCAATTGCCATCTATTTTCCTTCAGAATCAACAAAGTATTGAGAATCGGAATCTCTTGTTTAATCAATCTCTACATCAGCTACAACAGCATGACAACCAACTTTCACAAAGCACTGAGGCATTGCATGTAGGATATGAAGATATTGATCAAAAGCCAGACCTTGCCAAAATATCTAAAGGTATAAAATATATTGTTACTTGTGTCGTCAATAAAAAGATGTACATGTATCATCAGTGTCTAATTCCCTATACTTTGTAATATTTCATTTAGATGTAAAAAAAAAATTGGGGGAAGTACCTGCTTATGTTTTTATACACAACAAAATCATCAGAAAACAGTTCATATTCGTCACGAAGTGCACTGATCGCAAGCTTGATTTGCATAAAGGATGTCCTCCCATGGAGTAGGTAACCTGTCTAAAAATTAGGGTAACACGAATGAGCCAAATAACACCGTTATTATCCAAATAACACTTATAATGACTGAATAACACTTGAAATTTTATTACTAGCACATATTGGTGACATTTAAACATTGATTATTAAATAATGATATAAGTGTATTTTATAACTTAAAAATGATTTACAGAAAGCAGGTAAGTTCATAAAGATCATTATAAATATTAGTGTGTACATCCAACATGGCGACCAAGGAAATCACAATGGGAAGAATAAAAGAATGATTGCATGCAATCCCTCAATGTGTTTATTTTAAACCACCAAAGTGGAGCCCTCACGCCACATCAAGGCAATGAACAATGTGAGGGTGGGCGCCTCCCCGTTTACAGAAAATATGGAATAGTTAACTGTTTACAATAGTTATTTTTTTATTTATAGTTATTAAAAAAAAAAATATATAATTAAAAATTTCTACTTTTAAATAAAATATCAGTGTATTATATATTTTTTAAATTTTAAAATGGAGAGTAACCAAGCCCTTTTAAAATTACTAAGATATCCTGCACAAGGCACAGGCTTATCTGTCGTAGTCCGCGAAAACAATTTATTTAGAAGTTATTGTGAAAAATTAAAACTACTAAGATATCCTGCACAAGGCACAGGCTTATCTGTCATAGTCCAGGAACTTTTTAACATCGAATGTCTAAAATAATCCAGAAATTCATACTTTTTTTTCTTTCGTACAATAGAATTTTGCAAAAAAAAAGTGTTTTATTAAACAGAAAAAACTCATATCAAGTAAGTTTAAATAATCTTTTTTTTAATTTTTATTTTCTGAAGAAAAGAAATATTATTTTAAATAATCAAAAATTCTTTGTGAAACAATAAAGCTTATTACACTTTTACAGAAGATTTAGTTAGGAAGTACATATATTGTATATAGTTGTAAATATTTATTTGTGTTCTTTTTTTTTTAATTATTATTATTGGTTTTGGTAATGCAGCCTTGGTATACCAAGACAGTCACAAGCCTGTTTAATGCAGAGTGTCCATACTGTAATATAATTTCATTATCATTTAATGATTAATTATGTAATGGGCACGTGTCAGTAAACAACCATCTAATTAACAATATAATAGAATTGTAAGGTAATAAATATTTTGATTATTGGGAACTTGGCATTATCACAATTAAATTATCTAATTGGCACAAAATATTTCATTATTAAACTTATTTAATGTATTAAAATTGATGAACATAGCAATAAAAAAAATTAAATGTTGAATTTTGAGTAAAGTAAATGGAATATATATTGCCAAGGAAAATGAAAAAGAAATAAGTTAAATATAATCTTATTAGTGAAATTAATGTCTTCATTAAAATTAAATATGTACAATTTCGCATTTTTTCTTTATATATTTCATATACCTTCTAATAAATATTATGTTAAAAATATACTTTATAAAATTACTTACCTTTCTAGGGCCTTGGCCATGTCGTACTTGTTGCCTGTAAAGCAGCAGTCCTTACATAGGAACTTTAGAGACACATCTGATCAGGCCGATAACATTGAATCATTCACTGGGACACAAGCAGTGTGAACCCAACAATCACAACTACTGCACTGAATTGTGCAATCAACACATTCTTCATCACATTGAACACAAGGATATAAAGCCTTTTGAAAAATGGAAGACAGCACATATGTCTTCACAGGTTTTTATACCAAATTTTAGTTACTTGTAAAATCATTTATATTTGCCAATGAAAATCTTTAATTACTTACATGTATTGAGAAAATGTTATACAACACACATACGAATCATCCATTTAGCTGCTTTGTTTTTATTATAAAACAATCAAGTAAAATCAACTTTTTGATTAAATTTAATATGTGAAAATTCTTAATTACATTTCATTCAATATTGAGTAAATCATTAATAAAACTAATAGGTGATTGGAGTAATTGCATGGCTTTGATGTACTTGTTAACTTTTCAAAACCTTACTGAAAAAAAATTATTGGACAACACTCTGTATATACAGTACATTATTTAATACTTTATTTTCATAGCATTTCCCTTTGAATGCATATGCAATCATTCTTATATTCTTCCCATTGTGTTTTACTTGGTCGCCATGTTGGATGTACACACTAATATTTATAATGATCTTTATGAACTTACCTGCTTTCTGTAAATCATTTTTAAGTTAAAAAATACACTTATAATATAATATTATTTAATAATCAATGTTCAAAAGTCACCAACATGTGCTAATATTAAAATTTCCAGTGTTATTCGGTCATTACATGTGTTATTTGGATAATAACGGTGTTATTTGGTCATTCGAGGTACCGTAAAAATGATATATTCTGGAGTAAAAAGTCGGAAATATGAAAATAGCCTGTTATATTTTTTTGGTCAACACTATAACCTCGGTGACCGAGTGGTCTAAGTAGTCGCACTACTGTATCACTAGCCTGTCAACAATGAGGTTGTGAGTCCTAATCACGCAGAGGGCAGGTGCACTCAACTCCAATCTTAATTGACTAGGATTGTCATTTTTCTACAGAAGGTCAGTGGTTTTCTCTGGGCACTCCGGCTTCCTCCACCAATAAAAAATGACCGCCACGAAATAGAACAACAGAGTTGAAAGTGGCTTTAAACACCAATCAATCAATCAATATAACCTCTGTTTTCATTTTAACTCGTCATTAGATACTGATCACCTCATTTTGATGTATCAAGAAAATCTCAACTCCATTTACAATTTAAATGAATATATGTAAGTGAAATAATAAAATCTTTCTTTCAGCCATAACTTGATTTTTGAATTGATTTGTTGGGTTAAAAATATATTTGAAATTTTTATTATCCTCATTTATGAAATCTCAATATACATTGTACATTTGTACATACATGTATACTATATTTCTTAATTACTTATTGTGTTACCAATATGAAATGGTTAAAATTAATCTATAGTTTGGTTGTGTAGGCCTCTCTTTTCCCTTGAAATTGTTAACAATGTCTAGGAAAATGATTGACCAGTGAATCTAGATTTATCAGTGACAGCAATACTAGCTCCAATGATCCTGTTGGTCTTCTGACCTACAATGTATTGTTCATATATAATTATTAGAATAAGTTTGATGACTTTATTCAACAGAAAGTGTTATACAGCCAGCAGACTCCAACACACCAAAACAACAGTTTGTACCATGTAAAGTATGTGGTGATCGAGCCTCAGGATTTCACTATGGTGTTACTTCATGTGAAGGTTGTAAGGTAATAACAACAAACTCATGTGAAGGTTGTAAGGTAATAACAACAAACTCATGTGAAGGTTGTAAGGTAATAACATCAAACTCATGTGAAGGTTGTAAGGTAATAACAACAAAAAGGGTCAAATTTTAATAAAAGAAGGGAATTCCTTGACATGATTTACTGCATATGTAAAATAAGCTTGGCATAAAGAAAATATAAAAACTGTACAAATATAAAATCTCTTATTCATCAAACAAGCTCAGGGTTGGCAAAAACCCAGGTTTTAAGAGTATTGCCAAGACCAGTAGGAAATACTGGGGAAACCTGGGTTTTACTGGGTTTTACCAAGTAATACTGGGTTATATGAAATACTGGCCTGAATTTTAAAGAGGATTCAGTGATTAATCACGAATGCAATACATTAAAAATATTTATAAAAATAAAACATAGTATTTTGATTTATAAGTTCACTTTTTGGAGACTCTTAATTATAAAGTTTATAAATCTGAGAAAGTATTGTTCCAGCAACTCTAAGACAAGTGTACATGAAGACGCATACATGTAAGACAAATATGAAAAGCTTTTCTCATTAATCCTCCTAAAAATATATTAATTGGACTTTCTGCATAGATTGGTCAAACTGTTAAAGCCAAATAATCATGATAATTCAATTTGATTTTTTAAAATATATATAATTTTTCAGAATTAACAACTATATGTAAGGAAAATTACTTTTAAACAATTTTTGTTCATTGCTGAAAATTTTTACTCATCAGTAAATATATGTACCACACTAATTAATAAGTAATTATGCCCGACCTATGATAGTAGAGGGCATTATGTTTTTCGGTCTGTTCGTCCGTTCGTCCGTCTGTTCATCTGTCTGTCCCGCTTCAGGTTAAAGTTTTTAGTCAAGGTAGTTTTTGATGAAGTTGAAGTCCAATCAACTTGAAACTTAGTACTCATGTTTCCTATGATATGATCTTTCTAATTTTAATGCCAAATTAAAGTTTTGATCCCAATTTCACAGTCCACTGAACATAGAAAATGATAGTGCGAGTGGGGAATCCCTGTATAATGGACACATTCTTGTTATTCAGATTATAGCACAGATTTATTTATATAACAATAATCAGCCTTTTCATTTCTATAAGTGTTCATAACATGTCCTCTTAAGGTGTTAATTTAGCAATTTGATTGTATAACAATTAAAATTTACAATTCACTAAGTCACGTTGCAATAAAATGCGTTTTTTCAAAGTTTGGATTATTGAAAGAAAGCTAGGAAATTAACAAGGTATCCTAAAATGTGCAAAACTTGTATTCTGCCTACATAGAACTATTGGAGAAAAGGAAGAAATTGAATTTTCAATCCTCTAGAAATGACTCTCAGTGGTTATATGTATAAAATGTATATATTTAGTTACAATACTATGAAACTACAACAAGTCTTTAATATTCTGTGTAAAAATAAGCTTAAAAAATCATACTGCCCAGTATTGCTTAGTATTACCCATTTCTTGGAGTATTACCCAGATGGTTTTCCCGTCCGGGTTTTCCCGCCCGGGTAATACTGAACAAGCTAGATATTGGAAACTAATACATGTTTATACAATACATCAAATTTTAGGTCCTTTTTGGTTTTATCAGCTCTACGATGTTTGCATAGGTTTGGGATTTTAAAATATTTTCGAAATAAGCATCTGGTGCAGTAATATTGGTACTGTTATACATAATGTTAAACAGAAACACCATTTTATACATGTGTACCAAAACCCTACTAGAAAAAGCACCTTCAGATATTAAAACAAAGATTGCCACCAAATACAAAAAGTAGAATATATGAAAATATGAAAACATGCAGTGTTCCCGCCTGCCCTAAATAGAAGGGCGGCCCGCCCTTGGTGCCCTTACCCCCGCCCTTCTGCCCTCCAAAGTAAAAGAATGCCCCCCTCTGCCTTTTCAAAAAAATAAAATTTCCAAATTTCATGGCTACCGGCGTTTCCGGTAAAATTGTTTCTGATTGTGTAACACTAATTAACTGACAATGGGATTAAGTTAAATACTTAATGCTTTGGCAGTTTTATCACCTTTGTTAATGATTGTTTACTGCTAATTAGTGGATTTAAGATAATTGAACAAATACTAGATATTTAATACAGAATGAAATGTCCACATGTTATCCATTTGTAATGTTTATGTACAGCATGTACACCATAAAAAATTTATTTCAGTAGGCATAACATAAAAAATAAAGTCTTAAACAATTATAAAGGCATACATAATTTTCATAAACATCAAAATGATATGCTTTGCTTCTTGGTATGATAATTTGATAATAAAAATTCTTACTGGAACCAACATCAAGAAAACGTTAATTTCTGAATATGGTTTAAATACAACTAATGTTCTCCAGCTGAGCCTAGCAATATTCAAGGTAATTTATACACGGTCCAACATTGCCCTTAAAATCTGGGCTATAACGCAAAAGTGCCCTATCAGACAACTAGCACCCTTCTGCCCCGAGATTCAAGCTGGAACACTGACATGAATACCATAGGATAACATTTTATAGCAAAAACAATATACCACAACAACGTCATTCATTTTTAACACTTTTAATGACACACTCATCATACCAGAAGCCAATGAGTAAATTATAGTGTCTGAACAAAATAGAAACCTTAAATATGCATTTAGGGAGCACAGACTTTATAAAGAATAGTTTTTCCTGAATATGCATGTAATAATTGCCACCAGAAGATAAGAAAGCAACAATCAATCAATATAGAGAATAGTGATGAACCATATTTAGTGATTTAATTATTTATCTTAGGGATTCTTCAGAAGAAGCATTCAGAAACAGATAGAGTACAGATGTTTAAGGGATGGAAAGTGTATGGTAATACGACTGAATAGAAACAGATGTCAGTACTGCCGCTTTAAAAAATGTTTGGCTGTAGGAATGTCTAGAGATTGTGAGTATTAATTACTGATTGAAACACATTATCAAAAGAAAAAGTTACACAAAATTATATTCACATGAAAAATTTAATGGGATAATTAAATGTACAAAAATCTGTCCATCATGATTAAAAACGAAATAAAAATTAAAAAAAATCTTAAAATTATATTCACAAAAAGAATTTAATGTGATAATTCAGAATTAAAAAAAATATCCATCAGGTTTGATTTCTAGAAAAGAGAAGAGTGGAAATGAACTGAATTGTTTTACGTTCATGACATTTGTCATGTCAGGGCTTTTTATAGCCGACTATATGGTATGGGTTTCGCTTATTGTTGAAGGCTGTACAGTGACCTATAGTGTATATAGATGGTTAATTTTTGTTATTAACACAATTCTCTATGTTGTTTTTTTTTGGCCCAAGTTTTCTTTTTTTATTTTCCTACTTGTAAGCCTGTGACATAAATGATACAGGTTATTCCAGGAACATGTTTGAGGTGCATGATAATTGGTACCTTGGTGTGAATGTTGTAGGAAGATAAAAGTAATGCATCCAATCTAAAATTATAAACTA
Organism: Mytilus coruscus; assembly: GCA_017311375.1. Classification (NCBI taxonomy): domain Eukaryota; kingdom Metazoa; phylum Mollusca; class Bivalvia; order Mytilida; family Mytilidae; genus Mytilus; species Mytilus coruscus. Next base: position 78,723,897 of record CM029604.1, read on the forward strand.
AGAATTGTCATCCCCTTTCCAGTTACATCGCGAGGGGAGTTTTCACCTTGTCAGTTTTCTTATCAAACCTGTTTTATTACTTAATATCTGTATTTGATTTTGAGAGGAATAAACATGAAAAAAAGAATAGAAACCAAATGTTTATTTTGGAAATTTAAAAATAATCTCTATAAGCATGAAAAGTTAATGATATAAAAGAATTTTGTATTTTAGCTGTGAGATATGGAAGAGTACCAAAAAGATCTAAAAGTGTAGATGATCCATTTGGAGGATCCAGTGACTTGTATCCTGATGATTCTGCAGCAGAAAGTCGCCATCTAGCATTATATGACATCATCCTCAATATCTCTCAGGCACATCATGCACATTGTGCTGTGACGGAGGACAAAATAAAATTACTGCAGCGAAAACATTCTACATTGGTAGGAGTATTACCTTTCTTTATTGACAAACAGTGTAAATAGTCACATAAATACAAATTGTAAGACAAAACCTTTCTTGCCTTATACACAAATTAACACAATAACAATAGTCATCATGAACACTGAAATCTAAAAGTTTTCCTTTCTTCTTTTTGTGTGATAACTTCAGGTATAGTGAAAACTTGTTGACGTCATGTACATGATGTATAAGCCCAATGTCATTAATGTTGCCTAGGAAAAAAGCGATAAACAGATTATCTATGGCCTTTCAAACTTGAAGAAGAATTCCCTCACGTTTTCAGAATCCTAGAAAATCTATAATCATAAGTACATGTAGGCAAATATCTGAAGAAACAGATCCTAAATGTTTCTAGAGGTGGAAAATCATATACAGATTGTAAATGAACATCATTGCAAGTCATATAGATATTGAGTAAAAAATAAAATACTGTATAGTGGGTTATTTTTTCGCGGGTGTAAAATTTCGCGATTTAAGGACAACAAAGTATACGAAAAATTTTGGCGGGTTTTATTTTGGTGGATTCTTAAGTCCTAATTAAATATTTTGGCGGATACTGCAATAGCTGCAGATAAAAAGTTGAAACAATTGAGAAGCAAGTGTCTATTGTTATGATTGATTAATTTTTTTACCTGAATGACGTCTTATTTATTGATTATATTCTGATACAGTTAATCAATAGAACACCGGTAACTTAGATATTTGTCACAGGTATACACACTTCTTGTAAATTTTACAGCTGATTAGTTACAAAATTGACCAGACCTTTGATGTACTAATTAGTTTATAAAATAATCAAAAGTGACTTACAACTCTTATGTAATTTGACACTAATTAATAAGGGTAATTACCTGATAGAGAACCTTACACTCTAAATCTAAAAATTTGACACATATTGATAAGGGTATACACACCTAACAGTCATTTTATAAAATACATGAATGTACAATGCTCTTTGGCATTAATGTTGTTAAAACTAACTTATACCGTTATTGACCTGCCTTCCAGAAAAAAATATTGTTTACAAAACGCTTTTGCTATTAGCAAGCAGGGCTCACGCTACCAGGCGACTAGGGCGAAGAAGTCGCTTTCCGGTCCGTCACTTCACTTTGCCCGACCCGACCCTCAAAAGCGAAAACAAGTCACCCTGTTGTTTGCAATACTCGCTTTCAGTCGCTTTCGTCATAGGACATTTTCAGTTTTTACCATGTTGATAAAACATCAATTTTTTATTGATTATTAAAGAAATTCAGACATAAACGATTCATTTTCTGAAGAAAACAGGTTTAAGCATTGACTTTACAGTGTGTAGCAGGTTATTTAATTAAAAAGACAACTTTTTATCACTGTATGCACTTCCGGTACTTGTTACTCAGAGAGGGTACATCAATCTAACTTTCGACGGCAAAATAAGTTTGTTACTTCATTTGAAAGTGATAAAAGTTGCCTCCAGTAAATGTTTAATCCATTTATTGCATTAAAAACGTCATATTCCTTTCCAAAAGCTTGTCAAACATTGTTTATTTTTGTAAATTTTCTTCATCCACCTAATCGTTTACTAACTACGGATCGGAACCGGACCAGCTATGACCGAAATCCGTATTTTTACAATAGTAACTACGGACGCATGAATGGAAAAGCTGACAGAAGAATATTGATCCCAAAAGGAAAAATTACGCATTCCACACGCCTTAACAGACTTTTGGTTAGATGTACAGTGTAACCTGTCTAATCTGACACACTAGGGGACCAGAAAAAAATGTTGGATTAAGCAGGGTGTCGGAATACTCAGGTTTTTTCTGCAAGGATAGGCATATGTTTGGACCAGAAAAATGTGTCGGTTAAAGCAGGATGTTGGAATACTCAGGTGTCGGATTAGGCAGGTTACACTGTAATTGGTTAATGTATATATAATTCCATATAATTTATATGGATTGTTTCAAAATATTGATTAAAGTTGCTTAACTACTAATATGGCCCAGCTTAACTTTGTATATCTTTTGATGAGAAACACTGAATTTCATAACATGATAAACAAGATAGTTTTTAATTGAATTGTAATTCACATATTATAATTTCTTTACCTTTTTGACATAAAAAAAAAATCTTTTTAGTGCTAGATATTTAGTTGGTAGTTTCTCACAAGAACCTAAACTTAAACAACTTTGAATTTGAACTGTTAATTTAAATGTATACTCCAGGGTTTCCGCTGGCGGTCGCCATTTTCGCATTTTGCGAAAAAATAATAATTGTGGCGATTAAAATTCATCATTTGCGAAAGAATTTGGCGAAAGAAATATATATAACGATTTTATTTCATCCATCTTGTTTACTTATTTTTTCGGGTTTCTCGGACTTTGCCTGATCAGACAATACTCGGAAGTCACCTTGAACTCGTTAAGATTTTGACAGAAAATCAATAATCAGCTGATTGCATTTTATAGCTATAGATAGGCAACAAAGGACTAATTAATAAAGGTGTTGATTGTATTGTTTGACAAAAATTTTAAATGATATGGTTAAATGGCGTCCATCACATGTCACATAAAGGATTTATTAAACAACTTGACGCACATGTTTGATTCAAACTTTTGACATCTCCTTTCCCTTTTTTTAACGATGGTTCGGAAAGGAAAACTGACAAAAAATGTTGAAAGCAAGAAAATTCTCCTCACTTAAAACTTTATCCTTCAACTTTGATATAGATAATTGACTTGAGAGTCGTTTTAACGATGCAGGGGTGTCAAGCATAGTTTTTATTGACAATGGTCCAGAAAAGAAAACTTTCGTTATGAAGAAATATATTCAACAGGTTGGGAATAACCCCTCAATACCTTTCCACAACAGCAAAATGATCCTTTTTCTGAGGGGCAGTCCCTCATTTAAGGTTATCCCACATTTGGGGGGGGTTCCAAACTTGTTCAAAAGTAAGAAAAATCTCTGCCTTTAGTCTTTATCCTTCAACAGAAAGGGAACTATATATTATATATCCGATTAACTAATTGAAGATGAATCTTGTGTTCCCAGAAGTCAAAATGATGATTTCTATATTGCTATTTATACAGTTTCTTTTAAAAAGTAAACGTTTAGTGTTTATCCATTACAATGTAGACTAAAAGATAAGTTTAAGAGACTTATTTTATAATTCTTTTTTTTTTTTTTGAGGGGGGTGATAGAAAGAAGGAAAATTTCAAACGTAAAATATATTAATGTTACTTGGCGAAAAAAAATATAAAGTGGCGAAAAAAATAATGTTTTGGCGAAAGAGGTGGCGAAAAAAAATAATTGACCCAGGGGAAACCCTGGTATACTCAGATATGAATTGAACAATATAAAAAGAACATTATTTACATATGATCCTTTATACTATAGTAAAATCAAAACATTGTAGCGCAGTGCGCGAAGGAGCACTTCTCTTTCAAATCTCACCACTTCTCCCTATCAGTTTCAAAAAGAGAAGTCACTTCTCCCTATGATTCTGAAGTAGTGTGAGCCCTGAGCAAGTACCGAACGTATTCATAAATTTTCGCGGAATTTATTTTTGCGATTTTCATTTATCCGCCAAATTAAGCGAAAATAAACACCCCGCGAAAATAACCCGCCATACGGTAGATATTAACCAGCAGCACATGTATTTACATTTTTTCCCGTAATTTGAAGGCATTAATTTTGATTTGTATTTTGTTCTTTTTTCATATCTACTGTGAAAGTACTTTTATTCGTGGGGTACCAATTTTCGTGGTTTTTCGTGGATGACTTTATCCACGAATTTAAGTATCCAACGAAATAAAACAACCGTTGTCCAAATCAAGACATGGAAAGATCCCCATGTAGGTTTGACTACTGATATGATCTAGAGAATATATTGAATATCATCAAATCTGAGACTACTATAATAGTAGTCACAGGGCAAATGCACTATGAACTACAACTGCATGCAGGATTATACCCATTTGATCTTTAATAACCTAAACTGTACAACTTTTGATCTTTAATTCTCATAAAAAATATTTTTGATCGATGAAAGTCAGATTACAGGTATTGATATGCTATGATAAAGTGTTCATTTTATATCCCCATAGTTCATGTAGTTCTCGTACGTACGTATGGGAAATAATAATTATATGCTGGGCTTGCTTTTGATAAGAATTATTTTACAATTCAAGATACGTTTGTAGCATTTGTTTATGTTACTGTTTTCTTTAGGTGACATGTTTATGGCCTAATTTACACCTTTGATGATCACTCTATCTCAGGTTAATTAGTGTGGTCACTACGATTTACATGGGTCAATGTTTACTTTGAAATTTCCTTCAATCCAGACAATTTGTAACCATTATTTCTAATGGCTTCAATTTAAAAATATTTTTTTTAGAAAACTAAAATCCACGAATTTAAAAACCCACGAACATGTAAATGTAACTCAAACCACGAAAATTGATACCCACGAATTAAAGTACTTTCACAATAATATGTTCTGTAGGATTGAAAATCCCCCATTTAAACATAAGGTAGCTTATCATGAGACAATATGGGATAAAAATTGTCTCCAAAATAAGAAACTTAGCCTCTTTGTGTAAGTTAAAGGACATGTGTAAGGCTCGTGTTGATTTAACCACTACACAATCATGACCGTTATTAAAGATAACTTTACAGAATTACTTCATATTTTGTGCAGATTTTGGCCTGTATCTTATTTTATGGTCTATATATTATTTGTGGTTTCCCATAACAAATGATAGTCAATGATATTTCTAGGTATGAGGGAGTTTCCCTTTAGTATACATTGGAATGGAATTAAATGTTAACAGAATCACTTTTTATTGTATGCTCTTTTCGTTTTTGGTCAGATTGGTTTTAAGGTTCCTTATATGATAGCAAAACATGATCCTGACCATTTCAATGTATGAAGAAGCTTGTCAACATCTTACAGTTTACATTGGAATGAAATTAATCTTGACAAAATTGTCTAAGTCCCTGAGTAACTATCCATATTCTATTTTCTTTATTTTTATAAAGTTTTTGACTTTGCTATTTTTAGCTCACACGCCTTGAAGGGCCATGTGAGTTTTTGCCATCACTTTGCTTTCGTTGTCCATAAACTCTTATCAAAATTCACTACAGCTAATATTAGAGCAGAAACAAATTTGACTAAGTTACTCTATACATGTACCTTGTACACCTTTTATAATTTATTTTATCAATTTTCATAGAAAACCATGACCTTTACCATTTCTCTATACTTTAAAATTTGAAAATGCAATAACTTGTGCAGTGACATCTAATTTATTGCAATGGACTAATACATGACAGAATTGCTTTATATGTAGTTTGATGTTGGATAATACTATTTATAGAGTTACTGCCCTTTATGATTGAGACAGGATGAAATGGAGGGGTGTGATTTGAAGTCAAATAAAAGTTTAATGATTGATGTTACAGATGCAGAGAATATCAATACCGTCCTCTCAGGTAAACTTTACAGACGAGCAGCTTGAAACACAGAAACTGTCCATGTGGTCCTCTCTTGCTCATTCAATTACACCTGCTGTAAACAGAGTCGTAGAATTCGCTAAAAGAGTTCCAAGTAAGTAAACTTTTGTATGTAATATTAAGGTTGTTTGGCCTCAATGACCTTGATGCTCTGGTGTTGAATTGTTCATACAGATTTCAGAACACATTAATTCTACCTTACGTACAGGAACACTCAATATGCCTGACTGCATACAAAGAGAAGTAGTTTGTCATTAAAGTATAATGTATAAATGTCAATTCATTTTATAGTAAGCATTGGTTTAAACTTGTATCTAGATAAGATAAAAGATAAAACTAAATTTACTCTCAGAAATGAGCAGACATGGGGTCAGGAGGAATTTTTTATTCAACATTATAAGTTACTCATAAAAATGTCAAAGGTCATATGTAAAAGATTCTTGAGTCACTAGTGATATTGACTTGTAAATAGAATTTGAAAAAAAAACAATAAATAAACAGTGTTCTCCCCAGGCCGTTTTAGCGCTGCGGTATTCAGCACTATTGCAATTTTCCGCTGTTCTATTGTACTTACCTTCTCGCTTATCTTTTACTTCGATCACGTGATTGTCTGGTTTACTATTTCTGAATGTGTTATTTGCCATGTATAAAGTAACATCGCGGGACCAGTTTAACAAATTTTTCAAAATGGCGTCTTTGAAAGATAAAAAAAACGAAGAAATCAACATTATCATCCATTTATGAATTATAAAGAATATTTAGAAGGAAACATTAATGGAATAAGATGAAATAAATTGACTGCATTTACCGACAATACTCACAAACTTGTTTTACGAACTTTAATTAATAACTAATTTAAACAACGATCAATGTGGAAGTCTTTGAGGTATTAATTATCACCTAATAGAACTAATAATTGTTTCATCAGCAATACTACAGTAATGAATTTTACCAATTGAAAACAATTAGGATATGATTAGAAAAACAAACCCCAAGCCTATACTAGACCTGAGAAATTCACTTTTCTCGATGTCCAGCTTGGGTGAAGCCATATAAATGTAATAAAATGGTGATCAGAAAAATGAGAAATCATAATGTTCCAAAATGTCAACTTCTGTCAAACGTCGTAAGGTTAATAGAACACTGCTCCAGTGGGTTACAATACGATCTATTTAAAGAGATTTTCTAAATTTATGTTTCTCAGATTTGGAAACTTTTGAAATTAATTTTGTAAGAACTATAATCTTGGTGAGCTATATAGAGGGCACTCTAAAATAAAAGTTCATTTTCTATCAAGTTAAGTGAACAGTGTTGACGGAGCCTTTCACATCCTACATGTTCTATAGCATCACAGATGTCCAAAAAAATTGCAGGAACTGTTTCCCATCTGATTTGCTTATTAACATAATTTAACACTATATATTGGTTTCTTGGCACATATTGAAACAAAATTCTGCAAATGGTAGGATGTAACAGAAAAATGTACCATTTCAATTAAGAATAGAAATTAACTGTTTATTCAAATATAAATGCTTTTAAATGGTGATAATATATTGTATAAATTTCCATTAACTTGCATGATAATTCAATCTGCCCAACTGGGGATTTGATTTTGTCAACTTATGAGAAGTGTCTGACATGGTTGCAAAGATTATAAAAGAACACTGATGTGAAATATGAACACCTAGGCAACAGATGACAGCAAAAACATTTCCAGTGATCTAACCAAATTACAGATGGTACCAGAATATTTATTGTTTTGTTTCAGGTTTTACAGAATTAACACAAGATGATCAGTTATTATTGATAAAAGGAGGATTCTTTGAGATCTGGTTAACACGTATGGCGGGAATGTTCAGTAAATTTGACGGGATGCTGACATTTGAAGATGGAAGTATGATACAGCGAGATGAACTATCTGTTGTTTTCACTGTAAGATAAACTGCTGATAGTTATTTTCCCAGAAATTATTACCAATTCTACAAAACTCACCTAACATTCACACTCATGATTGAGCTCAGATGCATTGTTTTGAAACATTGTGATATTATCAGCTCTAATCATTTTTCACCATTTACAAATCCATTATCAAAATGACAAAAGAGATAAGCAAAATTTGTTGTTACATGTAATCCATTTATCTGATCAGTCAAATTCATTTGTAAATAGAATCAGTTAGTCTGCATTTTGATTTTAATAAATTTTCTATATGACGATCACACCGTTGATTCATGATAAAAAATAATTAACTGAAAGACAAAATTGTACCATACTGATTAGGAAATGCCATTTTACTTGAAATCTGTTAAAAATTAGGTGTGTTTCTTCTGTCAAAAATTTTTTTGTCATTTCTGGTTCTTGTTACAACGATGTCATCTTGTTTTCAAGTCTACTGAGTATCAGCCTCTGCCAGTAGGAGCACTTTCAAATATATGACAATTTCGTTCCAAGAAAGATAACTCAAATTTTATCCTTTTTGTCTCGCCTTGACGGAGTCAAAAAGCGAGACATAGGTATGCTGTTTCCGGCGTCGCCGTCGGCGGCGTCAACAATGTATTAGTTTGTGATTAGGTCTAGTTCATGGTGAACCACTAGTGGTAGGTCAATGATATTTGGTATGCAGTTGTATTAGCATTGGCACATCTCATTACCATGGAGATTATTTGGCCCCGCCCCCTCAGTCAAGGTCTATTGACTTTGAAACTTTTCATAGTTTACATGTATTAGTTTGTGATTAGGTCAATTTATGGGGAACCACTGGTGGTAGGTCAATGATATTTGGTATGCAGTTGTATAAGCATTGGTATATCTCATTTCCATGGACATTATTTGGCTCCGCCCCCTTAGTCATGGGTCTATATAGACTTTGAAAATTTTGCTAAGTTAACATGTATTAGTTTGTGATTAGGTCAGTTCAAGGGGAACCATTAGTGGTAGGCCAATGTTAATTGGTGTTCAGTTGTATAAGCATTAGCACATCTCATTTCCATGGAGAATATTTGGCCCCTCCCCCTCAGTCATGGTCTATTTACTTTGAAACTTTTGCTTAGTTTACATGTATTAGTTTGTGATTAGATCAGTTTAAGATGAACTGCTAATGTTAAGTCAATGATATTTGGTATGCAAATTTATTGGCATTTGCAAGTATTGTTTCCATGGAGATTATTTAGCCCCACCCCTGATCATGGTTCATTGACTTTGAAACTTTTACATAGTTTACAGGTTGATGTTTGTGTTAAGGTTTGTTTAAAGGGAACGACTTATAATAAGTCAATGGTATTTGGTATGCAGTTGTATTAGCATTGGCACATCTCATTCCATGGAGATTGTTTAGCCATGTACCTGCAGTCATGGTTCATCGACTTTGAATATTTGCATAACTTACATGTTAAAGTATTGCTATTTTAATTTCAACATTTGCATTATCAAAATTACAAAAAGGCGAGACATATCTCTGTGATAACAGTTTATTTCAGTACTGGATCTGTCTAAATCCTTCTATCTAAATACCTTTAGGTTTAAGTCTTTTGAGTCATGATGCATAGCTAAGTAGGTCTTGATGGGAAAGGTGGGGGTCTTCAATTTGTATTCTTTATTTTTTTAGTCTGTTTTCAATTTTATTTATTTATTTGCCTTTTAATCTATTTTCTTTATATATTAGCACCCTTTTATTCTCTATTCTTTATTTTATGGTCCATTTTTCTAGATTCTTCAATTTTTACCCTTTTTCACTATTCTGTAAACCACATCCAGAACATCATGAAGGAAGCTATGCTTCACAAATAATAACAAACAAATGGTAATTTAAATTGACAGTTTGTGGCAGAAAGTAGAAGATATATATTTGTGAGTGAAATAAGTGTAGTTGCTTGTAAAATGTAAAATGGATTTCTATAATGCTCATTACTCTGGAAGATCCTTGGCACTCAATAAGTCAATGACAGTTCAATTCTTAGTTTGGAAACACAACTGCCTATAAATATTGTCAATATTGTTTTCATTCTTATCGTGAGCAGGGCTCACACTACTTCAGAATCATAGGGAGAAGTGACTTCTCTTTTTGAAATTGAGAGGGAGAAGTGGTGAGATTTGAAAGAGAACTGCTCATTCGCTCGCGGCGCTACAATGTTTGGTTTTTACTATAATACAATGGGCCATATGTTTCTTTTTAGCTCACCTGGCCCGAAGGGCCAAGTGAGCTTTTCTCATCACTTGGCGTCCGTCGGCGTCCGTCGTCGTTAACTTTTACAAAAATCTTCTCCTCTGAAACTACTGGGCCAAATTTAACCAAACTTGGCCACAATCATCATTAGGGTATCTAGTTTAAAAATTGTGTCCGGTGACCTGCCAAACCAACCAAGATGGCCACCATGGCTAAAAATAGAACATAGGGGTAAAATGTATATTTTGGCTTATAACTCTGAAACCAAAGCATTTAGAGCAAATCTGACATGGGGTAAAATTGTTGATCAAGTCAAGATCTATCTGCCCTGAAATTTTCAGATGAATCGGACAATGGGTTGTTGGGTTGCTGCCCCTGAATTAGTAATTTTAAGGATTTTTTTCCGTTTTCGGTTATTATCTTGAAAATTATTATAGATAGAGATAAACTGTAAACAGCAATAATGTTCAGCAAAGTAAGATCTACAAATAAGTCAACATGATCAAAATGGTCAGTTGACCCCTTAAGGAGTTATTGCCCTTTAAAGTAATTTTTTACCAGTTTTTGTAAATTTTTGTAATCTTTTACAAAAATCTTCTCCTCTGAAACTACTGGACCAAATTAAACCAAACTTAGCCACAATCATTATTAGGGTACTTAGTTAAAAAAATTTGTGCGGTGACCCAGCCAACCAACCAAGATGGCTGCCATGGCTAAAAATAGAACATAGGGGTAAAATGTAGATTTTGGCTTGTAACTCTGAAACCAAAGCATTTAAAGCAAATCTTACAGGGATTAACTTGTTTATCAAGTAAATATCTATCTGCCCTCAAATTTTCAGATGAATTGGACAACTGGTTGTTGGGTTGCTGCCCTGAATTGGTAATTTTAAGGAAATTTTGCCGTTTTGGTTATCTTGAAAATTATTACAGATAGAGATAAACTGTAAACAGCAATAATGTTCAGCAAAGTAAGATCTTCAAATAAGTCAACATGACCAAAATGGTCAGTTGACCCCTTAAGGAGTTATTGCCCTTTATAGTCAATTTTTAACAATTTTCATTAATTTGGTAAATTTTGGTAAGTTTTTACAAAATGTTTTCCTTTTGTAATCTTCTTTTCTGAAACTGCAGTAGAAAATCAATATAGAAAACAATCTACTAATGAACTGGCAATAAAAATAATTGATAATTCTATAACATGAAAAAAAAACCACATTAATACCTGATGATGGTGTTTCTTTCTTTACATTGAAAATGATGTCACAACTATAATCCCGAACAATTGGTCGAATGTCAGATATGTTTCAGTACTTTGGCTTCATTTTCTACAGATTCCGAAGTGCAAATGATGCTTGAATTCCTACACTAATTTATACAGACTTCATCCCCTTTCACAGGTAATGCCTGCCTCATATTATATTTAAAACTTTAATAGAATATCAGAAATTTTGAGAGAAAATTAGGGGGCCTTGGTGGCCGAGTGGTCTAAGTAGTTACTACTGTAATCACTAGCCAGTCAACACTGAGGTTGTGAGTTCGAACCCCGCTTGTGCGGGTGCACTCGACTCCAATCTTAATTGACTAGGATTGTCAGTTTTCCTATCGAAGGTCGGTGGTTTTCTCCGGGCACTCCGGCTTCCTCCACCAATAAAAACTGGCCGCCACGAAATAGCCCAAAAGCGGTGCTTAAAAGTGGCGTTAAAACACCAAAAATCGAAATCGAAATCGAGAGAAAATTAATCAACCATGCAAGATCTAAAAGTTAATTAATATTGTTCAAATTATCAATTAACTATTAAAAAAAAAAATTCTCATTAAAAAAATATAGTTCTTCATTTTATATTTTATCAGAAGTTTAGGGAAAAAAATTGAATTTAATTGTGCCCCTTGTTCTCATTTCCTGGGATAAATCCAATACAAATTAAAGTATTGGTATTGAATTAATATTTAAGAAATATTTCAAACCTAACCATTTTCTTCACAAGAATGAAGACCATATTTTCAGTGTCATGAGTATCAGTCATCATATTTGTTGTACTTTGTTGTTTAAAGTTGAATACAAAAAGATCAACAAAGCAATTCAAAACCACTTGAATTTTGCAACAACAAATGAGAGTTTTAACGACCTCAGCTGGCTATACAACCCTTGCACAATCAACTGAATTTTGCAGAAATCATTAATAGGAAAGATTGCCCTTAAATGATAATTTTTATTACCTTTTGTTTTTTTTTGGGGTGTTGCACAACAACAAAACTTCACAACAAACTTTCTCATCACTTCGCATTTCTCATTAGATAAATTTTACAAAAATTCTCCCCTGAAACTACTGTCAAATTAAACCAAACTTGGTTTAAATCACCACTAGGATATCCAGGGACCACTGTGTATGATGACCCTGCCTGCCAACATGGCACACATGGCACACATGGCTGAAATAAAACATAGGTTTCAAACGCACTTTTTAGTCTTATATCTCTGAAACTAAACGACAGGACAACAGTTGCATTTATCATGCATCAATTGTAAATAAAAATATCAGGTGAGCGAAACAGGGTCATTTATCATGCATCAATTGTAAATAAAAATATCAGGTGAGCGAAACAGGGTCCTTGGAGCCTCTAGTTTTTTATGTTGTTCAATTTGTACTTGGGTATACAATTAAAGTAACAGTTCTAATTCAAAGTTGTCTAATTTTATCATATCTAGTTGCACAATCATATTAGTCCTCTTGTCAGAAAAAAAAACAATTAAATATCTGGCAAATAATAAAAAGATTTCTTTTTATATCAAAAGGAAAAGACAGTTGTTATATCAATTAAAATTCAATTAAAAACTACTCTGTTATCATGTCATGAAATTAAGTATTTCTCATTAAAAGATATATAAATTTAACAATTTTATTTAACACAGTTAAGCTTGGACATAATATAATTATATTAGTGTAATAGTCCCAGAGTTGCGCAACTTTAATTTATAAATTGAAACAATGCATGTACATGGAAATATATACATTAATCAAGTGTATCTAACCAAAAGTATGTTAATGTGTGTGGAATGTGTAATTTTTCCTTTTGGGATTAATTTTCTTCTGTCAGCTGTGCCGTTCATGCGTCCGTAGTCATTATCGTAAGAATCGGGATTTCATTCATAGCTGGTCCGTTTCTGATGAATCCCGACTCTGATCCGTAGTTGTACAATACTTTGCCCAGTAATTTCAATGGCAGACGAAGAAAATTTACAAAAATAAACGATGTTTGAGTCACGCTATTTGGAAAGGAATATGACGTTTTTAATACAATATATGTATAACAAATTTACTTCAGGCAAATTTCATCACATTCTAATTAAAAAACAAACTTATTTTGCCGAAAGTTAGAATGATTTGATGTACTCTCTCGAGTAACCAGTACCGGAAGTGATAAAAAAAAATGTGTCTTTATGAAAATACCATGCAACCAACTTTAAAATTAATGCTTTAACCTCTTTTCTAAAGAAAATAAATCGTTTATGTCTTTGAATTTCTTTACTTTTAATTGAAAAATTGCTGTTTCATCGACTTGGTAAATATTGAATATTGCCAATGACGAAAACGACTGAAAGCGAATATCGAGAACAACAGGGCGACTAGATTTCGCTTTTGATGGTCGGGCAAAGCGAAGTGACAGATGGGAAAGCGACTTTGTCGCCCCAGTCGCCTGCTAGCGTGAGCCCTGTTGTGAGTATAGTAATCAGATGGATACAATTTCATTTTCAACCAGATACTAGTTTTTTGTTTAATTCCAAAATTAGATAACAAACCTTTTTATTTTTAGCCTGAGTTATCTCTGTTTTATTGTTGTTTTCAGCCTGAGTTTGTAAACAGCATGTTTGAACTGGCAGCCAGTATACACCAGTTAAAATTAAATGACACAGAGATTGGTATCTTTACAGCGATTGTTCTTACTACTCATGGTAATGTTATACTACTATTGATTAAACATCATATTCAACATTAAACACCACTTCTTTGGTTTGCTTTGCCTGTGATATAAAATGACTAAATGAGTCATACATGTTACTTTTCCAGGAATTTAAAGACTTAAAAAGAATCTGCAATTTTATTAAACTTGTTTGACATGTTGTACCTGCCAGGCAGGCGTCATCAGAACAATTTTACATACAGAAATAAGTACTGAAGTACAAAGCTTGGTACAACTATATTTATCTGATCTATTTATAAGTCTACTTTCACATTTCATTATTTCTCTCACCCAGAAATACACACATTGTAATGTCAAAATTTGATTAGTTTTGCAATAGTTTGCATTAATTGACAACCCTGCATACCAAGGTTTCCACTTCAGGAGACTCTTACCAGAAGTAAACACAACAGTGTTGGTTCACCACATGGAGTTTTCCAGGAACTGTATTGCCAGCACTAGTTACTGCAAATTCAGAAATGTTGCGTTGTTTTTATACGACCGCAAAAATTTTGCGGTTGTATATTGGTATGACGTTGGCGTCGTCCTCGTCCGAAGACACATTAGTTTTTGCACTATAACTTTAGTTTAAGTGAATGGATCTCTATGAAATTTTACCATAAGGTTCATTACCACAAAAGGAAGGTTGGAATTGATTTTGGGGGTTATGGTACCAACAGTTAAGGAATTAGGGGCCAAAAATAAGCATTTTTGTAACTTCCAGACAATAACTTGTGTGTAAGTGTATGGATCTCTCTGACATTGTACCACAAGGTTCCATATCACAAAGGGAAGGCTGGAATTGATTTTGGGGGTAATTGCCTCAAAATTTTAGGAATTAGGGCCAAAAAAGGGGCAAAAAACAAGCATTTTTCTAGTTTCATGACAATAACTTGTGTGTAAGTGTTTGGATATTTCTGAAATTGTACTACAAGGTTCCATATCACAAAGGGAAAGCTGGAATTGAGTTTGGGGGTAATTGCCTTAAACGTTTAGGAATTGGGGGCCAAAAAGGGGCCAAAAATAAGCATTTTTCTAGTTTCCAGACAATAACTTGTGTTCAAGTGTATGGATCTCTCTGAAATTGTACTGCAAGGTACCATACCACAAAGGGAAGGCTGGGATTGATGATGGGGGTAATTGCCTCAATATTTTAGGAATTAGGGGCCAAAAAGGGGCCAAAAACAAGCATTTTTCTAGTTTCAGGACAATAACTTGTGTGTAAGTGTATGGATCTTTCTGAAATTGTACTACAAGGTTCCGTATCACAAAGGGAAAGCTGGGTTTGAGTTTGGGGGTAATTGTCCTAAAGGTTTAGGAATTTGGGGCCAAAAAACACATTTTTCTAGTTTCCAGACAATAACTTGTGTTCAAGTGTATGGATCTCTCTGAAATTGTACTGCAAGGTACCATAACACAAAGGGAAGGCTGGGATTGAGTTTGGGGGTGATGAATCATAAGGGGGTTCAAAAAAATTTTGGGGGATTTTTTTTTTCCTTTTTTTTTTTTTAAATTTTCCATTTTAAGTTGGTTATTTCTGATTTATATTTTAAAGCAAATAATAATGTTATGGTAGGAGATACACACCAAACAGGATGTGTAAATTATTATATAATAAGTATTGTGCAATAGCAAGAAATTTTCAATTGCACAGTATTGCACAATAGCAAGAAATCTTCAATTGCACAGTATTGCGCAATAGCAAGAAATCTTCAATTGCACAGTATTGCGCAATAGCAAGAAATATCCAATAGCACAATATTGCGCAATAGCAAGAAATTGTCAATTGTACAGTATTGCACAATAGCAAGAAATATTCAATTGCACGGTATTGTGCAAAGAAGATACTGTATAAATTGCTTATTTCTTGACCAATTTCAATGGGGTTTTATTGGGGAAAGACGGCTTCAAGCCGTCAATCCCTTTGTGGTTGACCAGACTGACATCCCCTCACGTCATTCATTTTGTTTTATAGTGTGGAAAACACCCCAAAAATCTTACTGAGATTGACGAGAAGGAGACACACAAATGAATAGATCGACTTTAAACACTTTTTAACACATTTCCCTTCTGTTTCTCGCGAAATTATCGTATCTTCAGCTCTCCCTTACACTATTTACGTTTCTGTTACAATCCGGAAAAATCAGAATGACGAGATATTCTAAATATATCCAACCTACATTGTAGTGACGTCATTGTTGGAA
This sequence comes from Mytilus coruscus, assembly GCA_017311375.1. Lineage (NCBI taxonomy): Eukaryota > Metazoa > Mollusca > Bivalvia > Mytilida > Mytilidae > Mytilus > Mytilus coruscus. The sequence goes on from CM029604.1 coordinate 78,740,159, forward strand.
TGCCACACTACGTAGAAGCAGGGATATCTTTTACTGATTATTTAAATCATTCTCAGAGTTCGTGTACTAATTTAAAATTGGTATTTGTTCAATTTGAACATAATTATGTTTGCTATAGATGATTCAAACATCAACATGCAATGCTTTTAATTTGTAGGTCAACTTTGACTTTCACAGTAAACAATGGCCGTGGGGATACATGAGATTGGGAGAGAAACGACAGTTTTCATTTTTCTGTAAAATTCTGTTTTGAGAATCTTCCTCCAATACAGGAGCACCTCAATTGATGAGTAATAATCCACTAAAATAAAAGTTAATGTATCAGAACACTTAAAATGTGACATTTAGTATATGATTAATAGTCTTCCATTAAAACTAAATTTTGTGTACCATCATATGGAAATGGGAATGTGTCAAAGAGACAACAACCCGACCATAGAGCAGACAACAGCCGAAGGCCACCAATGGGTCTTCAGTGCAGCGAGAAACTCCCGCACCGGAGGCATCCTTCAGCTGGCCCCTAAACAAATATGTATACTAGTTCAGTGATAATGGACATCATACTAAACTCCAAATTATACACAAGAAACTAAAATTAAAATGATACAAGACTAACAAAGACCAGAGGCTCCTGACTTGGGACAGGCGCAAAAATGCGTGGGGTTAAACATGTTTTTGAGATCTCAACCTCCCCTATACCTCTAGCCAATGTAGAAAAACAAACGCACAACAGTACGCACAGTAAAACTCAGTTTAAGAGAAGTCCGAGTCCAATGTCAGAATGGGAAAAAAAAGAAAATAAACAAAATGACAATAGTACATAAATAACAACAGACTACTAGCAGTTACTGACATGCCAGCTCCAGACCTCAATTAAACTGATTGAAAGATTATGTCTTCATCATATGAATATCAGGCACAATCCCTCCTGTTAGGGTTTAGTATTATACCATCATAAAATATATGAGAAAAACATAACCCGTGTCATGCCAACAACTGGTTTTAGAATAAATATGTTTAATTCGATGCAAAGACCCTATAAGTGAATCAATATTAAAGCCAAAATATGCAATCTTTACATGTATTAGTTTGTGATTAGATCAGTTTAAGATGACCTGCTAATGTTAAGTCAATGATATTTGGTATGCAAATTTATTGGCATTTGCAAGTATGGTTTCCATGGAGATTATATAGCCCCACCCTGATCATGGTTCATTGACTTTGAAACTTTTACATAGTTTACAAGTTGATGTTTGTGTGAAGGTTTGTTTAAAGGAACGACTTATAATAAGTCGATGGTATTTGGTATGCAGTTGTATTAGCATTGACACATCTCATTCCATGGAGATTGTTCAGCCATGTACCTGCAGTCATGGTTCATCGACTTTGAATATTTGCATAACTTACATGTTAAAGTATTGCTATTTTAATTTCAACATTTGCATTATCAAAATTACAAAAGGCGAGACATATCTCTGTTTATTTCAGTACTGGATCTGTCTAAATCCTTCTATCTAAATACCTTTAGGTTTAAGTCTTTTGACTGGTGCATAGCTAAGTAGGTCTTGATGGGAAAGGTGGGGTCTTCAATTTGTATTCTTTATTTTTTAGTCTGTTTTCAATTTTATTTATTTATTTGCCTTTTAATCTATTTTCTTTATATATTAGCACCCTTTTATTCTCTATTCTTTATTTTATGGTCCATTTTCTAGATTCTTCAATTTTACCCTTTTCACTATTCTGTAAACCACATCCAGAACATCATTAAGGAAGCTATGCTTCACAAATAATAACAAACAAATGGTAATTTAAATTGACAGTTTGTGGCAGAAAGTAGAAGATATATATTTGTGAGTGAAATAAGTGTAGTTGCTTGTAAAATGTAAAATGGATTTCTATAATGCTCATTACTCTGGAAGATCCTTGGCACTCAATAAGTCAATGACAGTTCAAATCTTAGTTTGGAAACACAACTGCCTATAAATATTGTCAATATTGTTTTCATTCTTATCGTGAGCAGGGCTCACACTACTTCAGAATCATAGGAGAAGTGACTTCTCTTTTGAAATTGAGAGGAGAAGTGGTGAGATTTGAAAGAGAACTGCTCATTCGCTCGTGGCGCTACAATGTTTGGTTTTATTATAATACAATGGGCCATATGTTTTTTTTTTTATGTTGTTCAATTAGTACTTGGGTATACAATTAAAGAAACAGTTCTAATTCAAAGTTGTCTAATTTTATCATATCTAGTTGCACAATCATATTAGTCCTCTTGTCAGAAAAAAAACAATTAAATATCTGGCAAATAATAAAAGATTTTTTATATCAAAAGGAAAAGACAGTTGTTATATCAATTAAAATTCAATTAAAAACTACTCTGTTATCATGTCATGAAATTAAGTATTTCTCATTAAAAGATATATAAATTTAACAATTTTATTTAACACAGTTAAGCTTGGACATAATATAATTATATTAGTGTAATAGTCCCAGAGTTGCGCAACTTTAATTTATAAATTGAAACAATGCATGTACATGGAAATATATACATTAATCAAGTGTATCTAACCAAAAGTATGTTAATGTGTGTGGAATGCGTAATTTTTCCTTTTGGGATTAATTTTCTTCTGTCAGCTGTGCCATTCATGCGTCCGTAGTCATTTCGTAAGAATCAAGATTTCGGTCAAAGCTGGTCCGTTTCTGATGAATCCCGACTCTGATCCGTAGTTGTACAATACTTTGCCCAGTAATTTCAATGGCGGATGAAGAAAATTTACAAAAATAAACGATGTTTGACACGCTATTTGGAAAGGAATATGACGTTTTTAATGCAATATATGTATAACAAATTTACTTCAGGCAAATTTCATCACATTCTAATTAAAAACAAACTTATTTTGCCGAAAGTTAGAATGATTTGATGTACGCTCTCGAGTAACAAGTACCGGAAGTGATAAAAAAAATTTGTCTTTATGAAAATAACATGCAACCAACTTTAAAATCAATGCTTTAACCTCTTTTCTAAAGAAAATAAATCGTTTATGTCTTTGAATTTCTTTACTTTTAATTGAAAATTGCTGTTTCATCGACTTGGTAAATATTGAATATTGCCAATGACGAAACGACTGAAAGCGAATATCGAGAACAACAGGGCGACTAGATTTCGCTTTTGATGGTTGGGCAAAGCGAAGTGACAGATGGGAAAGCGACTTTGTCGCCCAGTCGCCTGCTAGCGTGAGCCCTGTCGTGAGTATAGTAATCAGATGGATACAATTTCATTTTCAACCAGATACTAGTTTTTGTTTAATTCCAAAATTAGATAACAAACCTTTTATTTTAGCCTGAGTTATCTCTGTTTTATTGTTGTTTTCAGCCTGAGTTTGTAAACAGCATGTTTGAACTGGCAGCCAGTATACACCAGTTAAAATTAAATGACACAGAGATTGGTATCTTTACAGCGATTGTTCTTACTACTCATGGTATTGTTATACTACTATTGATTTAACATCATATTCAACATTAAACACCACTTCTTTGGTTTGCTTTGCCTGTGATATAAAATGACTAAATGAGACATACATGTTACTTTTCCAGGAATTTAAAGACTTAAAAGAATCTGCAATTTTATTAAACTTGTTTGACATGTTGTACCTGCCAGGCAGGCGTCATCAGAACAATTTACATACAGAAATAAGTACTGAAGTACAAAGCTTGGTACAACTATATTTATCTGATCTATTTATAAGTCTACTTTCACATTTCATTATTTCTCTCACCCAGAAATACACACATTGTAATGTCAAAATTTGATTAGTTTTGCAATAGTTTGCATTAATTGACAACCCTGCATACCAAGGTTTCCACTTCAGGAGACTCTTACCAGAAGTAAACACAACAGCGTTGGTTCACCACATGGAGTTTTCAGGAACTGTATTGCCAGCACTAGTTACTGCAAATTCAGAAATGTTGCGTTGCTTTTATACGACCATAAAAATTTTGCGGTTGTATATTGGTATGACGTTAGCGTCGTCCTCGTCCAAGACACATTAGTTTTGCACTATAACTTTAGTTTAAGTGAATGGATCTCTATGAAATTTTACCATAAGGTTCATTACCACAAAAGGAAGGTTGGAATTGATTTTGGGGTTATGGTACCAACAGTTAAGGAATTAGGGCCAAAATAAGCATTTTGTAACTTCCAGACAATAACTTGTGTGTATGTGTATGGATCTCTCTGACATTGTACCACAAGGTTCCATATCACAAAGGGAAGGCTGGAATTGATTTTGGGGGTAATTGCCTCAAAATTTTAGGAATTAGGGGCCAAAAAAAGGGGCAAAAAAACAAGCATTTTTCTAGTTTCATGACAATAACTTGTGTGTAAGTGTTTGGATATTTCTGAAATTGTACTACAAGGTTCCATATCACAAAGGGAAAGCTGGAATTGAGTTTGGGGGTAATTGCCTTAAACGTTTAGGAATTGGGGGCCAAAAAGGGGCCAAAAATAAGCATTTTTCTAGTTTCCAGACAATAATTCGTGTTCAAGTGTATGGATCTCTCTGAAATTGTACTGCAAGGTACCATACCACAAAGGGAAGGCTGGGATTGATGATGGGGGTAATTGCCTCAATATTTTAGGAATTAGGGGCAAAAAAGGGGCAAAAAACAAGCATTTTTCTAGTTTCAGGACAATAACTTGTGTGTAAGTGTATGGATCTTTCTGAAATTGTACTACAAGGTTCCGTATCACAAAGGGAAAGCTGGGTTTGAGTTTGGGGGTAATTGTCCTAAAGGTTTAGGAATTTGGGGCCAAAAAACACATTTTTCTAGTTTCCAGACAATAACTTGTGTTCAAGTGTATGGATCTCTCTGAAATTGTACTGCAAGGTACCATAACACAAAGGAAGGCTGGGATTGAGTTTGGGGTGATGAATCATAAGGGGTTCAAAAATTTGGGGGATTTTTTTTTTTCCTTTTTTTTTTTAAATTTTCCATTTTAAGTTGGTTATTTCTGATTTATATTTTAAAGCAAATAATAATGATATGGTAGGAGATACACACCAAACAGGATGTGTAAATTATTATATAATAAGTATTGTGCAATAGCAAGAAATTTTCAATTGCACAGTATTGCACAATAGCAAGAAATCTTCAATTGCACAGTATTGCGCAATAGCAAGAAATCTTCAGTTGCACAGTATTGCGCAATAGCAAGAAATATCCAATAGCACAATATTAGCAATAGCAAGAAATTGTCAATTGTACAGTATTGCACAATAGCAAGAAATATTCAATTGCACGGTATTGTGCAAAAGAAGATACTTCGTATAAATTGCTTATTTCTTGACCAATTTCAATGGGGTTTTATTCTTGAATTCTTGGGGTTCTTTAATATGCTGAATCTAACCGTGTATTAAGTTTTGGATTTTGGGCCCCGTTTTTAAATTGGTCCACATTGAGGTCCAAAGGGTCCAAAATTAAACTTTTGTTTGATTTCATCAAAAAAGGAATTATTGGGGTTCTTTGATATGCTGAATCTAACTGTGTATTTAGATTCTTAATTTTTGGTTCCGTTTTCAAATTGATCTACATTAAGGTCCAAAGGGTCCAAAATTAAACTTAGTTTGATTTTAACAAAAATTGAATTCTTAGGGTTCTTTGATATGCTGAATCTAAACATGTATTTAGATTTTTGATTATAGGCCCAGTTTTCAAGTTGATCCAAATCAGGGTCCAAAATTAAACTTTGTTTGATTTCAACAAAAATTGAATAAATGGGGTTCTTTGATATGCTGAATCTAACCATGTATTTAGATTTTGATTTTTGGGCCCCGTTATCAACTTTGTCCACATTGAGGTCAAAAGGGTCCAAAATTAAACTTTGTTTGATTTCATCAAAAATTGAATTCTTGGGGTTCTTTGATATGCTGAATCTAACCATGTATTTAGATTTTGGATATTGGACCATAATAGGTGAATGTCCAATTTAAAATTTTTAAGTTCTTAGACCACATTCATTCTGTGTCAGAAACCTATGCTGTGTCAAATATTTAATCACAATCCAAATTCATAGCTGTATCAAGCTTGAATGTTGTGTCCATACTTGCCCCAACTGTTCAGGGTTCGACCTCTGCGGTCGTATCAAGCTGCACCCTGCGGAGCATTTTATTATTAAAGTTGTAACGGGATAGGTTATAAAAAAACAGATTTTAACTTTTCATAAATATAAGAAGATGTGGTATGAGTGCCAATGAGACAACTCTCCATCCAAGTCACAATTTGTAAAAGTAAACCATTATAGGTCAAAGTACGGCCTTCAACACGGAGCCTTGGTTCACACCGAACAGCAAGCTATAAATGGCCCCAAAAATGACTAGTGTAAAACCATTCAAACAGGAAAACCAACTGTCTAATCTATATAAAAAACGAAAAACACTTATGAACCACATCAACAAACGACAACCATTGAACATCAGGTTCCTGACTTAGGACAGGTGCAAACAAATGCAGCGGGTTTAAACATTTTAATAGGCGCCAACCTTCACCCTACCTGAATTATTTATTTCTTTGCAACATTTCATGAAATCAAGGTAAATATTCTCTTATTTGTGTCCATTGTTCCAGTAAATTATTCAGCAATAAAGTAAACTTGTAATTTTAAAACACAAAAATTACCAAATTAAGAAAAAATGCCTCAGTAAGATAGAAAAATATATATCTTTCCTAACATAAAACACCTTGGTGATCTTGTTTACTTCAATTGTAGGAGGTCATAGGTTTTTATACATGACTGGGTCAAATTAAAGACTGAAATTGGTATTTGCTGCTTTCCCACTAAACACTCAGCAATTTAAAGTAAGATCAAAGTACATACAGCATAGGGAATAGAATTTAACATCAAAGATATGTCAGACTAAATAGTCAGTCTATTTAACATATATCCTTTGTTGAGCAATTGCTCTTTAACTCAATATTATATAAGCTACAATGTCAGACTATATTCAAGCCCTGACATAATGCTTCCCCAATGATTTTCATTAACACTTTAGATTCATAATTATGGATATACATGTAATGTCCAATACAAATATTGCTTGTTATACAATTTTATTGAGTAAATATTAAGAATTTATTTAAATTTCAGATCGTAGAGGATTACAAGGACCAAAATATGTGGAAAGTATACAAGACAAATTACTAGAAGCTTTGAAACTACAAATTAGTCGGAATCATTCAACGGAGGAAAATCTTTTTGGAAATACAATAGTTAAATTGCCACATCTACGAACTGTTGGTATACAACACAATGAAATATTAGAATGGTACAGATCACATTGGGAGAAAGTCAAGTTACCTCCCTTGTTTGCTGAGATATATGACATACAAAAGCATGAGGATGAATGAAATAATAGTAGCTATATTAATATGTAATTTTGTCTTAATCTCAGCTGATAAAAAATCCAGTGCAATTTCCGGTGACTTTTTACAAATATATTCCAAATTATTACAAACCTGGTGGGTTATTTATAAAGTTTTTCTCACATACCGGTAATTCATTAAAAATGCTGAAAATATATATAATTATATCTAAATGAGAAAGTTAACTGATTTTTCTGTTGTTTCAACTCTGTATAAAAATTAACAGAAATTCTCTTCAGGATTACAATTTGTTACATAAAATAATCATTCATTTGTAAACCTCTTAGTAAAATAAAGTAATACCAGTCTGAAACTACATTGAGACACTTATGGAAACCTATAGAACTAGTTCATCCAAAGTTTTATTCCATTCCATGCAACATAAGCATGAATATTAGATATGGAAATTCTGTCCAAAAAGAGAGAGATTTTTTAAAGACTAAAGAAATCTTTTTAAGATTTGCTAATGAAATAAATGATTGTATACCCCAAACAAAACACAGAACAAATTAATTTGGCTCATTTTTATCATATTTAAAATTTACATTCATTATTTCACACTAATTTCAATGTTACAAATGATATTTGCCATGCAGTACAAATTGCATTCTACGTTATAGTGGGAAATTAACAAAGCAATAGTTTTCCTGTATACATTAACCTCATTTTGTGTTTTCATTGTAATGTATCATCAAGTTATATATGTATTGTTATTGATTGGTATCCCTGTTTCCTTATACATGTGTTTCTGAAAGGAACTGAAACTTAACCTTGAAAACAGACTGAAATCTGAGCCTTAATGGACTGAAATCTAACAAGTTTGTTTATATCTTCATTTATTCATAGTGTACTACAGTAAGAAACTGATTATCAGAGCAAACTACATTTGTAAGAGAGAGACTACAGCATTAATTTAAATAATCACTTCCAAGTTCAGATAATCACTTCCAGGTTCAAATTTCAGTAGAAGAATCGATTTATAATTTTAACAAATAATAACTTTAATTTGTTACTTTGGTGTTGGATTTCAGTCAGAAAAGGCTCATTGCATTTCAGTACTTTATAAAGGTATGTTATGGGTTTATTTGACAGACAATAGTGCTATAAATAGTTCTGTACATTGCTTTATACACTTTTATGTAGACATGTTGTATAACTATGTTGATTTTTTAACAATTTTACCGTAGATACAGCATTATTCTATAAAATAGTAAATTTATGTTGACAATTGTGGTTAGTGCTAGTCCACAGAATTTTCTTTTGAATTGTTGGAATACAATTAAGTTAAAGTTTGAATTGAGGTTAAAAGGGTAAGATCCCTGTTCTACAACATTCTAAATTCTCATATCTTTTTATGCATTATGGAGTTAAAAATGAAGGCCCCCTGTCACCCCTTTTTATTTGTAGCCTTGAGAATAGTTACGGTAAGTTAAATTTTATGAAGACTTGATATATTTATATTATCATTCTGTTGAAAGCAGCATCTGATAAATATGTTTTGTAGGGTAATACCAATATAGGTACATGGTAGTTTCAGGAGGATATCAAGTCTTATTTCAAGAGTTTTGAGGGGATATTTTCACAATTTTATGTTAATGGCAAAATTAGAAAAATATCAACTTGAGAAGATTTCTAATTTAACAGTATATAGCCGTGTATATTTGGTTGGTTCAAGTATAAGCCAAAATATAGTATAAATCAGTAGAATTGCATGTATCAGTTAATTGTGTTCAGCCCTTCTCAGTCTAAGCCATTAAATGCCTTGTTAAACTGTTTTCATTAAAAAATTCAGGGATGTTTAAGTTTACCTCTTAAAGTTATATTTTTGAATTCTTCTCTGTTTACAACATGTCAGTAAAATAGATCATATGATTTCGTTTGATTATTAAAGTCAGTAATAAATGGCCAGTATAAAGTTGTACTACTTAGCGTATGTATCATTGAATGTAGATATAAGACTAAAAGCATTTTTTAACACTAGTTCATTTATCATTATATATGAGGGAAAATTTTTTATTAGTCATAGCTTTATAGTAAAATCAAATTGGAATGACCATCTATTCTCTATGTCCACTCTTTTCATGCATGAATAGCAGTAGGGTGAAGATGAAAGTTAGGTCTGAAAAAATAAGGATAGATTGAGAAAAAAAGATAAGTGAACATTGATAAATACTTTATGTACCCACACCTATGAACAGTTAGGTGAATTGTCTTTCAAAAGTTACAGGATTCTATCAAATTATTTAGGTAGAATAAAGGCAGGGAATTAATCTGGTTCTACCAGACTTAGCTACTATACCAAATGAATATTTTTAAGCCATTCGTATAATAATTCAGACTGAAAATTCTCAGGAAATCAATTTGTATACCATGACGGTTAAAAGCATTCACATAAATTTTATATGTAAGTTGTTTTATTGAGATATTAGTAATATGTTAGTTTATATCATAATTAATGTTAACGAATAAAAGTTTTACTGACAGATTTTATATTATTGTTCAGATTAGAATGTTTGTACAGCAATAACTTTGCCAGATTTATTGTTCTGTAGGACTTAGCTACAGCTTTATGTTGAGTAAGAGGCAAATTGTTGTCATTTGTAATTTTTTTAAGATTATCTTCACTCACAAAATCATAATGTTTTATATTTGTTTTGTTGATATGATTTCAGAGTTTCAAGCTGTTTTTGTTTTCAGATTAGGGCACTTGTTATTTGTTAAAAGTTGATTATATATGATATCTCATTCAGTTAGACAATTTTAATGTACAGATGACTTGTTGCAGTTTATCTTATCAGATATTGTTTTATGTTGCCTTTTCATGATGAAAAAATGTGTATAAACAACCTCTCTAACGGATAGTTATATACTGCAAAATCTATTTTCACTAAAATGTTGATGACTTGAGAGTATTCTATTGTCGTAAGATTTTTAGTGAAAAGGGTCTCTGGAGTTTTATTTCTTGTTGTCTTTTGAAATATGTTAAACAGTATGTTTAAAAGAGATCTGTTAAAAAATCCTGGAAAAAGAGTGAAATTACAACAAAAGTATTAAGATGATCCCTTCAACATTTATTTGTTGCTTATTATTTGAATTACAGGAGAAAAAAATTAAATATCTTGTTCACTCCTATTTTTTATAAATTGAATATGAAGAACCATGGTTTTGCTTGGAAAATATAATGGGGAATGTATTTTCATTTCAGACTTGAAGGTTTGTAATAAGCTAGACATTTCCATGGAACTTTTTTAAACTACTGTAGAATTTTTTGTCTGACCTGTTGCTGAAGGTGACTTTAATATTACTTTTTTGATAATGGTATTTACAATTACTTTAACATCTAAATCCCATGTTTACCTAATTTTAATTAGATGGAGGCTGTTTATGCTCTGACTTTATAGGGCAGTCAGGTAAATATGATTGACAGATAAACTATATGTGGATTTCAGAGTATTTATCTGACCTTTGTGATGTGAAATTGACTTCATTTTTGGGTAAAGATTGCATAAAATGCAATCAAAACCCTATAGTACTGACTCGATATCTATATCTTCCAAGGTTTATCACTACCTCTGATAGTTCAAACAAAATAGTACAGTACAGTGATCATTATTTAGATCCTACTCCTAGCCAGTCAATGTCATGCAATTTATTGATGATATGTTATACTTTGATATTTAGGTTACAATATGATGTGTATTTTAATTACCATACTTGTCAAGAATTTGTTTGTTTAAAAATTACATAAGTAATGCATGGTGTATGAATCTGTTATAAAAATAGGTTCAACTACAGATGTACAATCATGAACAAAGGAAGATAACTCCGATTAAAAATTTTAATTTGCCTAGCAAAATAAAATTCAATGTTTTATTTAAAAATTCACAAAATTGCAAGATGAAAGCATTCCCTTCAGTGCTCACAAGCACTTTGATTATCTCCAGTGTTCAGGATTAAGCATGTTCCTCATTGACTCTAACTGGTCAACAACATTGATATTTTATATCTGAATTCATTGCTAGTACTGTATGAAAATGGTCATATAGCTTTGACCTCAATGCACCAATGACGCGGTCTGGTTTTCAGGAAAAGATATATTTGTCAGTGACAATTGTCAGGTCAGGTTGACAATATTTTATATGTGAATTCGTTATAGGAAGAACTGCATCCGACTTTTTCATTTTAGCCTTGACCACATTTACAGAGTTCATTGACCTAAAAATAATTCAGATTGTGCGGCAAGTGAGACATTTTAGTTTGTCAATTCTTGTATGTGTTGTTAGTTTTTGTGGTTGTTCAAAATGACAATTTTATAAAATGGATTTTATCTAGGCTTATTCTGTACATGTCTTTTGGAAATTTGTGTCCTTTTTTCAAAATTAATATAAAAAAGTATTTGAAGAATCTATGAACCTTTTCATTTTCATGCTGAAGCAAAAATAATGGAGTCATGTTTTGTTTATGTGCAGTTTATGTTGTATATAGTGGAAGCTACCACTATTGTGATGTAATTTGTGAAAGAAAAAGTATTAATGGCTATAATTGTTAGCATGTTATTACTTCAATATGGACTAATTCAGAAATTACTTGGTGATAAGTTGTTTTTTTTTGCAGTAATTCCTTTGAGTCAGTCTTCAGTGTAAATTTATACACAGGAAAAGGTGGGGGATCTTCATTCTATTTTCAGAAAGGTATGATGACTCTGATAAAGTTTTACCTCTAATCCAAACACTTCTAATGAATTCTCATATAAAAAGTTTATTTGCAACAATCCAGTGTCTGAACAATAAGATTTATAAGGATAGAAGTAGGGATTTCAGAAATTTTCAAAATTTTGTTGGATAGAATTTGATTTAGTTGTACGTACATTTCAGGTAGACTTTTATACATTTTGCAGTAGTAATATTTTTTTTATGTCATAAATGTTAATGTCTTGTAGATCAAGATGAGATATATTTTGATAAAAAGAATCATGTATAAAATGATCCGTAATCCACCTTCATAGTTTAATGGCCATCACAGTGTTATATCTATAGTTGTTAACATTTCACAGAGTAAATCATGTGCTGATCAAATAAATATATGTAATACTTATAGTTCATTATTTCTATAGCCATCAAGGTGAATCAGTGTGTGCTGTCCATCTCTCCATTCACAATTAATGTAACAAATTTAATTTAGTTTTGAGAAATTTGAAGTAAATACAAGCATCTGCTTGAATTTTACTGAAACCTCACACAACTGCTTGAATTTGACTGGAACCTCACACAACTGCTTGAATTTGACTGAAACCTCACACAACTGCTTGAATTTGACTGAAACCTCACACAACTGCTTGAATTTGACTGAAACCTCACACAACTGCTTGAATTTGACTAAAACCTCACACAACTGCTTGAATTTGACTGAAACGTCACACAACTGCTTGAATTTGACTGGAACCTCACACAACTGCTTCAATTTGACTGGAACCTCACACAACTGCTTGAATTTGACTGAAATGTCACACAACTGCTTGAATTTGACTTGAACCTGACACAACTGCTTGAATTTGTCTGAAACCTCACACAACTGCTTGAATTTGACTGGAACCTCACACAACTGCTTGAATTTGACTGAAACCTCACACAACTGCTTGAATTTGACTGGAACCTCACACAACTGCTTGAATTTGACTGAAACCTCACACAACTGCTTGAATTTGACTGGAACCTCTCACAACTGCTTCAATTTTACTAAAACCTCACAAAATTATTTTCACTCACTCACATGAATGTCATATAGAAGTCCAGATAATATTTTTGCAGAATTTGTATTTAGATTGGTCAATTTCTGACTCTCTCGGAATGGTAATATAGAAACCCATAACCTATTACTTCTCATTCTTGTTTTAATCTGATTTTGATGACAACACTGGTGAGGCACTCCAATAACAAATTGTATTTCTGTATAAAATACAACAGCTTTGACAGTCTGCTATGACTGCACAAGAAATCGGTGACAATGTAATAAAATGCACAGAAAAACAAACGAAAAGCTTGAAGAACTCTTGATTTCAAGGTTGTAGCTTAAAAATGTAATTATAAGAATTTAAAGGTGTATTCGCTACAAGATATAAACAAAAATTAAATTTTGATTTTTTTTGTTCAATAATAAATGAAAGTGAAATAGTGAAACAATAATTTGCTTATAGCAGCCAGTTTAGCTCAATTTTGTCAAAATAAGCTAAGAAACATCGCTGATGAGTTATTCACTTGCAAGTGAATAATTCGACCTCATTGAATCCGTATTCATGTGACTTTCAATTTAACCCTTTAGCTAGAGAATGCTTATGCATAAACTAGGTGTGTTCAGCTATTAAAAGGAAAAGAATGTCAACATTGAAAGTGAAACAAGGGTAAACCATTTGGTTGACTGATTCAATCCACAAAAACTCATTCTTGTACAGGTAAAAAATGACGATTAACATATTTTTTTAACCTATAATATGAAATCAAACATATCTAGAAAAATCCAATTGCAGGTGTTCGCTATCTATATCTATATATGTTGTATGACTGTCGGCAGTCTTTGGAGGTAACCTGGATGGTTAATTAGATGGCATCTAGACTTAACTACACATGAAATGCTGATACATATTATTGAGTCCATGCATCCTAAATTGTTTATTTTAGACTTATTATAATTTAGATATACATTTTAGTTTGTTATAAATCAAATATGAGAATTTGAGTCAAATCAGTGCACACGAATTTGACAGCTAATGCCCTTTCATGCTTCTTTTTTATAATTTTATAGGGTTGTAAAAGTGTTGACCGTGCGCACATTTAAGTATGAAGTGCTTTATACAAAATGTGCTTGGTCAACGCTTTTACAAAACAATAATATAATTAAAAGAAGCATTCAATTCTTAAGTAAAGTCCATTAAGTTTAATAAATCTTTAAAAATAAATGTTTGAAAAAAAGATTTTTCGATTACATTGTTATTTTGCAGTGTATCTATATCCAAATAGTAAACCCATTATGAATTTTGCTCAATTAATTAAAAAATGTTGATTCGTTAAAAAGTTCAAAGGAGTGAATGAATTTACTGTGACAGAACATTTAACCTTGGCCTTTGCTCTATCCTTAATATCAAATAAAGTTCATCATCTCCTCACATGCCTCATAGGGGAAACACTTTACCAAAAATATGGTTGGGATAGAATATCGGGGAATACAATGTGTTTGTCATACTTACAGATTTATCTTCTATAAAATTGTTGTATGGAAATAAATGAAGTATGGCAGGTACTTGCACATTAAGAGTCTTCATCAATTTATCAAAACACTTGAAAATCTGGCTAAATGCAATTGTGATCTTAATAAAACAACATGTTCACCACATTTTAGCTTGTCTGAGCTAAAGAATCAAGTGATTTATTCTAATCACTTGGCATCCGTTGTCATCCGTTAACTTTTACAAAAATCCTCTCTGAAATTACTGGACCAATTAAAACCAATCCAGGCCGAAATCATCATAGGGGTATCTAGTTTTAAAATGTGTCTGATAATCCCGCCTGCCAACATGGCTGACATGGGTAAAAAATGAACAAATGAGGTAAAAAGTAAAATAACAAAAATACCTAACTCCAAGTAAAATTAAAACGGAAAGTCTCTTAACAAATGGCAAATCAAAAGCTCAAACACATCAAATGAATGGAACACAACTGTCATATTCCATTATATTGACAACAATGTGTGAGCTAACCAAAAAGATATAATAGGTAAAAATGTAAAAAATTGGGGTTACAGCAGTCAACATTGTGTTATATGTTAATCACTATAAAAACAAACAACTATGTCAACAAGGAAAACCAAAATGGCATGTAGACTCTATTTAGACAAAGCACATAAGCAAAACTGAAAGACAACAATACAAAAAATGACCATAGCACAATAACACAATAGCGGGATGTATAATTACCGAGCCACGCCAAAAGGATATTACCAAAAATGGACTAAACAGTAAAGGTTTAAAATATACAAAGACAAATAAAAAGATCACTATAACATGTAATTAAGATGATAAACAACATCAGTACCTAGAATCTATACTTAAAGACCATCATGTATTATTTGTGAAGTTGATACAGAATATTTATCAACAAGTTCTTGGTATCTTCCGATGAACTTTTTTAGAAAAAAGACGAGATGTTCTTTGATAAAACCCTGGTTCATCAACTTTCTGCTCAGACACTGGTGATGTTTTATAAAGTCTTGAGTAGCAGCTGCAAACTTTTGATTACCGAATGAGTTGGGAAATGTATATCAATATGCAGGTGAAGTTGGTACATGTATATTGCTGCTAAGGTAGGGGGAATTTATAATTTCAAAATTAAAATCGCCTTGTTTGTCACAGATTCTGGTACTGAGATGACCGCTTATGTCAAATTCAAGGTATAAGTCTATAAATGAGGCGAAGGAAGCCGTGTCTTTTGCTTCTTTAATTTCTAGTTCTGGAGGATATATTAATGGAACCCAATGAATCGGAAAAGTTTGGATTGTTAATGGAAAGAACATCATCAATATATCTGAATGTAAAATTCAATGATCTGGCTTCTTTGATCTTCTTGTTTTTGACAAGTGTCTGAAGGAACTCTAACTCATGAAAATAAGAGGTCGGCACAGTTAGTTCCCATAGGAATGCAGACAATTTGTTGAAAAAGTCTACCTCCAAATTCAACAAATATGTTGTCAATAAGAAACTCCAGCGTACTGATCTCTTGTCCCTTGGTGTAACATGTTTTACCTTTTGTTCACTGTTAACAAAATATGTCATATGGTATCCCAAAGCAATAAATTTATAGCGTATGCTACCATTTTTATATTGAAAAGCATTATGGATTATTTCTTTTAAATGATTTTTCAATTTGACATATGGAATGGTGGTATAAAGGGTTGAAAAATCAAAGGGTTTTAGATAAAATGCAATTTCTATTATGTCTATTATCATGAAAACCCTATAGGTAGAGAAAATCTGACATGGGCAGAAATGTTCCAAATGTTGAATTCTATCTACTCTCCATTTACATTACAACTGTCAAAACAACTTCATGAAGCAATTAATGCAAATGAAGAATTTTACCATTTTTTTTTCATTTTTATGCCCTATTTATGGGCATTATGTTTTTCTGTCTGTGCATCTGTTCGTTCGTCCATCCGTTTGTTCGTTCGTCCCGCTTCAGGTTAATGTTTTTGGTCAAGGCAGTTTTTGATGAAGTTGAAGTCCAATCAACTTGAAACTTTAAGTACACATGTTCCCTATGATACGATCTTTCTAATTTTCATGCCAAATTAAGAGTTTTGACCCCAATTTCACGGTCCACTGAACATAGAAAATGATAGTGCAAGTGTGGCATCCGTGTACTATGGTAACATTCTTGTTGCCTATTATCTTGAAAACTGTAAGAAAGAAAAACTTTAAATAGCAAAAATTATTAGCAAAACAAGATCTACAAATATGTCAACATGGCTGACGCTGTCAGTTGACTCCTTACAGGAGTTACTGCCCTTGAATGATCATTTTGATTATATTTTTGCCTTTTATCTTTAAAACTAAATTAGATGTTATCAGAAGACAAGATCTACAGATAAGTCAACATGGCCGAACATGTTAGTCAACTCCGTAAAGGAGTTATTGTCATTTAACAATGATTTTTATAAATTCATAAAATTGTTATAGATAGATAGAACTTAAAAAAAAGATCAGCAAGACAAGATCTGCAAATAGGTCAGCATAAATGAAGTTGTCAGTTGTCTTCTTATAGGAGTTATTGCCTTCAATGAAGATTTTTTACCCTTTTTGAGTTTTGGTCAAAACTATAGAAGATGGGGAGAAACTGAATAGAAAACATGATCAGCAATACAAGATCAACAGAAAAAAGATATTAGTCAAGAGTGGCCATTGTTATACCCCACCGACGAAGTTGCGGAGGGTATAATGTTTTCATCCATCCGTCCGTCAGTCTGTTCATCAGTCCTGTTCTTGTCATACAAACTCCTCTGAATCTGCACAACAGAGTTTCATGAAACTTTGTAGATAATGACATACTATGTAGATATGCATTTCAACAGGAAATTATGATTCAATTTTTTTTCTTGGAGTTATGCCCCTTTAACTTAGAATTTTGGCCGTCTTGTTCTTGTCATCGCAACACCTCTGAAACCGCACAACAGAATTTCATGAAACTTTGTAGATAATAAGGACATACTATGTAGATGTGCATATCGACAGGAAATTACAATTCAATTTTTTTTCTAGGAGTTATGCCCCTTGAACTTAGAATTTTGGCCAGTCCTGTTCTTGTCATCGCAACTCCTCTGAAACCGCACAAAATTTCATGAAACTTTGTAGATAATAAGCACATACTATGTTTATGTGTATATCGACAGGAAATTACGATTCAATTTTTTTTTCTAGGAGTTATGCCCCTTGAACTTAGAATTTTGGCCAGTCCTGTTCTTGTCATCGCAACTCCTCTGAAACCGCACAACAGAATTTCATGAAACTTTGTAGATAATGACATACTATGTAGATGTGCATTTCGACAGGAAATTATGATTCAATTTTTTTTCTAGGAGTTATGCCCCTTTAATTTAGAAATTTGGCTGTCTTGTTCTTGTCATCGCAACTCCTCTGAAACCGCACAACAGAATTTCATGGAACTTTGTAGATAATGACATACTATGTAGATTTGCATTTCGACAGGAAATTATGATTCAATTTTTTTTCTAGGAGTTATGCCCCTTTAATTTAGAAATTTGGCTGTCTTGTTCTTGTCATCGCAACTCCTCTGAAACCGCACAACAGAATTTCATGAAACTTTGTAGATAATAATGACATACTATGTAGATGTGCATATCGACAGGAAATTACGATTCAATTTTTTTTCTAGGAGTTATGCCCCTTGAACTTAGAATTTTGGCCAGTCCTGTTCTTGTCATCACAACTCCTCTGAAACCGCACAACAGAATTTCATGAAACTTTGTAGATAATAAGCACATACTATGTATATGTGCATATCGACAGGAAATTACGATTCAATTTTTTTTTCTAGGAGTTTTGCCCCTTGAACTTAGAATTTTGCCCAGTCCTGTTCTTGTCATCGCAACTCCTCTGAAACCGCACAACAGAATTTCATGAAACTTTGTAGATAATAAGCACATACTATGTATATGTGCATATCGACAGGAAATTACGATTCAATTTTTTTTCTAGGAGTTATGCCCCTTTAACTTAGAATTTTGGCCAAAATATACTACTGCAACAGTTTGTCATCGCCACTGCTCTGAAACCACACAACAGAATTTCATGAAACTTTGTAGATAATAAGGACATACTATGTAGATGTGCATATTGACAGGAAATTACTATTGAATTTTTTTCTAGGAGTAATTCCCCTTTCAACTTAGAATTTTGGCCTAAATATACTACTGCAACAGTTTGCAATTGCAACTTCTCTGAAACCACACAACAGAATGTCATGAAAGTTTGTAATTAATGAGGACATAATATGTAAATGTGCATATCCACAAGAAAATTTTATCAGTTGACTTTTGTAGAGTTATGAGTCTTTGAACTTAGGAATCTGGTGAGATTTTGTTTGTCCAGTGACAATGTGGGGGCGTATGGTATGTGAGTGTGCTCACAAAGGTTCTTTAATTGAAGATGCACATAGGTGAGCAACACAGGCTCTTTAGAGCCTCTAGTTGAATTTAAGTTTTATCAAGGTTTAATTGAAGTCCATTTATTTGCTTTTATGTCTGAGGGTTGAAAGGGTGAATCAGCTGATGTAAATACACACATAACTACATGTATATAAAAAGAATTGTCCTAGGGTGAAAACCTACTATACTTCAAGGCCCTACTGTAACCTATAGTTGCTTTCATCCACATAATTTGGTTTATGGTAGATAGGTTACTTATTGGCAAGCATACCACATCTTCTTATTTTTGTCTCGCCTGCAACGAAAAATGAGACATAGGTATTAAAATCAGGCTGCTGTGTAAACTATTTGTATAAAGCTTATATTTCAGAGGACAGAAGACCTGGATGCTTCATACCTTGTATACAGATGCCTAATGTTTCAAAGTTTCAATCTGTCATACGTCCAATGTACTTAACCAAGTTTTCATGGTTCAGTGACTGCTTAAAAAAATGTATACAGTATTTTTTTGTCATAGGAATTTCTCACTTATTATGAATAATAGGATAACTATAATTGGTATATGGATTCCTTGCAAGGTCTACATGTTTGTTAGACAGGATTCACCAGACCTCATTTTATGGATCAGTGATCAAGGTTTAAGTTATGTTATTAGGTCCATTTATCAGATACTATAAGCAGTAGGTCAACTATAAGCGATATATGGAATGACTGTAATGGGTACATGTCAGCCTGGCAAGTTTCATCTGACCTTGACTTCATTTTCATTGGTCAATGGTAAGTTTTTGGCTTTTGATCTGTTTTTCAAATACTATAAGCAGGTCAACTATATTTGTTGCATGTAATGATTGTAAGGTGTACATGTCTGTCTGGCAGGTATCATCTTACCTTGACCTCATTTTCATGGTTCATTGGTCAATGTTAAGTTTTCATGGTTTGGTATGTTTCTTGGATACTTTAAAGAATAGGTCAACTATATTTGGTGTATGGAATGATTGTAAGGTGTATGTCAGTCTGGCGTGTATCATTTGACTGTGACCTCATTTTCATGTGTCATGGTCAATATTACGCTTGCATGGTTTGTATGTTTCTTGAATACTTTAAAGAATAGGTCAACTATATTTGGTGTATGGAATGATTGTTAGGTGTACATGTCAGTCTGGCAGGGTTTATCTGGACTTTGACCTCATCGATAATGTCAATTTTATGTGATACTTGTAGTAAAACCTTCATCTTTAAAGCAGGCAAGACATTTCAACTAAGCACTCTTATTATATGTACCCAAAAAATGACAAGCAAACTGAAATAATCTTTATTTCAAGACATAACTTACATAATAAGCACGTCCAACAAAACAAACACTTATTTTCAAACATTTTGGTAAAATAAAATGTTCTATTTACAAAGTAGGAAACGATTGCAATTTTCCATGTCCTTGACAACATACTAATGTAAAACAGTCACATGACAAGATGATATATAATGCATACCTCATTTCAAAATTCAATTTTTATGTCTTCTACCCATATATAAACATTTTATTTTTGGAACTAATCCAATTATTCATGACTGATTGATTGATGGCTGCAGACCACCTCTGTCAAATTTAAGAAACTTACAGAACCAATAAAAAAGATGCAAGTAAATGCATATATAGGTTCACCTACCATTGCAACTTTACCCTTCTCTGCGTAAACACATCAGACATAACTGCTGTCATAAAAAAAGTGAAATGAGATAGCATAGACTTTTAAAAACCATACCAAAACATTTTCTTTTACACATTATTGTCAATTGTGTTGTATATATGATGATTTCTATCCACCAAAACATGCTATTCAAGTAAATGGTTGACATCATTTTAATGACCTTCAACGATGGAGTTTTACAAACTGAATTTCTAATGTGAAATATTTATAACAGTATGTTTACGATTAATCTTTCTGTCCAAGGTAATACTAGCTTATCTAATACATAGCACATACAGGAGCAGAATCAGATGTTCAAATGGTTAAACCACATTAAAATCTTTAAACTTCAGTATTTCCTTATATTACAAATATTCCTATGAATAATTTATGTTATTTCACTGTACATAATTCGTGTGTTCCTCAATGACCAGAAGCTTTACACATATATTGTTATGGTAATGATCCTCAATGACCAGAAGCTTTACATAGATATCGTAAGGGTAACATTTTGATCTGTGAATCCTCTGTTTTCAATACACCTTCTCCACTGTCAATGCTGAGCAAAGTTCCTACTGTTTCTCTCTCGTCTCCAGTTATCACTTTAGCCTGTAATAAATATATAATATACAAATATAAAGTCTGTTGAAATAAATAAGTGTAATCAACTTTGTAGATAATAAGCACATACTATGTATTGTGCATATCGACAGGAAATTACGATTCAATTTTTTTTTCTAGGAGTTATGCCCCTTTAACTTAGAATTTTGGCCAAAATATACTATTGCAACAGTTTGTCATCGCCACTGCTCTGAAACCACACAACAGAATTTCATGAAACTTTGTAGATAATAAGGACATACTATGTAGATGTGCATATTGACAGGAAATTACTATTGAATTTTTTTCTAGGAGTAATTCCCCTTTCAACTTAGAATTTTGGCCTAAATATACTACTACAACAGTTTGCAATTGCAACTTCTCTGAAACCACACTACAGAATGTCATGAAAGTTTGTAATTAATGAGGACATAATATGTAAATGTGCATATCCACAAGATAATTTTATCAGTTGACTTTTGTAGAGTTATGAGTCTTTGAACTTAGGAATCTGGTGAGATTTTGTTTGTCCAGTGACAATGTGGGGGCGTATGGTATGTGAGTGTGCTCACAAAGGTTCTTTAATTGAAGATGCACATAGGTGAGCAACACAGGCTCTTTAGAGCCTCTAGTTGAATTTAAGTTTTATCAAGGTTTAATTGAAGTCCATTTATTTGCTTTTATGCCTGAGGGTTGAAAGGGTGAATCAGCTGATGTAAATACACACATAACTACATGTATATGAAAAGAATTGTCCTAGGGTGAAAACCTACTATACTTCAAGGCCCTACTGTAACCTATAGTTGCTTTCATCCACATAATTTGGTTTATGGTAGATAGGTTACTTATTGGCAAGCATACCACATCTTCTTATTTTTGTTTAAAAAAATGTATACAGTATTTTTTTGTCATAGGAATTTCTCACTTATTATGAATAGTAGGATAACTATAATTGGTATATGGATTCCTTGCAAGGTCTACATGTTTGTTAGACAGGATTCACCAGACCTCATTTTATGGATCAGTGATCAAGGTTTAAGTTCTGTTATTAGGTCCATTTATCAGATACTATAAGCAGTAGGTCAACTATAAGCGATATATGGAATGACTGTAATGGGTACATGTCAGCCTGGCAAGTTTCATCTGACCTTGACTTCATTTTAATTGGTCAATGGTAAGTTTTTGGCTTTTGATCTGTTTTTCAAATACTATAAGCAGGTCAACTATATTTGTTGCATGTAATGATTGTAAGGTGTACATGTCTGTCTGGCAGGTATCATCTTACCTTGACCTCATTTTCATGGTTCATTGGTCAATGTTAAGTTTTCATGGTTTGGTATGTTTCTTGGATACTTTAAAGAATAGGTCAACTATATTTAGTGTATGGAATGATTGTAAGGTGTACATGTCAGTCTGGCAGGGTTTATCTGGACTTTGACCTCATCGATAATGTCAATTTTATGTGATACTTGTAGTAAAACCTTCATCTTTAAAGCAGGCAAGACATTTCAACTAAGCACTCTTATTATATTTACCCAAAAAAATGACAAGCAAACTGGAAATAATCTTTATTTCAAGACATAACTTACATAATAAGCACTTCCAACAAAACAAATACTTATTTTCAAACATGTTGGTAAAATAAAATGTTCTATTTACAAAGTAGGAAACAATTGCAATTTTCCATGTCCTTGACAACATACTAATGTAAAACAGTCACATGACAAGATGATATATAATGCATACCTCATTTCAAAATTCAATTTTTATGTCTTCTACCCATATATAAACATTTTATTTTTGGAACTTATCCAATTATTCATGACTGATTGATTGATGGCTGCAGACCACCTCTGTCAAATTTAAGAAACTTACAGAACCAATAAAAAAGATGCAAGTAAATGCATATATAGGTTCACCTACCATTGCAACTTTACCCTTCTCTCGTAAACACATCAGACATAACTGCTGTCATAAAAAGTGAAATGAGATAGCATAGACTTTTAAAACCATACCAAAACATTTTCTTTTACACATTATTGTCAATTGTGTTGTATATATGATGATTTCTATCCACCAAAACATGCTATTCAAGTAAATGGTTGACATCATTTTAATGACCTTCAACGATGGAGTTTTACAAACTGAATTTCTAATGTGAAATATTTATAACAGTATGTTTACGATTAATCTTTCTGTCCAAGGTAATACTAGCTTATCTAATACATAGCACATACAGGAGCAGAATCAGATGTTCAAATGGTTAAACCACATTAAAATCTTTAAACTTCAGTAATTCCTTATATTACAAATATTCCTATGAATAATTTATGTTATTTCACTGTACATAATTCGTGTGTTCCTCAATGACCAGAAGCTTTACACATATATTGTTACGGTAATGATCCTCAATGACCAGAAGCTTTACATAGATATCGTAAGGGTAACATTTTGATCTGTGAATCCTCTGTTTTCAATACACCTTCTCCACTGTCAATGCTGAGCAAAGTTCCTACTGTTTCTCTCTCGTCTCCAGTTATCACTTTAGCCTGTAATAAATATATAATATACAAATATAAAGTCTGTTGAAATAAATAAGTGTAATCTATGATACAAGAAACCTTGGTCCCTCAATGATTTCCAAATTTTGCTATTTACTTGTATTAGGTAAACTTTATAAGCAAGTCCCTCCTTCTGGTCAAAAATCAATGTGTTTATGGTAGGGTAAAGTACTGTAAATTCAGAACTTTTTTAAAATGAATTATTGCAAACTTGTGAGGGTTTCACAAAAATATAATCTTGCATTTTAATTTTAATATCATTATGTGTATATAGACTTTTTTGAATTGGTACTGGTGCATTACATCTGTGCGCATTACCAATATATTTGCACATTAAAAACATTACGTTTGCGCACAGTTTTTAATTACATTTGCGTATATTCATTTTACAGGTAAATACAGGTAAATTATACTTATTTATTTATGTAATTAACTCTTTACAAGTACCCCCTCCATGTTATTATGCACAAGAATTTAATCCTGGAAATATATACAGATAAAAATGTAAAAACATAACAAATGTGAGGAGTAAAAGTACCGATTTTACACAGTAATGTACTAGCTGAATATTTGAAGCCTACTCCTTTAAGAAAATGAATTCTGTCAACTTCTGCATTCTGGTATTTTCATCATTAATTCCTTATGTTAAAGATTGCACAATCTCCTGAGACATTTTTAAATCATCACCTGCATAGGTAAATCACATTTTATTCTTCAATTGACAAATGGATCCAACACAAATTTTAAGTCTTTAGTATCAAAATTTTTTAATTTTTTAGAACCAATAGAACCAATCATGGTATGCAAACTGTGTGATGAATGTCTCATATACAGTTTTCCAGATTTTAGGGCTGTAATTTCGTACCATATCTTATACAGTGTATGGATTAATTGTAGTTATCTTTGTTAAGGTCTATGCAAACACCTACAAAACACTCAATTTCTTGAAGTAGTTACTGTGGATGATTGACGTTAAGTTTTTGTAGGAGTTTTAAGACATTTGATTGATTGATTGTTTGTGTTTAACGCCTCTTTCAGCATTATTGGCTATATTGTGGCAGAAGCCTTTCAGCCCTATTGGCTATATTGTGGCAGAAGCCTTTCAGCATTATTGGCTATATTGTGGCAGAAGCCTTTCAGCACTATTGGCTATATTGTGGCAGAAGCCTTTCAGCACTATTGGCTATATTGTGTCAGAAGCCTTTCAGCATTATTGGCTATATTGTGTCAGAAGCCTTTCAGCACTATTGGCTATATTGTGTCAGAAGCCTTTCAGCATTATTGGCTATATTGTGTCAGAAGCCTTTCAGCACTATTGGCTATATTGTGGCAGAAGCCTTTCAGCACTGTTGGCTCTATTGTGGCAGAAGCCTTTCAGCATTATTGGCTCTATTGTGTCAGAAGCCTTTCAGCACTATTAGCTATATTGTGGCAGAAGCCTTTCAGCACTATTGGCTATATTGTGGCAGAAGCCTTTCAGCACTATTGGCTATATTGTGTCAGAAGCCTTTCAGCACTATTGGCTATATTGTGGCAGAAGCCTTTCAGCACTGTTGGCTCTATTGTGGCAGAAGCCTTTCAGCATTATTGGCTCTATTGTGTCAGAAGCCTTTCAGCACTATTAGCTATATTGTGGCAGAAGCCTTTCAGCACTATTGGCTATATTGTGGCAGAAGCCTTTCAGCACTATTGGCTATATTGTGTCAGAAGCCTTTCAGCACTATTGGCTATATTGTGGCAGAAGCCTTTCAGCACTGTTGGCTCTATTGTGGCAGAAGCCTTTCAGCATTATTGGCTACATTGTGTCAGAAGCCTTTCAGCACTATTAGCTATATTGTGGCAGAAGCCTTTCAGCACTATTGGCTATATTGTGGCAGAAGCCTTTCAGCACTATTGGCTATATTGTGTCAGAAGCCTTTCAGCACTATTGGCTATATTGTGGCAGAAGCCTTTCAGCACTGTTGGCTCTATTGTGGCAGAAGCCTTTCAGCATTATTGGCTACATTGTGACAGAAGCCTGAGTGCCCAGAGAGAACCAGGACATTCAGCAGGAAAACTTACAATCCTAGTCAATTAAAATTGAAGTCAAATGCACCTGCCACATGCGGAATTTGATCTTGCAACATCAGTGTTGACAGGCTATTGATAGAGTAAATAAACTACTTAGACCAATCGGTCACTAAAGGTCCCTGAAGACATTTGAGAAGGTGGATATAAAATTATGGCATTTGAGAAGATGGATATATTAAAGAAGATGTGGGGTATAGGTAAATGGCAACCCAATGATTCAGAAAACCAAAAGACATCTAGAGGACAACATATTTATATTCTGGCATTAGTTTTTATCCACCTATGTAGGCTGAAAGGACTATTGAATATGTAGTGGTTCTTCTTGAAGTTTTATCTAAGTATTTTGGTGTAAGGAATAATGTATGCAAATGTTTGTTTTAAACCAGGAAGTATTTTTATCTTATACCTTATCTCCAACTTCTGGTGGTATTGGTTCTAAATGTTCTGATGCTATGTTCATTACTTTATCCTGCTCTGTCACATATACTGAACACATCCCTCCCTGCAAAATAAGACACTACCTCATTAAAGCAGCAACATATATCAGAATTTTAGAATTTCAATGTCATGTTATTCTTTGAAACTGGTACCTATATTTTTGAGGAATTTTCTTCTAGGCATACATTTAAGTTTGATAATTCTTAAGTATGATTAATATGAAAAATTTTAATAATAAATCAGAATCAAGATCTCTTTTGTTCAATACATAAAAATTTAGGATAAAGACTCTATTCGACAAGACAATTTGGGTACAAAGAATTTTCAATGCAAAGAACATTTCAGTAAAAAGTGATCCAAGAATATGATATACAAAGATTATAAAAGACTTATGGGTACACTATTGATATGTCCTTTTTGGAATATAACTTACCGAAACACTTCTGATTTGTCCTTTCTGGAATATAAGATTTGTATCATCGTGTGTTTCCTTGATCTTAACTTCTATCTCGGTGGTGTGCCAGTCTGACATACCATGATCCATAAACATTCCAGGTGTCTGTGGTGTATAAGGTGCACCAGGTGTCATAGGACTGTACCCCATTGGTGAGGGGGTTCCTGCATTGAAGCCAGGGATGGTGATGTCTGGTAACCTAATGGACTAGGTGAACTACCACCAAAGCCTCCACCAGCAGGACTAGGTGCTACAATATCATATGTATGTTATTATAAAGAAAATACCAAAAATTCAATAAATTTTAGTTGTACAAAATTTTACACAAACACATAGAAGCTATTTTTTTAAGGATAATTCAATATGAATAGTTAACATATCAATTTAAGCAAGGTATGAACCCTTTTCAATTAATTTCTCAATGCAGAACACATCCCAATATTAAGTGGGGCGCAATATGTAGAACACTGGCTGATCTTTGTTTGTTATAAATTTATTCACAACTTATATAGACTCAGGACGATTTAGAGCTTGAAATATTGTATAACTCTAGATGTATCTTAATTATTTGTGTGGATGGGTTGCTATTTGATAGAGCTATACCCCACATCTCCTTTTATTCATATCTCAAGTACAATCTGATGCTAATTAAAAGATCCTGTGTCAATTTGATACACAATTAGCTTATTTCACAAATTTACTAATCTTGAATGATTCTTCCAAACCAATTATTGAAGATCATAAACAATGTAGAGTAATCAATCTAAAATAATACTAAAAAGTTCCTCAGAAAATATTCAGAATTTCCAATATTTGAAATTATTAACTGCTGAATTACAATTCAATTACCATTCCTTTAAAGATGGAGAAAACTTTAAGCAGATAGCTTGTTTGATGAAGTCTGCTGTATGCACGGAAGAGGATTGTTTGTCAAACTTATAAACAGCTAAAGCTGACCCAATACTCACAATGATAGCTTCCAGGAGAAGCTGATGACTGTCCACCATAGGGAGAATAACTTGTTCCTGGTGTCTGTGGTGTAAATGGTCCTCCTATGGGACTAGGTGTGTCAGCTGGGTAACCTGGAGTGGCCGGGTTAGGTGTGTCGTAATTCCCTGGTGATGGGGATTCAAAATTGTAGTCAAAATCATTCACTCTGAAAAAGATGAACATTTGTTTCTTTCAAGTTAGTTTATATTGTGTAAAAATGTGCAAATGATTCAAAGTAAATCATTTGATTTGATTAAAATGTAGGGATTTTGTGTCATAAAATAATACATTTACATTTTTATTAAACTAAGTACAGCATCTGTTATTCATCCTATAAAGAAAAGTGGTAATAATAACCTTTTTTTGCCAAAATATTTCCTTTTTGGCACTGAAAATACAATCATATTATATATGTTGATATCAAGGCTAACTCCTATAAAATTTTGATAAATGTAAAAAAAAGGAGATATGGTAAGCTGCCAATGAGACAAAGACAACTATCCACCAGAGACAAAAGGACATGGATTTAAGCAAATATATATATGCATTGTTGAGTAAAACCCACATGGTAGAAGTAAGCTATAAAAGACCCAAGAATGACACAAAATATGAAACAATTCGAATGAGTCTTTTTTCATTAATTAATGTCAAATTTTTGATTATATTATTCCTATCATCTGATAACTGCTTTAATTCAGACCATGATTTTTTGTTTTCTTAACTCTTTATCTACCACTGACGGATATATACGTTTTTTATCATCGTTCTGTCTGCAATTACTGATAAATCCGCTTGCATAATCAAGTGTGTATTCGCAGTGACTGATAGATCCGCTGTAAACATTCACTTGCACAGTCCTGTTGACGGATATTTCCGTAAAATATACCACTGTTAAAACCCTTTAGATTGTACGAAACTGTTGGGGAATCCCGAAATGAACGAATGAAATTCAGTTTTACAATGAATAATCTTTCAACTGATACATTCCTTTTCTTTTCTTTAAAAGGTGACTGTTTACATTTAATTATGATGAATTTTACACGTGTTCGGAATGCGATTAAAACAATGGCAAATGAATGGGCTTCTTTGTTCAAATTGGATAGCGAAAGTGAAGAATTTAAAGAATTTATGCAATTAGAAAGCAAAATTAGAAGTATAGGAAGGGATAGTTTAGTTTGTCGGAACCTGATTGCGATTCTTCCGAGGATGAATAAGCAAAACATGGACAAATAATTTGAAAACTTTTTACGTCCATTTACGGCAGCTTTCAAGCTTGATAAGGAAAAGAAAAGAAATCGATTTTGTATTTGTTGTATTTTTCAATCAATATTCAATAAATACTGATTAATTAAACATTTAATTAGAGTACTCATAACACAACTGTAACAATTTGTGAAAAATTCTCTCACTGCAAATTATCTCTGGTAGTTAACCTACAATTCAGCTGCAGTAGCTAACTAATCAGCAATGTGTAGTAGTGAACTGTAAAGGTACCTGTGGTAGAGAAGAAGTTAAAAGAAAGCAGGTAATCTATGTTAATAAACAAGGTAAAAAAACATTGGTACAACGCTTTATTGGATAAAGCTGAATCAATGACAACCCTTAAATATATGGATACAAAACACCTCGTCATTGATATAAATCATCCGTTTGGAAATAATCATGACAAAACAAAAGCTGACATCAGAAAAGCCAAAATCTTATCAGGAACATTCATCCTTAACTCTGATAGAGTTAAATTCAATCAGTCTCCATCATCACTATGCCAGCTATGTTGTCTATATGATGAAGATATTACTCATTTCCTTGTAGACTGTTCACTTTTAGCGAAAAACTCAACTTAATTTGAATTGATCAATGACCGAATAAATACAAAACACAGTTGCCAAAACCTGGCAAGGAGTATTCAATAACAAACTGAAAATTATCGTGCTTATCAATGACTGTAGACATTTTACTCATCTTTTTACTGACAGTAATGTAATGGATACAATCAAAGCACTTACTAGGGAACTTTGTTACATGCTTCACATCAAATGCTTAAAAATGTTTGAGGCAATGGGTGGTTGACAGTCTGTAATAAACATTTTTAGACCAATATATATATACCTGAAAGACAACAGAATTTTAACTGTCATATTCTATGTGTATATATTAACTGGATTTGACCTTTTAACGAATGACAACACTTTTACCGTGTACATACATATAATATTTACTTGGATTATCCTTGGTGTTCCTAATAAAGGAAGCTAATACAGAGAGAAGTTTACCTGGCTGGTGTGTTGGGGTTAGCTGGATCCCAAGCACTTTGTCCAGGAGTACGATTTCCTGGTTCATGAGAAGGTGTCTGACTCCCATAATGAGGTGTGCGTGATCCATCATGTAATGGTGTCTGTGAGCCATACATAGGAGTACGAGATCCATACATGGGTGTCTGTCCACCATAGACAGGTGTCCTGCCATATGCGGATGTGGAACCATCTTTTGGTCTGCCTCCTCTGTGAAGAAATAGAACAACTCTATATATATTGTAAGTTTTCATGTATTCCACCATCGAATAAACTTATACACGGTTTTAAAACCGTATTTGGTATCTTAAATATTTGTTGGTTATATATTGACTTCAATAGAAACTGCTAATATTTCCATAATCTGACAGAATTTTATGAAAAATAAGAAACTTATAAGAAATTAGTCGTATGACAATAATAAGTTTCATTTAGATGTGTAACAAATGAGACAGATGCCATGTAATTTGTGTCAACTCATATATTATATAAGGATGCATGATCCCCCCCTTAAAATACAGATTTGCTCCAATTGATATGTGTTATATAGATAAAAGAAGCTAAGAGGATTATTGTACACTTTCTTTGTTGTAGGACATCTCAGCTATTTTTCGTATTAAACAAATATGGCTCCACTCTGATTTTGGATGTGTAGCTTTTGAGACAGATCAGCAAATATTTTTTTTATGGATATATACATGCTGATTCATATATCAAATGTGCTGTTGGCTTGATATAGCAAGTGACATGTAGAAAATAAAGCTTAGCACTATGAGCCAAGTGTGTCTAATTTATACATGGAAATCGGCTTTGCTTGAATTTGTGTACATGTCCACCATGTAATATAGTTGAATCCCTACTGAAGATGTACATAGTGATGACCTTTAACTATTTTCGTTGCCACTAATTATGTTTTAATTCATTGGATTTAATGTAGTCATCATGAGGATATTTTAGATTTTATACTGAGATGTATTTTTAAAAATTTAGTGCACCATTTTATTGACTCTGTTTTTAATGAGGAGTTAAGCTTACTGACTTCTTGGTGTCCTATAGCTGGGAGTGCAATACGAAGATATAAAGAAGAAGGTGCAAGTCAAATTCTGTCATTGAAGACAAAAAGTATATTTTTAACAATGTTACATACGTGAGGGATGCCAGACGATTTTTATCCACAGATATGGTTTTACAACTGGAATGTAGCTCCACTCTAGCTGTGGACTCTGTGGCATCCTTAACAATACCAATATAACCTGTAAATATAATACACAATCTTCTAATTTTCTCTGTTTCACATTTAAAAAGAATTTTTTGAAGAGTTGTAAAGGATTTCATAAGATTATTAATAAAATGTTTGAGATCTCTGACTGCTTACACAAAAATTCATAGACATTTAAATTTAAATACATGTTCTTATGGTCATTCCTATCAATTCATTGACACTCTTAAGTCTTCTATTTCATCCACCTCTATCTATTCCTGAGACAACACTTTTATTTAAATGAATGGTAAAGAACCGTTGCATCATTTCTCATTTCCAGTGGCAATCCAAGTTTCCTGCCCTTCATCCCTATCATTCTACCTATTGTATCATTTTTTATTTGTTCTCATCCAGAATATGTAGAATATTTGCAACTAGAGAATACTCAAGCAACAATAAATCAATTCTAATAAAAGACATAGGAAAGACTAAAATGTATGTATAATCTACCTTTGAATGGTCCCTGTATAATCCTAACGGTCTGTCCTATCAGTTCTTTGTCCCTCTTTGTCAAACCACCTCTTCCTGCTCCTGCTCCTCCTCCTCTACCCATACTTGGGGCACCACCTCCGCCACTGTCTGGGTGGGCAGGACTGGACAAACGGGGTGACATTGGTGAGAATCCAGTAACACTTAATCCTGATGTGTTTGTCTGGAGAAAATTGGAAGAAAATAGAGAATCTGCCACAATAAATTTGCATTGCAAAAATATATTAATAAATAATTCAGTCATCACATCTTTAATGGCATTTCTTTTCCCTAAGCTGCCATAAACCTGCTACATTTCAGTTTTGAGTTTATCCACCATTACATGAAATAAAGTGATATAATGTAATAAATAATATTTAACAAAGTCATTGTTTTTCTAACATTATCAAGTCAAGATGCAAAAACTATAATAAAAAAAATAATAAAATGCTCCGCAGGGCACAGCTTGATACGACCGCAGAGGTCGAACCCTGAATAGTTGGGGCAAGTATGGACACAACATTCAAGCTTGATACAGCTCTGAATTTGGATTGTGATTAAATATTTGACACAGCATAGGTTTCTGACACAGAATGAATGTGGTCTAAGAACTTAAAAATTTTAAATTGGACATTCACTTATTATGGTCCAATATCCAAAATCTAAATACATGGTTAGATTCAGCATATCAAAGAACCCCAAGAGTTCAATTTTGATGAAATCAAACAAAGTTTAATTTTGGACCCTTTTGACCTCAATGTAGACAAAGTTGATAACGGAGCCCAAAATCAAAATCTAAATACATGGTTAGATTCAGCATATCAAAGAACCCCATATATTCAATTTTGTTGAAATCAAACAAAGTTTAATTTTGGACCCGATTTGGACCAACTTGAAAACTGGGCCGTAATCAAAAATCTAAACACATGGTTAGATTCAGCATATCAAAGAACCCCATATATTCAATTTTAGTTGAAATCAAACAAAGTTTAATTTTGGACCCTTTGGACCTCAATGTGGACCAATTTAAAACGGGCCCAAAATCCAAAAACTTAATACGGTTAGATTCAGCATATTAAAGAACCCCAAGAGTTCAAGAATAAAACCCCATTGAAATTGGTCAAGAAATAAGCAATTTATACAAAGTATCTTCTTTTGCACAATACTGTGCAATTGAATATTTCTTGCAATTGCGCAATACTGTGCAATTGAATATTTCTTGCTATTGCGCAATACTGTACAATTAACAATTTCTTGCTATTGCGCAATATTGTGCTATTGGATATTTCTTGCTATTGCGCAATACTGTGCAATTGAAGATTTCTTGCTATTGCGCAATACTGTGCAATTGAAAATTTCTTGCTATTGTACAATACTTATTATATAATAATTTATACATCCTGTTTGGTGTGTATCTCCTGCAATATCATTATTATTTGCTTTTAAATATAAATCAGAAATAAACAACTTAAAATGGAAAATTTTAAAGAAAAAAAAAGGAAAAAGAAAAAAAATCCCCCAAATTTTTTCAACCCCTTATGATTCATCACCCCAAACTCAATCCAAGCCTTCCTTTGAGGTATGGTACCTTGCAGTACAATTTCAGAGAGATCCATACACTTGAACACAAGTTATTGTCTGGAAACTAGAAAATGCTTATTTTTGGCCCTTTTGGGCTCTAATTCCTAAACGTTTCAGGCAATTACCCCAAACTCAATTCCAGCTTTCCCTTTGTGATATGGAACCTTGTAGTACAATTTCAGAAAGATCCATACACTAACACACAAATTATTGTCATGAAACTAGAAAATGCTTGTTTTGCCCCTTTTTGGCCCCTAATTCCTAAAATTTTGAGGCAATTACCCCAAAAATCAATCCCAGCATTCCTTTGTGATATGGAACCTTGTGGTACAATGTCAGAGAGATCCATACACTAACACACAAGTTATGTCTGAAAGTTACAAAATGCTTATTTTTGGCCCTAATTCCTTAACTGTTGGTACCATAACCCCAAATTCAATCCCAACCTTCCTTTTGTGATATTGAACCTTATGGTAAAATTTGATAGAGATCCATTCACTTAAACTAAAGTTAGAGTGCGAAAACCAATGCGTCTTCGGACAACGACGACGCCAACGTCATACCAATATAAATTTTGCGGTCGTATAAAAATGAGTTTCATGGCTACATATAAGATTGCATAATTCTATTTCTTGTTATATTACTTCAAAAACAGACTAAAAATTACATTTTGTTATTTTTGACAACACAAAGTTTTGTTAAAAGAATTACCTTGGAACCACCTGCCAAAACTAGATGTCTTGTCCTACAAACAAAGTAGCCTCCATTTTCTGTCATCATCCTTGATAGCAGAAAAGCAAAGCTTCTATATAAATGTTTGATTTCTCCTGATCTACCCTACAAGTAAAAAGGTAAACCAATTTGACAGGACAGGCCAACCAGATGTTACATCATAATATTTGACAAGGCAGGCCAACCAGATGTTACATCATTTTATCTGAAAACAAGCATTCTGAGAGTATTGCATGGCAATACATAGTCCCCTACCGGGTAAAAATTCATTATACTGGAACAAAAAGCTAACTTGTTCTATAACTTGTCATGGTGTAAACAAAAAGAAAATATCAAGTCAATATCTTCAAGCATAACTAAAAACAGTGTGGAAAACTGATTAAATGAGTGAATTTTTCAAGTCCAAGAACCATAACTCTGCACAAAATTATCAGACCGAAACAAAATTTCGAACTTGATCTGTATAACTTGTCATGATAAAACTATATACCAATTATCAATCAATATCTCAAGCATGATGAAAAAAAGTGTGGAAAACACTTTAACATTAGATATGATTAATAGTTCTCTAAAATTAGATATGATGTAATACAGTGTATACCTATTTTCAAATTATAATCAAATATAATTAATAGTTCCAAATATTTTTCTTTTATTTGTCACAAACTAATATAGATTTGTAACTTATCTATAAAATGTCAACAATTTTTATCTACACAATGTAATGTAATATATACATTAATAAAAATAGATTATTATCTAATTTAAGGATTTCACTTCATAATTTTTTTTATATATATAGCATTCAGAAAATTAGTTTATACAAAATAACAAACAAACCTGCCAAAAAATTCTTCAAATAATTTACCAAAGAATGTCTTTAAAAAAATGAGTTATCTCCCTTTGTACAGAAAATATGGTTTAACATAGTACTCTTACATTAGATATGGTCCAGAACTCTGGACTAAATCATCAGACCAAAACAAAATTTGAACTTGATCTATAACTTGTCATGGCAAAACTATATACCAAATATCAAATCAATATCTTCAAGAACGAAGAAAAAAAGTGTGGAAAACTGATTTGTTGGACTGACAGATGGACAGACAGACGGACGGACAGAGTGCAAACCTCAAGTCCCATTTGACTTCGTCAGTAGGGGACTAATAAATTGATAAATGTATTTATTCATTGTTCAAAGCCTGGCATCACCTATATAATTATAAGAGGATGGTACTCAAATAACTTTTCTCTATTTGGATCAGTTTCTGTTTCCAAGTTATAGTAATGGATCAAGTTATTAATGAATCTATTGAATAACTTTTGTCAATGTTCAATCAGTTGATTAGAATAAGTCATCAAGTCTCAAATAAAAAACAAAAACAACAAGTAAAACTGTGAGCTACTGCTCACTGATGATACCCCCGCCAAAATATTTCGGTAAACAGGAAGTTGTTGAGTGATGAATCTGAAAACCCATCACACGGTATAGCTGACTTATGTAAACTCTGAAACCAAATTTCAGAAATCCTTGTATTGTAGTTCCTGAGAAAAATGTGACGAAAGTTTTCAACTTGGCTATCATGTGTAAAATGATACAAGTGTTCGGTAAACAGGAAGTTGTTGAGTGATGAATCTGAAAACGCATCACAAGGTATAGCTGACTTGTATAAACCCTGAAACCAAAGTTCAGAAATCCTTATGATGTAGTTCCTGAGAAAGCTGCGATAAAAATATTCATGGGATGGATGGATGGATTGACTGACGGATGGACTGACGGATGGATGGATGGATGGACGGACGTATGGATGGATGGACTGACAGACAGAGGTAAAACAGTATACCCCCACTTTTTTAAAGCAGGGGTATAAAAATGTATATTTGTTTATGTTAATTATGAAAGGTTTGTGGGAAAGTAACACATGTCTAAACACGTTTTAATTTGCATCCAGCTTAGAGCTAACAGGAAGTTTCAGGACTGTTTCTGTCTTATCCCCAATATAGTTTCCATTTACAACTGTTGGCAAATAGTCAGTATTTGTGTTTTATTGTTTGTACAATCTTAAATTAAGTAGAATATCTATAAAATGAGTTTAATTCTATCATTTTAAGTGCTTCTACATTCTATATATCCATCATTTGTCTTTTTAATTGTTCTGGTTGGTTTTGTTATGGTCCTGTGGATGTTCATTATAAAAATAAGATGGAGTATGATTGCTAATGAGATTGCTATCCACCAGTCATGTGAGCTGAGTCATGTTATTTGTGTCATAATATTGTTAGGTCTTTGATGAAATTTCAAGTGTCACCAAATAAAAGCTATTTTAACAACATACTGAATGTGGTCCATCAATAACTTTAACTATATCTTTGACTTGTACGTTGTTGTTCTCTGAATCAAGGGCTACAGCATGCTTTGTGTCCTTCTTACGTGTAATAGAAGCTGGCTTTACATTGATCACCTGAAATAGAAACGTGTTTGTAAAAGTAAAGAACAAATTTGGAAACGGTGCACTCTGTAAGTTTTTTACAAAGGAAAAAAAACCAGAGTATCTGTACAACAATATTTCTTATTTCAATTTTATCTTGTTACACAGAAATCACTTTTCACATCATCAAATTACAAACCACTTAAACACAAATACTATATATGAAACTATATACTGAACTGCAAAAATAGCAGTCTCATACTTAAGCTTATGTAAATGAATTGTAAAAGTTCGACTAATCAAAACTAAGTTAACTCAGACATCAACATGGGTATGGGAATGAAGTAAAGAAAATTCCTAAAGAGTGCTAAGTTGAACCCTTTAAGAAAGTTTTCATGGTTGAAGCTGTATAAGATTTTCCTTTATTCTTTTCGTGAGCTGAAAGCATTCGGACATAACATTTTATATTACTTGTTGAAACTCAGCACCAATATCTTGATTCAGTGTATGAGTTTGCACACTGCTTCTGAGTTAGCTAGTTCAAGCTACAGACATATGTTCCTCCATACAGAAGTTCCCCTGGAAATTTTGATATAAATAATGCTATAACATCTGTTCCTGTTCAGTGCTTTCAGGGCCTGGAGTGAACACTGCTATTGAAACATATGATATATTCTGTATTCTTTATTCCATCAGGAACAACTATTGTAACATTTCTTCCAATGGAAATAATATTCCAGTATATGTCTTCAATTTGGAACTAATATTATATATGAATTGTATGACAAGCAGTACCAAGTTCATATAAATTGTATAACTGACATGTATGTATGAATAACACTATTTTTTTTTCTTCAATATATTTCTTTTGAATGCAGGAATAAGGAATATTTACTGTAAGTATTAAGGTTAAAGATACTTGCTTTACTGTATATGCATACCTTATTGTGCATGTTTAGAACCTGGAAATTCTCTTTCTCCAATCTTACAATACAACCAACTGTTTGTGGACTGAAACAAAAATACAACCCGTCAATTTTCATTGTATAGTTCATTTTCAAAGTATTTCTAAATATTATTTATTTCACCTTAACAGACGTAACTAATTAATACTTTCTAATGAAGACATCTAAAACCATACAAACACATATCTTAGTCATGCATAAGCAAATTGGCCTAATTAGATCAAGTTATCTTACAAAAATTATATGCGTGAAAATACTGGAAAGTCGCTAACATTTCAGTATAACTTACAATCAAATTTAATTTTAAGATTTATTGTAAAATGAGTCACAGTTCTATAGAATTAGCCTACAGGACAAAAATTTAAACAATCCTGTTTCATAGAATAGGCTGTTTGTAAATTTGAAATCGCCCAATGGAATCAACCTCTGTTGCTACAATATTAGATAATATACTCACTCAAGCATGACCAAATCACCAAACTGGAACTGTCCTAAAGAATCAACACCAGTTGCCATGTCTGCACAAAGCTGTAAATCTTTAGGTAATACCTTCAGCTGAAAAATGTCATCATAAATAAATGAATAGGTGATTTTATAATTAGTAATATAAAACAAGGAGATGTGGTGGGATTGCCAAAGAATCAGCTGTCCATGCAGTATAGTAAGCAATCAAAGGCCCCTGGATGACAGAAACTATCATTTATTTATTAAGTTTTATGATTTTCTTCATCAGAGCTTCTTGTGGCAAGAATTGTCAACTGCTCTTAATTGACAAGGATTTGCAGTTTGCCTGTGAAAGGTCATTGGTTCTCTCTGGGTACTCCAGCTTTTTCCACCAATAAAACTGGTCACCATGAAATAGCCAAGAGTGCTGAGAGTGGTGTTAAACACCAATAATCAATCAATCAACCTTCTTCAGTGGGTCAACAAAACTCCAAAACAATGAAGATTAATTGCTGTTTGCACATGAATGGCATTTAACTGAACCTGATAAAGTTTTGTAAATGCCAAAGAGTATACCATAATTTAAACATTACATGTATGTATACTACAAATGATATTAAAATACACGTAATTTACAAAGATCAGTATCTAAATCAGTTGACACAGAACACGTAGTGTGAGATGATCAGTGAAGCTGTCAACTAGTGTGCAAAACAAAATTAATTATGACAAAAACAAGCTTGAACTGTAATATTAAATGATTGGTACTACATTTCATTAAATATTTTGCACAGCTGTATTAATTATTAATAAACAGTTGCCACAGAGATATGTCTCTCCTGCATGTTATTTTGATTGTAAAATTCAAATGTCGAAATTAAAATTGCAAATTTTCTTATCACAAACTTTAACATGTAAAAACTATGCAAAAGTTTCAATAGACCATGACTGAGGGGATATGACCAAATCATCTCCATGGAATTGAGAAATGCCACTGGTAATTCAATTCCATATCAAATATCACTGACGTACCATTAATGATTCTCCTAATAACAAACTTTAACAAATTGTTGATGCTGACAGCGAAGGAAACTACACCTAAATCAACTACACCTAAATCCTGCATTTGTCAAGGCAACAAAAATGGAACTAAAATTTTATCAACATGTGTAAGAATTCTATGGGCCTAGTTTATCAGATATTGTAAGATTTATTATTATACAAATGTTACTCTCTGAAAAATACTATACCTCATGCATGGTCAGATCAGAAAACAAGACAACCATATTATCCTCTACTCTGACAATAAGTCCTGTGTCTCCTTCAAATCGTCCTTGTATTACTTTGACATGATCTCCCATCTTAAAATGTTTCTTCAGTTCACTAGCCTGGAACTCTAGTGGATCCTTCAGATCTTCATGTTTTGGTAACATAGTGATCTTATTACCATCAATACTGATGATCTTTCCCTGTAGGTGGACCAATTCACCTTCACTTACTTCCACTACATCACCAGGTATGAAATTATGGGTTACCTCCCCTGCTGGCTTTTCTTGTATCACTTTTTACAAGTTAAGGTCCATCATTAATTTAAATGTTGCATGCAATTTCAATATTCAATGCACTTGTTTTGAATGTAACAAGGACAGTATTAAGTATCCTTCACACATGTCACCTATACTGGTCTAGTACCAGTTACTGTCACAAATTCATAGTTGTTCTTTAAGATTGTTTAATAGAAACTCATCTTGTAACATATGAAGAATCACAAGTTAGGTATAGCATCATAGACTCAAGACATTAAATCTTCTTATCAGAAACAAAAAGTAGTCACTATTGTGGCCATTTTACAGCACAGTGTTAAATGGGTACCAGGACCAGTTACTGTCACTTATAAATCTAGCGAATAATTGATTGAAATTTATGCTTTATCTTTACATTAACTTCATATTTTAATATTCTGTAGCTAGAAGAGGAGAAGGAATGCCAAATGAACCAATCACATTGTAATTCAGCCAAAAGTTCATAATGCTTCTACCTTCTTTGAATTCAAAATACAATTGACTCAATTTCTTGTCTTCAATCTACTGTAAAATAAATCTGGTTATTGGCATAGCCTGACAATTTGTGTTCTGATTAATTGCTTAGAAAAAATGACATCTCGATATGTTAAATCAAAATATTGATTCTTACTGGATACTGCAATTGCACAAAGCACAAAGATCAACTAACATAAAGATAAAAGACACAAACTACCAATCTAGGAGTTCCTTGACCAAACATTTAACTAATACAGTGACTTGTAGTTAAAAAATCTGCCTATCAAAATATACTCAAATGTAAATGACTTAAGATTTTTTGTGAAAAGAGCAGCAGATATACAAACCAGAAAAAATAATGCAGTACTGTTGTAGCAGGGACATAAAAAAGTTGTAAAACAATAATAACACAAAAAACATCTCTGAAAACTAAACTGACATTGGCTTGCTGAGTAGAAGAGTTGAAAACGAGGGGTTTAAATTGAGCAGTCATACAGGTCAGTATGAAGATGCTTCTTCACAAATAATAATAGCATTATCAAGGACTTTTAATTTGTTGTAGGATACATTCTACATCAACACCATCAGGTTGGTCTTCAAACTTTTCTAGTTCAGCAAGTGTTGGCTTCACACCCTCTGCAATCTGTAAATGAATAATAACTTGTTTTTAAACTATTGTTATATGAGATTTTGGTGAAAACAATATTATTTGTAAACATCAGTTATAATGATTTTTTAAAAGTATATTACTCACCTTCCCTTATCATGTACAAATAGGAGTGAGTATTTAACAATAATTTACAAAATTTTTAAATCTTTTACATAGGTTGAAAAATTTATTGAAACTTAAAAAAAAAGCATTGTAAATTAAGTCTATTAAATGCCTAAAAAATGCTCTCATGGTAACATATTTGTTTTGGAAATCATGGGGAAATATACTATCTAAACTATATTGGTAATTTATTTACATACATTAACTACTTTTCCGACTTTTAATAGTTTTATTATAATCTAAACATGTGTGAGCACTGAAGGGTAGAGATTGCTATCAGTTTGCAAAGTGGACATAAAATTCATTTAGCAATATCAAATATTATAAATTTGAGTTATCTTCCTTTGTTTATAATTGTACAATTGTAGTTAACCCTATTTTTATAACAGATTCATACACCATGCACTATTTTTATAACAGATTCATACACCATGCACAACTTATGTAATTTTTAATAAACCAGTTTTCTTGACAATTATGGTTATTCAAATACACATCATTTATAAACTTTTTTATCTGAGTATAACATATCATTAATAAATTGCATGAAATTGCCTGGATAGGATCGAAAGAATGTTCACTTCACTGCACACTGTCATTTTAACTATCAAACATAGTGATAAACCCTGGAAGATATAGATATCAAGCCAGCCACAAATGGGGTTAGTTGCATGAATGCAATCTTTACTCCCAAAACAGTTCTTCTTTGTTACAGATTTGGAAACTTACGATAGCAGACATTATAAAGCTTTTGTCTGCTAGACTTAACAGACATAAAGAAAACTTACTATAGCAGACATGATAAAATTTTTGTATACTAGACTTAGCAGACAGAAAGAAAACTTACAATAGCAGACATAATAAAGTTCTTGAAGAGGAATCCTTTCCTGCTGTATCTGTTATTCTCAAACACCAAAAAGTCTCCATCTTGAGTTATCTCCCCTCCAATACCCCTGTAAATTGACCATTAAATATGTGCATAAGTACACAAAAAATAAATTTTCACTTTAATTCAACTGCAATTTCATTAATCTTTTACAATCAATTCCTTTCAGCAGTTTTTTTTCCAAATATTTTTTTCATTTTGTAACTTACGAATTTCATGAACTGTTCTATGTTTAGCAACCAACAGTAAAACAATTCATCAAAAACACAGAGTTGTGTAACATTTATCAAGATTATCCAACACTCCATCTCCTGGGATGCACTGTGATAAGGGATATTATAGATAGTTCCTTCAAAAATTTTGTATTTAAAATTTTTCCTTACATAAAATAACTTGAATTTTTACAGAGAACAAAAACCATAAAAATTAACTTATTTAACTATAAATATGTAAGAAAAATTACCTGATAGCATCAGGATCAAACAGTTTCTGTGCAGGTCTTCTTTTCTTTTTTCTTTTCTCAGCTTGCTGTATAATTTAGAATATGAAATAATTAATTTTTGAAGTAAAATTAGACTTACATATGAAAGAGATGAAAATATATATTATTTATTAAAGAAATTAACTAGGACTTCAAACTTTAGTCATGCCAATGAATCATTAGATGTAGGTTAAAGAAACTCTCTTTATGTAGAGCCTATAATACACTCTTCTCTTAGAAACTTCCTTGCACTAAGTGTGATTGTTGTAGGTAACTCATAATAGTATCTGAGACATGAAACTCAGTGGTTAAACTTAATATTTTGATGAAACATAAAATTAGTAATCTATTTTTTTGTAGTTAACTGTGATATTCTTCTATTTATATGCACACATTCAATTATGATATTTGCACATCACTTTCTATCTGAGATGTAAACTCGGACAAAAACTTAATGTTAGTCAATGAAGACTACCATTAGGTCAAACTAATCTACTTCTTATGAGATGTAAGTCAATGAAGACTGCAATAAGGTCAAACTAATAAAATTGAGAATGGAAATGGGAATGTGTCAAAGAGACAACAACCCGACCACAGAACAGACAACAACAGAAGGTCACCAATAGGTCTCCAATGCAGCGAGAAATTCCGCACCGGAGGCGCCCTTAAGCTGGCCCCTAAACAAATATATATACTAGTTCAGTGATAATGGACGTCATACTAAACTCCAAATTATACACAAGAAACTAAAAGTAAAATAATACAAGACTAACAAAGGCCAGAGGCTCCTGACTTGGACAGGCGCAAAAATGCGGCGGGTTAAACATGTTTATGAGATCTGAACCCTCCCCTATACCTCTAGCCAATGTAGAAAAGTAAACGCATAACAATATGCACATTAAAAGTCAGTTAAAGAGAAGTCCGAGTCCGATGTCAGAAGATGTAACAAAAGAAAACAAACAAAATGACAATAATACATAAATAACAACAGACTACTAGCAGTTAACTGACATGCCAGCTCCAGACCTCAATTAAACTGATTGAAAGATTATGTCTTCATCATATGAATATCAGGCACAATCCCTCCCGTTAGGGGTTTAGTATCATACCATCATAAAATATATGAGAAGAGCATAACCCGTGTCATGCCAACAACTGGTTTTTAAATAAATGTGTTATCTACTTCTTATGAGAGGCTGTCACATTTCCCAAGATACATCCTTAAATCAATTTATATGAATGCAGGTCACTTACCGTAGTATCCAAAAACTGAACTCAAGAAAATATTTACAATGAACTAAAGAGCTTATTCAATATCAATGAACCATGAAATGTAGGGCATTTTGAGAGGTACCTTATTTTTAGAGTGTTTTATTTTTGGTGACATGAAAATATAAACAAGAGCCCTCAGGGTCCGACACTTACGGTTGTCCGATTGCCTAGGGCAAGTTAATGCCATATTCGGACATCATCTTGGTTGTCCGATCGAGCAAGTGAAAAAAAAAAGTGTTATATGATTAAAATTTCACAAATAGTGTCTGTTGTTTTGTCCATAGATTAGTTAGTGATAACACCGCATGGTCGAGTAAAGTGGTCTTAACCCCCTTCAATGCATATATTTCGTCATTTGTTCGCACTGAATTCCCCATTTTACCAAAAATAGATCACGTTTAAAAATATTGGCCAATCAGGCGGCCGCGGCGTTGCTTCGTCAATTTGTTATCAATCGGGACACCATTAATGCGTTTCCCACGCATGTGTTATTCCCTCCGACCAATGGAAAGCGGAGGTCTATTTTCGTTGTTCTAACTTTAGAATTTGACATCGGATGTGTATTTCCCTAAGATGGAAAAACGTAAAAGCTTGAAAGAGAAAATGAAATTAAACTTTAACAAATTTGTCAGTTGTTGTCAGTTTATCAAAAAGGGTTTTTTGAAATGGCATTTCTTAGATAAATTATTATGAAATAAGTATCTCTATGTAAATGATCCAATTCCCGTATATTTGTCGATCTTTTCCCTCCCTCCTCGGCTCATATATGCCTTAAAGTATAATAAAATAAACAGCTGCGCCATGAGCGCATGATACGCCTGTCGTCTTGTGTGTGAATTTTTATGCAATAATCATAAACAGTTTCTGACATACGGCCTGACATGCGAAAACCCCTTTTTACAAAACTCAATATCTCTAAAATAAAATTTTGAATCAAAACCAAAAGTATACAGATCTTTAGATTAATATAACTAAGAAGTGTGTAAAATTTTCAGCAATAATCATAAATCGTTTTGAGATACGGTAGCGACATGTGAAAACCCCTTTTAAAAAAAAAAATCAATATCTCAAAATAAAATTTTGAATCAAAACCAAGAAGTATACAGATCTTTAGATTAATATAACTAAGAAGTGTGTAAAATTTTAAGCAATAATCATAAATCGTTTTGAGATACGCCTCAACATGTGAAAACCCTCCCCTTTTTTACAAAATACTCAATAACTCAAAAATAAAATTTTAAATCAAAACCAAAAAGTATACAGATCTTTAGATTAATATAACTAAGAAGTGTGTAAAATTTTAAGCAATAATCATAAATCGTTTTTGAGAT
This sequence comes from Mytilus coruscus, assembly GCA_017311375.1. Taxonomy (NCBI): domain Eukaryota; kingdom Metazoa; phylum Mollusca; class Bivalvia; order Mytilida; family Mytilidae; genus Mytilus; species Mytilus coruscus. The sequence goes on from CM029604.1 coordinate 78,785,040, forward strand.
ACGGCGACATGTGAAAAACCCTCCCTTTTTTACAAAATACTCAATAACTCAAAATAAAATTTTGAATCATCACCAAAAGTATACAGATCTTAAGATTAATATAACTAAGAAGTGTGTAAAGTTTTAAGCAATAATCATAAATTGTTTTTGAGATACGGCGCGACATGTGAAAAAAAACACACACTGTTTTAGTTACTAAGTCCCGTAACTAAAAAAGTTTTAATCTTATTTTCACCAAAAAGTATACAGATTGTTTGACCATCATAAGAAACAACTATGTTAAGTTTCATGAAATTTGGATAAGTCGTTCTCAAGTTACGGTGCGACATGTTTACGCCGGACAGACAGACGGACAGACGGACAGATGACATTTGTATACCATAATACGTCCAGTCAAAATTTTGACGGGCGTATAAAAATCAGTTCATGACACATCATGCATGGCATTGACAAAGACTCTAAGTCTTCTTGAGTCTTGAGTTACCCAACTGGACAAGTTGGTATAAAAGTTAATGTCAAACCCTGGCCCTATACATAAAGATTTAGAAATTTTTTTTTTACTTACATTATCTTTAGTTTTAGCAAATCCTCTGGGTTTTGTGTAGTCTATCCTAGGTATTAGTTTCAGATGAACATAATTCTGTGCTGGCTCTACAAAGTCAACCTGTAAAACAATATTTTTATATTTTAAGTCATAACATCCATGATTCATACAAATTAACAATTATGAAAAACATAATTCAACAAGAATGTACATGTTGTTGTGCTAAGAATACCCCTTACTCAATTCAAAGTATTGGAAAACAGGCAGTACGTGTCTTACAGATACCTTCAGCGCTAACACTTTACAATTCATCACTGCAAAGCTGCTAACCAAATATAAAATCATTCTATTCAGTAGAAAGGTGTGAAGGAGATACATGTTGAACATGAGAACAGTCAAAAGTATGGACAGACAATACGAATGCAATATAGCCCACACTCCTAGAAAGGTGTATATTGTTTCTAGGTACTGATGATACAGGAATTCAATTCCCTGTTAGAATGTAAAATATGAGGTAAGGATTATCTGGTCTACTTTGTTCCTTATGCATTGACTTTTCCTTTTAAGGCAAGATAGGGTATAATAAACCTAAAACATTGGCTTTTCCTTTTAAGGCAAGATAGGATATAATAAACCTTATACATTGGCTTTTCCTTTTAAGGCAAGATAATGTATAATAAACCTTATACATTGACTTTTCCTTTTAAGGCAAGATAGGGTATAATAAACCTTACACATTGGCTTTTCCTTTTAAGGCAAGATAGAGTATAATAAACCTTATACATTGGCTTTTCCTTTTAAGGCAAAATAGGGTATAATAAACCTTATACATTGGCTTTTCCTTTTAAGGCAAGATAGGGTATAATAAACCTTATACATTGGCTTTTCCTTTTAAGGCAAGATAGGGTATAATAAACCTTATGCACTGGGTTTTTCTTTTAAGGCAAGATAGGATATAATAAACCTTATACATTGGCTTTTCTTTTAAGGCAAGATAGGGTATAATAAACCTTATACATTGGCTTTTCCTTTTAAGGCAAGATAGGGTATAAAAACCTTATACACTGACTTTTCCTTTTAAGCAAGATAGGGTATAATAAACCTTATACATTAGCTTTTCCTTTTAAGGCAAGATAGGGTATAATAAACCTTATGCACTGGGTTTTCCTTTTAAGGCAAGATAGGGTATAATAAACCTTATACATTGGCTTTTCCTTTTAAGGCAAGATAGGGTATAACAAACCTTATACATTGGCTTTTCCTTTTAAGCCAAGATAGGGTATAATAAACCTTATACATTGGCTTTTCCTTTTAAGGCAAGATAAGGTATAATAAACCTTATACATTGGCTTTTCCTTTTAAGGCAAGATAGGGTATAATAAACCTTATACATTGGCTTTTCCTTTTAAGGCAAGATAGGGTATAATAAACCTTATACATTTGCTTTTCCTTTTAAGGCAATATAGGGTATAATAAACCTTATACATTGGCTTTTCCTTTTAAGGCAAGATAGGGTATAATAAATCTTATACATTGGCTTTTTCTTTTAAGGTTGGTGAGCATATGATTCAATAGTGTAACTTGCTTAGAATACTCACTGTTCAAAATAAATAGTATTACAACTGGTTTGAGTTTATCCAGCATTTTCACATGAATACTTTTTTTTATTGAAACATTCAAGTTCATTTGTATGGTGAAATCTTTAAGGTATATGTCTATACCTAATTTCTGACCAAGTTAACCAATTTATCTGACTCAACATCTTGGTTTAAGTTGGATGGCTTACCTGAGGTAAATAATCTTTGAAAATACTTTCTATATTTTTCATCAATTTGATCCATGACCTTGGTTTAAGTTAGAATGACTTACCTGACCTAAGTCATCTTTGAACACTCCTCTTTTCAATCTGACCCATGACCTTGGTTTAAGTTGGGCCGACTCTTTCACAATCTTCATAACATCTGTCATTTCTTTGATAGGAACCATCTATTCAAAGGTGAAATAAATCCTTTACAAATTATATTTAATTTTAACATAATTTATTAAGAAAAAATCCTAAAAGGACTAGAATAGAATCTGAAACCTCTTTGTATAGAGTTTATTAGCAACATTACAAATGCAAAATGGAAATATAAAATTCAGAGGGCTTATAACACATAACACATTCTTACATCCTACAAATTAAAATCAAACATCTGATAAAAGACTCATTGCAAAATAAAACTATATAATAATAAAAGCAATTAGAATTGCTGCATTGATTAGGAAAACCGTTGAAAAAAATCTCTCCTCTTTATCTTTTTTAATCCTGAATCAAATATTAACTGAATTTACAAATATTGATAGATAACTTACCTGCTGTGCCCAAATTCCCATCCTGAGATTACCAATTCCTTCAATAGCTTGTTTAACATGGGTCTGCTTGTAAGCCTCAACATAGATATAACCTTTCAAACTCTCCTTAGATATCACAGCCTTTATCTGAAGTGGCTGCAAACAAAATTAAAAAAATGTTTGAATACCCTAAAAAATTTAAAAGTCTAATTTTCTCTATTGTTTTCATAGGGAGTTTATCTCCCGAGTTCTCGAAAAGTGGTGGTCCAAGGTTATGATCGCCAAAATTTTGCAACGGACAGACTAAATTTTGGTATTTTGCAAAAGAAATAGTAGTGAGGACCAGCAGATATTCTTAAAGGACCACCAGAGAAGTGAGAATTCAAGAACTCTGTTTATCTGAAGAAATTCTTCATTTTAGAATCTGAAAATAAACTGATTTGCTTAGCGCAGCTGGATACGCCCGCAGAGGTCCAACCCTGAACAGTTGGGGCAAAAATGGACACAATATTCAAGCTTGATACAGGTCTGAATTTGGACTGTAATTAAATATTTGACATATTATAAGTTTCTGAATAAATGTAGTCAAAGAACTTGAAATTGGTTATATGAATTGAATTTATATTCAATTAAAAGATTTCTTGCTGTTGTGCAATACACTGTGCTGTTGCGCAATACTTAGTAAATCTGTTGTCAGACTATAAACAAATAAAGTTCAATATCTTCTCAATGTCATATTTGAAATTTATGAAAATCAATAGGGAGATTACATTAATAGCTATAAATAATTCACCAAAGTTTCATGAGAACTGCTGAAAGCATTTTTGAGTTATTGTCCAAAAACTGAAAAATCCCCCCTTTTTTTAATGAATAAAACCCCATAACTCAGAAATGTGAAATCTAAAATTTATAAAATTCTAAAGGGAGCTTACATCAATACATACAAACAATTCACCAAAGTTTCATAAGAATTGCTGAAAGCATTTTTGAGTTTTTGTCCGAAAACTGGAAAATCCCCCTTTTTATATGAATAAAACCCTGTAACTCGGAAAAGTAAAATCTAAAATTTATAAAAATCCAAAGGGAGCTCATGTCAATAGATATAAACAATTCACCAAAACTTCTTGCAAGTTGGTGAAAGCATGCTTGAGTTATTGTCGGAAAACTGAAAAATCCCTCCTTTTTTAATGAATAAAACCCCAAAACTGGGAAACGGTAAATCTGAAATTTATGAAAAACGAAAGGGAGCTCACGTCAATAGATATAAACAATTCATCAAAGTTTCATGCATATAGGTTAAAGCTTTTTTGAGTTAATGTCCGACATGTTGACGACAGATGAACTGACAGACAGACAGACAGAGGGTCAACGGTATACTATAATACGTCCCATAAACGGGTATATAAAATGCATGTGTAGTTTCTTTTATTCCTTGTAAACTAAAAATAAAAACCATATATCAATTTGCAAAATTTTGTACTTTTTGTTTATTATTGTTTACTTTAGCAACATTGCAATAAAAGATGATAGATTCATCAGATTGTGAAAAAAGACATTTTTAGTTAAAAACTTTGTGTATCAAATATGTGGTTGGCCAAATATATGACATTCCCATTTCCATTCTCAATTTTATGTTGTGTTTTTTTGTTCTTAAAGTTAAGAACATATGTATTAAATGTGGGGTTTGTGTTTTTTGTTCTTTAAGATCATGTGTATAAAATGTGTGGATTTGTGTTTCATTGTAGACAAAATAATAAACACTACAATAAATAGAAGGAAATAAGCCATCTTTAACCAGCAAGGCCCGGTTGTTCAAAAGGCTGGATAAAGTTATCCACTGGATTAATTCTGTATCCACTGGATAACTTTTGTCCACTGGACAAATTCGGTTGTTCAAAAATTGTCCAGTGGATAAAATAGCTGAACCACGGACAAAATTTGTCCAGTGTCTGGGGGTTCGGATAAGTTCTTATCCAGAGGCTAAATATGGCTGCCCATGTGTTGTATGGTGTGTAGCAGACATATAAACCACGCATAAATAGTGAATTTCACGGTGAACCATATATAGAGTCTGAATTTCAGGCTAAGTAAAGGTTTTCTGAAGCTAGCATAGAAGTTTTAACAGTTTTGCTTCGTGATGATTTGAAAAGACCTACTCACAGAAGCTATGCCATTCCAGTTGCCATACCCATTAAAATTTGCCTTATATGTTTTTTACAGTTGCATTATTTGTTATTGTGTAATATTGAAGTGAAAAAAAATTCAGTTTGGACAAATTTTAAGAACGGCTTTTACTTTAAAATATTACATGACGTCACAAAAGGTCTGACGTAGGAGATTCTCGGCCAACGCACCTGTTGATGAAAATCTAGATACAAGTTGTTTTTCATATCGTATAAATTTTCCAACTGCGATTTGGAAAGCACAATAGAAACAAGCATTCTGTCAGTATTGCATGGCAATGCATAGTCCCCTACCGGTTAAAAATTCATAACTTGGAACAAAATTCTATCTTGATCTATAACTTGTCATGGTGTAAACTACATAACAAATACATATATGTATCAAGTCAATATCTTCAAGCATGACTAAAAAAAGTGTTGAAAACTGATTATTTTAGTGAATTTTCCAAGGACCATAACTCTGCACAAAATCAATAGACCGGAACAAAATTCGAACTTGATCTGTAACTTGTCATGATAAAACTATATACATTGTACCAAATATCAAATCAATATTTTAAAGAATGACAAAAAAAAAGTGCGGAAAACTGATTATTTTAGTGAATTTTCTAAGTCAAAGGACCATAACTCTGCACGAAATCATCAAACCGGAACAAAATTCGATCTTGATCTGTAACTTGTCATGATAAAACTATATACCAAATATCAAATCAATATTTTGAAGAATGACCAAAAAAAGTGCGGAAAACTGATTATTTTAGTGAATTTTCTAAGTCAAAGGACCATAACTCTGCATGAAATCATCAGACCGGAACAAAATTCGAACTTGATCTGTAACTTGTCACGATAAAACTATATACTAAATATCAAATCAATATCTTCAAGCATGAAGTTCAGAAAAGAAGATTACAAAAGGAAAACATTTTGTAAAACTTACCAAAATTTACCAAATTAATAAAATTGTTAAAATTGACTATAAAGGGCAATGACTCCTTAAGGGTCAACTGACCATTTTGGTCATGTTGACTTATTTGAAGATCTTACTTTGCTGAACATTATTGCTGTTTACAGTTTATCTCTATCTGTAATAATTTTCAAGATAATAACCAAAACGGCAAAATTTCCTTAAAATTACCAATTCAGGGCAGCAACCCAACAACCAGTTGTCCAATTCATCTGAAAATTTGAGGGCAGATAGATATTTACTTGATAAACAAGTTAATCCCTGTAAGATTTGCTTTAAATGCTTTGGTTTCAGAGTTACAATCCAAAATCTACATTTTACCCTATGTTCTATTTTTAGTCATGGCAGCCATCTTGGTTGGTTGGCTGGGTCACCACACATATTTTTAAACTAAATACCCTAATAATGATTGTGGCTAAGTTTGGTTGTATTTGGTCCAGTAGTTTCAGAGGAGAAGATTTTTGTAAAGATAACAAAATTTACAAAAATTGGTAAAAATTACTTTAAAGGGCAATAACTCCTTAAGGTGTCAACTGACCATTTTGATCATGTTGACTTATTTGAAGATCTTACTTTGCTGAATATTATTGCTGTTTACAGTTTATCTCTATCTGTAATAATTTTCAAGATAATAACCAAAAACAGAAAAATTTCCTTAAAATTACCAATTCAGGGCAGCAACCCAACAACCAGTTGTCCAATTCATCTGAAAATTTGAGAGCAGATAGATATTTACTTGATAAACAAGTTAATCCCTGTAAGATTTGCTTTAAATGCTTTGGTTTCAGAGTTACAAGCCAAAATCTACATTTTATCCCTATGTTCTATTTTTAGCCATGGCAGCCATCTTGGTTGGTTGGCTGGGTCACCGCACACATTTTAAAACTAAATACCCTAATAATGATTGTGGCTAAGTTTGGTTGAATTTGGTCCAAAAAAGTGTGGAAAACTGATTTGCGGACTGACGGATGGACAGACGGACAGAGTGCAAACCTAAAGTCCCCTTCGACTTCGTCGGTGGGGACTAATAATCAGAAATACTGGTCAGTTCTCTTTCTAATCAAAATTGTTAGAAATGCATAAATAAAAGAGTAAAAAAAAGAGAAATATTTGCAAATGGTTAAAAACAGTTTAATTTGGATAGTCCATGTATTTCTCTGATCAGCAAATGGAGACCCAATGTAAGTAATGATATGATAATGTTTTGAAAATAATCACCACATTTTTCCTATGGTAAGTTCTGGACAAAAACATTTTACAACCGTAAACAAAAACTTTTAAATGTGCGCCTTTTTCGTGTTTTAGAATTGTCAGTCGCAATCCTTTGACGCACAGCATATGTCTTTCACACAGAAAAAAATCCGAATATACACTAAGAATGATATATAGATTTTAAATTGTATAAATTGTTATTTTCTGTTAGCTGCAACCATGCTGGCCTAAACAATTTCGTATCAACGCAAATTTATTTTTACCGTTTGGAAAAATGCGTGATTTGCAATTTACAGGCAATATTCGTTTGTTATTGACAAGTGAATATCTGATTAAAAGAATAAACTAGTTTTTTTTATTTATTTGAATATGTTAACAAGTTATTATAATACTGCAATTTAAGAGAAGGTATTATTGATTGAATGTTGATTTTTGACCGTCCAGTGGCACACACTTCATGAATATTTTGACAAAAGGTGATATAGAGAATAATTTTGACAAGAAATACAAAGTTGCACATGTTTCCATTTAAACAGAGTGGCTTGAAGGCGGGGACAATTGCAAATAATAATAAAAAATATCGCTATGACCATGACACACAATTAATGTCGCCGGGATATTTTGACCCCATTTTTGTTTGATCTTTATTACTGTTCCACTTACAAAATTAGAAAATTAAAATTTGAACATGGTGTCTTAATTCTTATGTCGTGTGAACTAAAATGCAGGTAGTTGTTATACAGTTTTGTAATCATTTTCGCTATCAATGATAATAGTTGCCTTTAATGTTAACTTGGCACGCCATACTTGATAGAAATGCGGACGTGAAAGAAAGCACTTTTCTTAAAAGCGTCAATGGAGATGAATAGCCTAGCCTACATTCTCATTAATAAAACAAAATACATGTTTCTGAAGGTAAAGATGTACTAAAATTTAATGTTAATATCAATATCCATCTGTTGAGTAAAGAATTTTTATTCAAAATGTGTTCCTGTTAAGAAACCACCATTCCGTGGAGATAACATGCTTAACAAAGTTTTGCAGTTTTTACGCTACAAAAGACATGTTCATGCTTTGACATGATTAACGTCTGTGTCACAGGGTTCTTAATATTGAAATTTAGTAAAAAAAAAAAAGGAATTGTTTTAGTATGAACAACTTATCAAACAACTTCATTTACATTCCCAAATTTCTTTGAAGTTTGTCACAGATCCTTCTGATTTTTGGTCAAAATTATTCGATGGTCTGTTAAAATGTCACTTTTAATTCATGAATATTAAATACGGGAATATCCTGTTTTCCTGTCTTAAATATGTTTAATTTTCATCCTAAAGAAACTAGCCATTATCTAGCATGAAGATAAGTGAATAAGTCTGTCGTCGGATCCCAGTGAATACCGGAAATAATCTCCGGTCAACTGTTCGTTTAAAATTTCGATGATTCAATGAAAACTACGAGTAGATCCGAGTAGGACGATTTTTTTTCATCTGTTTTTTTAAGTTTTAACTATGAAACGGAGCATGAATAATATTATTAAGAGTTATCTGGTTATGGGAGTTGTCCTCCGGATAGCATTTTGTCCAGTGGATAGCTGGACAATCCTTAACCAGATTTTGAACAACACAATTTAACCACTGGATAGCAATCCACTGGATAAACATTTATCCAGTGGACAAGCTTATCCAGTGGATAACTATCCAGCCTTTTGAACAAATGGGCCCAGATAGGTTAACTGTGCAAATATTATTTACGTCAAATATTTTTTTTATATATATGGCTGTAGATGAATTTAATAACTGTGTCTATTGTTTAAAAGATGCTCATACCCTGAGAAACACTGTATCTATGTTTGTGCTAATGAAATTTCCTATAAACGTTCTGAGAATGACAAATTTTGTAGTGATTACAAAGTGGTAAATATTTTAGCTTTGTAAAAACGAAAGTACAATTTATCTTCTCAAATTGTTGTCCATATATTTTCAGGAAAAAACTTTCTTTAGGAATCATTTAGTACTGAAAGTTTTTAAAAGTGTCTGTCTAGGTTTCTGATTAATTCCAGATCTAATGGGATTTATTTTAGCCTTGTGGTAATTCTATTTAATGGAAATTAATTTCAAAAACAATGCATGTTGCATTGAAAACAGGTAAATATTAGAAAATATGCTGTATTAAGATAATTACTTTTAACTGATGTATAAAATTACCATCTTTTATATTAAAGGCATATTATCAATTATTAATATACATAACAATCAAGATTTATCTCCCTTACAAATTTCTCACCTCATCTTCAAACTGATAAGCAATATACTTTCTCATCACTTGAATAGCTGTTGTTCTTTCTTCACCAATTCTACATTTTACTAACCACAAATTTGGATCTCTATTAAAAAATTCATGAAATCAATTACTATATATGATAGTTTGAAACTTTGAAAAAAAAAACTGAGTTTGAGGGATATTCAGAAATTTAGCTTCCTTGAAGATTTTATCACACATTCCAATCATTCTAGCAGATGATGATTTCATATCAAGAAACTGTTGTGTATTGTCTTCTGTCTAAAAAAAGTATTAACCAACTTCTGATGAACTACAACTATATGTGAACATGTCACTATCAAGTATTTTGATAAATATTCTATATTTTGTCTAACAGGGTCAATTAAACAAAACTATTTCATCTTTAAAGTTAAAAAAAAATCTGCTTAAGGTATCCGGACCATATTGAAGATTATGGTAATAAACTAATGTTTAGATAAACAATAACAAGAACCTGTGTCAATAGGACACCATTCTCTTTTCCATCTAGCCTATATTCATGTTCAGTGAACCATGAAATTAGAGTCAAAATTATAATTTGTCCTATAATTTTAAAAGTTCACATTGCAATGAACATGTGTCCTAAGTTTGATGGACGCACAGACCAGAAAACATAATGCCCCTCCACTATCCTGGGCAGGGCATAATAATTCTTGTCTTATCTTGCTTGCGTTCTATTGAAATATAATAACTACATCCAATTTCTGAAGTTTGAAAGGATATCCAAAGTATGTTGAAATCTGGGTTCAAATTTTAAAGAAAGAGACATTCTATAGGCATATACCAATTATGTCCTATATTCAAAATGAATTTCACCTAAATCTTGTTACAAGTTTGAAACTGATATCCTGGTTTATTCAGTTCAATTATGGTAGAGAATTATAAAAAATATTTGATTTATTATACATGGTAAAATAATGTTTGTTGAAACCTCCTGGGGTGTGTATTTTCGTAGTGTACTTACTTGACACCAGGTAACAATCCTTGCTGTGTAATTTCATCAGACATTTCTTCTCCTTCTCCATATCTAGCACTAGCTGAACCCTCACCATATTTCTGTCTGTAATATTCCTCAATCTCATCTTCTCGCTGAGTACTGTGAAGAAGACATCAATATATGAATATCTTATTTTAATTACATTTCTATACATTTTCTGAAACTGTTTTTTTTTAATGGATATTAGCTTAAGTTTGTCATACCCTTATCATGCATTAATTTATTTTTGTTACTTTTGTTTGCATAACATGTAATCAGAATCTTTCTTGCAAACAAAAGATAATTTTTCACTTACAATTTCAATGAAAGAGATAATATGAACAGGTCTGGTATTAACAGGAAATATGATCATATCATTTATCAGGATTTAAGTAAATTTTTCTTGTTACTGAATCACTATATATCTGTTGTAAAATTGTCATTTGTGCACTATTGAAAATAAAATATTATTTAAACTTATATGATCACTAACTAGTAGCACCCTTTGTATGACCAAACTTTTTAAAATTCTGAGAAAACTTATACTTTCTACAACTGCATCTCAGTTGCAAAATTTATGAGGTTTTCTAATCTTATCATCTGTATTTCTTAAAATGTCTAAAATGCTCATTGGTGTTTTATGTATAAAAAAAAACAAAACACTTTAAATGTCAGAAAACTGTATTGTAATAAATTGACCTTCTTGTCAGAAAACTATATTGTAATAAATTAACCTTCTTGTCAGAAAACTATTTTTGAAGTAGAACTTTTTTATTGTCAGGAAACTATTTAGCAAAAGACTTTATTTAATGTCAGTAAACTATTTTGGAATATTTCCTTTTTTCATGTCGAAAACTATTTTTTTTCATTCTAAAGAAACTAGCCATTATCTAGCATGAAGATAAGTGAATAAGTCTGTCGTCGGATCCCAGTGAATACCGGAAATAATCTCCGGTCAACTGTTCGTTTAAAATTTCGATGATTCAATGAAAACTACGAGTAGATCCGAGTAGGACGATTTTTTTTCATCTGTTTTTTTAAGTTTTAACTATGAAACGGAGCATGAATAATATTATTAAGAGTTATCTGGTTATGGGAGTTGTCCTCCGGATAGCATTTTGTCCAGTGGATAGCTGGACAATCCTTAACCAGATTTTGAACAACACAATTTAACCACTGGATAGCAATCCACTGGATAAACATTTATCCAGTGGACAAGCTTATCCAGTGGATAACTTTATCCAGCCTTTTGAACAAATGGGCCCAGATAGGTTAACTGTGCAAATATTATTTACGTCAAATATTTTTTTATATATATGGCTGTAGATGAATTTAATAACTGTGTCTATTGTTTAAAAGATGCTCATACCCTGAGAAACACTGTATCTATGTTTGTGCTAATGAAATTTCCTATAAACAAAGCGTTCTGAGAATGACAAATTTTGTAGTGATAACAAAGTGGTAAATATTTTAGCCTTGTAAAAATGAAAGTACAATTTATCTTTTCAAATTGTTGTCCATATATTTTCAGGAAAAAAACTTTCTTTAGGAATCATTTAGTACTGAAAGTTTTTAAAAGTGTTTGTCTAGGTTTCTGATTAATTCCGGATCTAGCGGGATTTGTTTTAGCCTTGTGGTAATTCTATTTAATGGAAATTAATTTCAAAAAACAATGCATGTTGCATTGAAAACAGGTAAATATTAGAAAATATGCTGTATTAAGATAATTACTTTTTAACTGATGTATAAAATTACCATCTTTTATATTAAAGGCATATTATCAATTATTAATATACATAACAATCAAGATTTATCTCCCCTTACAAATTTCTCACCTCATCTTCAAACTGATAAGCAATATACTTTCTCATCACTTGAATAGCTGTTGTTCTTTCTTCACCAATTCTACATTTTACTAACCACAAATTTGGATCTCTATTAAAAGATTCATGAAATCAATTACTATATATGATAGTTTGAAACTTTGAAAAAAAAAACTGAGTTTGAGGGATATTCAGAAATTTAGCTTCCTTGAAGATTTTATCACACATTCCAATCATTCTAGCAGATGATGATTTCATATCAAGAAACTGTTGTGTATTGTCTTCTGTCTAAAAAAAAGTATTAACCAACTTCTGGTGAACTACAACTCTAAGTGAACATATCACTATCAAGTACTTTGATAAATATTCTATATTTTGTCTCACAGGGTCAATGAAACAAAATTATTTCATCTTTAAAGTTAAAAAAAAATCTGCTTAAGGTATCCGGACCATATTGAAGATTATTGTAATAAACTAATGTTTAGATAAACAATAACAAGAACCTGTGTCAATAGGACACCATTCTCTTTTCCATCTAGCCTATATTCATGTTCAGTGAACCATGAAATCAGTCAAAATTATAATTTGTCCTATAATTTTAAAAGTTCACATTGCAATGAACATGTGTCCTAAGTTTGATGGACGCACAGACCAGAAAACATAATGCCCCTCCACTATCCTGGGCAGGGCATAATAATTCTTGTCTTATCTTGCTTATGTTCTATTGAAATATAATAACTACATCCAATTTCTGAAGTTTGAAAGGATATCCAAAGTATGTTGAAATCTGGGTTCAAATTTTAAAGAAAGAGACATTCTATAGGCATATACCAATTATGTCCTATATTCAAAATGAATTTCACCTAAATCTTGTTACAAGTTTGAAACTGATATCCTGGTTTATTCAGTTCAATTATGGTAGAGAATTATAAAAATATTTGATTTATTATACATGGTAAAATAATGTTTGTTGAAACCTCCTGGGTGTGTATTTTCGTAGTGTACTTACTTGACACCAGGTAACAATCCTTGCTGTGTAATTTCATCAGACATTTCTTCTCCTTCTCCATATCTAGCGCTAGCTGAACCCTCACCATATTTCTGTCTGTAATATTCCTCAATCTCATCTTCTCGCTGAGTACTGTGAAGAAGGCATCAATATATGAATATCTTATCTTAATTACATTTCTATACATTTTCTGAAACTGTTTTTTTTTTAATGGATATTAGCTTAAGTTTGTCATATCCTTATTATGCATTAATTCATTTTTGTTACTTTTGTCTGCATAACATGTAATCAGAATCTTTCTTGCAAACAAAAGATAATTTTTCACTTACAATTTCAATGAAAGAGATAATATGAACAGGTCTGATATTATCAGGAAATATGATCATATCATTTATCAGGATTTAAGTAAGTTTTTCTTGTTACTGAATCACTATATATCTGTTGTCATTTGTGCACTATTGAGCATAAAATATTATTTAAACTTATATGATCACTAATTACTTAGCACTCTTTGTATGACCAAACTTTTTTCCAAATTCTGAGAAAACTTATACTTTCTACAACTGCATCTCAGTTGCAAAATTTATGAGGTTTTCTAATCTTATCACCTGTATTTAATAAAATGTCTAAAATGTTCATTGGTGTTTTATGTAAAAAAAAAAAAAAACACTTTAAATGTCAGAAAACTGTATTGTAATAAATTGACCTTCTTGTCAGAAAACTATATTGTAATAAATTAACCTTCTTGTCAGAAAACTATTTTTGAAGTAGAACTTTTTTATTGTCAGGAAACTATTTAGCAAAAGACTTTATTTAATGTCAGTAAACTATTTTGGAATATTTCCTTTTTTTCATGTCGAAAACTATTTTGTAATATACTTTTTTTAATGTCTTTAAACTATTTTGGAATAAACATTTTTTATGCCTGAAAACAGTTTTATAATACATTCTTTTTTTCATTTGAGAATACTAATTTGAAATTTTCAATGAACCTATACATCTTATAAACTTAATATAATACATAAAAGTTACCTGATCATTTGTTCATATCTACGATTTTCATCAATTTCTCTAGCAGATGGTCCATATGTGGATTGTCTGTCGATCATTGTTTGATCCACACCATCTTCCCATTCCTCATCATCATCTTCGTCACCCTCATCATCCACATCTATCAAATGATATCAAGATTATATAGGATGCCTCTATTTCTCAAGTCATTGTTACCTACCGAATGGTAGATATTATTTACTAAATAAATCTTTCACATTTCAAAAATTTTGCATTTTTTTTACATTTTAGGGTATTTATGCACTTTTCAATAATTGTTAAAGCATGTTTGCACAGTTTTAATTCTTTTTTGTCCTCATATACAAAGACCTGTCACATTATACAGTGAATTTTGTTTCTATACATATTTGTATTTATTATTATGCTGTAACAAATTACATGTGTTTTACCCAGCAATACCTGTCATATTCATTCTGAATGAACTAAAAGATATAAATTCTGCCAATCCTGGAAATGGCTGGTAAAATGCATGTCATACATGTCATAAGATATCCAGAATTTTATTATTTAAAATATGCATGTTTTGATACAAATTTTATTAAAGAAGAAACAAAAATGAAATACTAGTACCATGTAAAACTTATGGTTTGACCAAAAACAAAGAAAAGACAGCTCTTACCAGCTTCTTCAATGATGAAGCCACCAGCTCTAGGCTTTTTCTTTTTCCTTTTACTGGCATGACGATCTACTGCATAGTCCTTTCAGAAAAAAATGCAAAATGATACAGAATATTGTTACCATAAAACTACATATTCAAACTTCAAAATACAAATCTGTAAAAATAGGAATGCATACAGTCAAACAAAATAACAATTTTATAAAGTAAATTGAGAGCTGATTTAAATCACGCATGGTTTTTTTATAGTTCTTTTGTTAACTTCTTACTTTTTTCATTGTGATATTTTAGTGCAGCTGAAGCATTGAGGTATAGCACCACTAATTTGGGCCCAGGCAGAAAGAACATACAAGAAAGTAGTACATATTCTAAACAAAATAATTTCTATACATAGCTGTAACTTTGTCAATAAGTAAAATATCTGGGTTATTTTGGTATCAAATGAATGCTTAAAGACTTGGGATCACTGTAGAACCCATGTTGAAAGTTTCTTTTGAATGATGAAAAAAAGATAAAATTTGAATAGGAGGGCATATTGGCCCTGTTGCTCAGATCATAAGTACCTGTTTTAGTAATACCAAACTTCCAGGCACCAGTGGGCTCTAATATGCAAAAAGGCATTATAAATTTTTCTGCAAAAGTCAGGATATGGTATAGTCTTGACATGAAATGACTGTCACTTTATTTGAACTCAAGACAAAATAGCTATGAATGCTTGAAATTGCAGAATTTAACATTGAAAACAATGGGGCCATGAATTAGAATACAAACATAAATATATACGGTACCCATAGCTACACCTAAGTAGACAACGTAGAGACAATCATTATTTGTTAACCTGACCAGAAGCAACATTAAAGTGTCATCCTAAAGTAACAAAATTCTTTGAAGTAATGAACATGATGAATTTTCAGCTGAGGCAATATTCTTAAAATTATATAATTTGTTTCAAAATACTTAACTAATATTACATAAAAAAAAGGAGATGTGGTATGATTTTCAATGAGATAACTATCCAGCATAGACAAATGAAAAGAAATAAGCAAATGTAGCTATAGTTCATCATACTGCCTTCAACTATGAGCAAAACCCCATACCATATAGTAAGTCATAAAAGTATCTGTCATGACATAATGTAAAACAATTCAAAAGAGAAAACCAACGATATGATTAATGATAAAACAATAACCAGCAACCAACCACTACATACATTTTCTAAACAAGCATTCTGTGAGGATTGCATGGCAATACATAGTGCCCTACCGGTTAAAAATTCATTGTAATGGAGCAAACCTACCACTAAATTCTTCAAACAATTTACTAAAGAAAAGGAAAAAAATCCAAAATGTCATTTATCTTCATACAATGTCTTTTACAAATCTTTAAAAAAAATGATTTATTTCCCTTTGAACAGAAATCTAGTAATTAATAAGTATTTCATCAAAAATTTAATTCTAGGTAAAGTTAAACAATGAGTTAATTCCCTTTGAACAGAAATCTAGTAATTAACAAGTATTTCATCAAAAATTTAATTCTAGGGAAAGGGCTTTAACTGAACAAGGAGAAAAGCTAAAATCGTGAAAATCGAACTTGACCTGTAACTTGTCATGATAAAACAATACTCCAAATATCAAATCAATATCTTCAAGCATGAAGAAAAAAAGTCTGGAAAACTGATTTGCCGGACTGACAGATGGACAGACGGACAGACAGACGGACAGAGTGCAAACCTAAAGTTCCCTTCGACTTCGTCGGTAGGGGACTAATAACTTATTAAATGTTTTGTGTTTGATGTACTGTTTTTGGTGAGTTTTTCTCATAACACCAAAAACATTTGTTTTATCTGTGGCCTGGACCTTCACTCATTTTCTTTGTCCTATCCTACCTCATCTTCTTCAGAATCATAGTCATCCTCATCCTCTTCATCATCACTGACCACTCGTTGTTTTCTTATTCTCTTCTGTGGTAAATCTTCCTCTGCCTACAACACAGAAAATACTGTTCCATTTAAACACATAAGGTACCCAGAGAAAGCACTTTCAAAATGAGGTAACCATCTATAGAGGTAAATTGAGAATTCATTTACATTTTCACTGTATTTGACCCCCTTCCATATATGAATAGTTGAGAATTTGAAATCCTTCCCTGAGTCCCAGGTATTTTTTTAAGGAATAGTCCTCAAACAATAATGACTTGTGTAGAGAACTCATCTAAATATATATATGTTCCACTTCAAAGGATATGACAATTACCCGTTTGACTTTCTGTTCTGATCTTATTATGTTAACCAATGAATTTTCTTTTCCAACATTTTTGATATCTGATGATCCTAAAACAGAAAGTAGAACAGAATGTTGTCAGTGTGGACACATGTATGGGCTCAACAGAATGTTGTCAGTGTGGACACATGTACAGGCTCTGTATACAGAAAGTAGAACAGAATGTTGTCAGTGTGGACACATGTACAGGCTCAACAGAATGTTGTCAGTGTGGACACATGTACGGGCTCAACAGAATGTTGTCAGTGTGGACACATGTACAGGTTCTGTATACAGAAAGTAGAACAGAATGTTGTCAGTGTGAACACATGTACAGGCTCAACAGAATGTTGTCAGTGTGAACACATGTACAGGCTCTGTATTTCAATCAGATTGATTACAGATTTCAAAGGCCATGAATCATATAAGGTGAATTGAACTAAATATATTACTTGGAAATAATTCTATTCAAAATTTTATAAAGTGTACAAAACACATACTAATTATCTGGAAAACAAAAGTGTGACATAATAAATGAACAAGTAAAGAAGGGACATTAGTATTTCAACCATCAACTTCAATTCATGTGTTTATTTGTAATTGTGATGATTTCTTTTGACCTCTTTTGGGACTGGGATACTTTGATCTCCTTTGAGACAGGGATACTTTGACCTCCTTTGAGACTGGGATACTTTGACCTCCTTTGGGACTGGGATACTTTGAGCTCCTTTGGGCCTGGGATACTTTGAGCTTCTTTGGGACTGGGATACTTTGACCTCATTTGGGACTGGGATACTTACTCCACTTAATTCTTCTCCTCCACTTCCTGCTGGGCTCCCAGGAGGACTACCACTTCCTGCAGGACTCCCAGGAGGACTACCACTACCAGCAGGACTACCTGGAGCTGAGCCTGAATAAACACTACCTTCTTCTTCGCTATCTGACATTGTTTATTTCTGAAAGGTAAGCAGAAAGTTAAATCTTAAACACAGTTTGACACAAACTTCTTTTAAACACAATGATCAATGATACCAATATACGACCAAAAAATTTTTAATTTTTGCGGTCGAATAAAAAGACTACTACTACTAAAAAAAATCATGACAGTTAACAATTGTATAAAAATGTTATTGTTTCTGATGAAAGGAATTAATCTGAAAACTTTTTTCCAACTCATGTAGTTCAAATGTCTAATTATTTGAAAATGTTTATCATGGTCCCTTCCAAAATTAGGATAGCACATATATAAAACTAGGATATAGTATATTGACCTAAAAATATCATTTTTGGTTTTGTTTGTTTTTGTCTCATCATTAATGTATATCCAACATCTCTGTTTTAATTCAAATGGCTTAACAATGACCTTATTTTTCATTTAAGGCTCAAGTTATGATTGATTCACTTCTATATAACAAAAGTGTCTTGCCTACTTTATTGATCAATATTGAATTTTATGTTGGAAGTCTTTAAAATTAAAGTTTTACTACAGGGTTTCAATGATCAATTAAAAAGAGGTCAAAGTCAAATGAACCCTGCCAGACAGACATGTATACCTTACAATCATTTCATACATAAAAATTTAGTTGACCTATTGTTTGAATTACCTGAGAAAAAGACCTAACCTTGAAAACCTATTGTTGGCAAAAAAACAGGAAAATAAGTAAAGTCTGATGAACCCTGTCAGACTGACATATATAAAAAAAATAAAATGTGGTATGATTGCCAATGAGATAACTTTCTACCGAACCAAATGTTGTAAAAGTTAGCAACTATAGGTCACTGTATGGCCTTCAATTGTACACCTTACAATTATTCTATACACCAAATATAGTTGACCTAGAGCTTATACTATAGTTTATGAAAAACGGACCCAACAACATAAGCTTAAGATTGACTAAATAAGGTCAATGTCAGATGTACCCTGTCAGACAGACATGTTCACCTTACAATCATTTCTTACTAAATAGTTACCCTATTGGTAATAGTATCTGAGAAACGGACCTAACCTTGAAACTTAACATATACAGCCTATTACAGGTGAACCCTGACCATTAGACATGTTTACCTTGCAATGACTTAATATGCCAACTGTAGTTGTCTTATTTCTCATAATATGTTACAAAAGTAGGACATGATATAATAAACAAGAGGCTACTATATTTTCATGCATGAATCAACACAATATCAATTTTCTCTTCACTGTTAAAGCTATATATATTGATATTGTCTTCTTCAAAATGAAATCGACAAGCAAGATACACCATCATTTATTTAATTGCTAAACAAACGCACACAAACATTTTTTAAAAGTAACAAGACAATTTATTTGCCATTTCATAATATAAATTCAAATGAATTTTTTATGTTAGCTACCTATCTTTTCTTTTCCAAATGTTGAAAAGATGGGTGAAAAGCTCAACTTGAAAATACATTGTTAAGATTAAAGTAAGATAAAAAGGCAAGCTAGGGCAAGAAGATTTAGATGCAACAAGTCTTGAAACCTTTTGTTTTCAATGATTTATTGAATGTATCATTAGTAGATTAGCAATTACATTGTACATAAACATGTGATACATATTTAAACAAGAACGTGTCCATAGAATTTTAAGTACACGGTTGCCCCACACGCACTATCATTTTCTATGTTCAGTTGACCGTGAAATTGGGGTCAAAACTCTAATTTGGCATTAAAATTAGAAAGATCATATCATAGGGAACATGTGTACTAAGTTTCAAGTTGATTGGACTTCCAACTTCATCAAAAACTACCTTGACCAAAAACTTTAACCTGAAGCAACCAAAAACTTTAACCTGAAGTGGGACAGACAGATGAACGAACAAAAGGACCAAAAACATAATGCCCATAAATGGGGCATATGGTATGAATTATAATATCATTTACAGCAAAAAATTATAACACAACAATAAATCTATAGTTAATTCTTGTCTGGAAAATCTATTGTTTTTTCTTTCTAGTGATAATTTATTTCAATCATTAAATACAATGTCACTATATAATGATTCTCGATAAAAACATTGTTATTTCAATTGCAATAGAAAATTTGACTGGGTATGACCTCTTACATGTAACTGTGCCTACCATCAATTGATCAAATTTCACCTTTTGTCAATCATACAGGTCTCATTTCCGAGTGCAACCGATGCAAATGCTTTAACAAGTGAATTTTATATACTTTAGTCAAATTCTTATGATTTCTCTATTTTATACTTTCAAAAACAGCATTACTTTTTCATTTGTTGAAAGATTTTCATCATAAAAACTTCAATCTTATTACATTTTACAGCTTGCCAGACTACACAAATGAATTTTATTTTTACAGGACATTCGGTCTGGTTAACAACTAGCTTTATCAGACCGAATGAAATTTTACCAGACCAATTTTTTTTACATCTAATTTATATTATCCGACAAAATACAACAAACTTATGAGTTGTTGTGCCCAACTCCTCTCCAAAATGCACAAAAACAAAATCATGTGACAAGAGTGTATATTTTGATGGAAGTTGTGCACAATTGCTTGAATGCATTTCAGTGATAAAGAAAAGTAATGTCACATTTTATTGGATTTTGACATGAAAATTATTTGTGAACTAAAAACAATTTAGAGTTTCTGTATAAAATATATCCTGTTTCTTCTTTCTTTTTCATATATCTTTTGGTGTTCAATTCTAGTGTTTATATTTCGTAGCTGTATTTTGTGACCTGCTTGGAATTTTTTTTTTTTATTCATTTATTGTATTTTATTGCATTGGCAAACCCGGAATTAGCCTTATCCGTTTCCGTAATCTGATCCGGCATTGTCTACATTTCCGGTTGATGGCAGCCATTGTTGTTTTTGTCAGTCAGATATGTTTTTACTCGGATTTACACATTAATTGTTGGTGATGTTCGGCATAAAGCTAGCGGTTGAACAAAATAAACATTGCTATCATGAATAATAAAGATGAAAATAAATTTTGAGATCGTTTGAGAATTTTGCACCCAAAATTGGGAAAAATGTAGGGTTTTTCATTTGTCATTGGGAATGGGTCCGAATACCGGACCCTGTGGAATTCTAGAAAAATCCATGAAAAAAAACACCGGACATTCGGACTGGAATTCAACAAAATTTTACCAGACCAATCCATTATTCACCAGATTTGTCCGACGGTCCGACGAATTTTGTGTAGTCCGGCTTGGCAATTTTTATTTCTTCTGCGCCTTTGCATCTTTTTACATATTAAGAGAGGTAATGCATATAAATTTTCAGCTGATAAGTTGAGTTCCAGATAATATACAAATAATTATCAGTTATCAGTTTGTTCTGAGGATGGCAGCGAATATCATCCACATCACAAAGCACTACATTCAGTGACAAGCTTTTGAAATCTAAATGGGAACTACAGGGTGTTAAGTAAGGCATATTCTGAGAACTTTAGCCATAGGTTTATACATCTATGGTAAATCCAAAGACGAGGATAATCAGATATTTCTTTGATGTAACTGTAAGGGAAAGAGGTAAAAAGATGAGATGCACATTACCTCAATTAGGGTTCCAACCAACCTGTTATAGAATTTACTCTTGAAATTGAATGAAAAATCTATGAACAGACTAATACATATATATCAAGGTGTAGACACAAACTGACAAAGCTGTCCCGATCCATGATTCATGAATCTGTTCATTGGTCTCCCTTTTCAGATAGCTATAACTGCTTTAAACTTCACTAAAACACTCTCTTTTTTGGATTTTAATACAAAGGACATGGTAATATTTTCAATAAATAATATTGTTTTGTTCTGTGAGACTCAATCAATAGGGAAAACGCAGTTTTTTCTACCTGTGTGTAGTGTGGCGGCTGAAAATGCCGGAAGTTGAATTAATTTGTAAACAATGTCGGTACAAAAATATCCGGATATTTATGCATCAAAGGATAATATTATATTTTTGAAAATAATGCATATATCTATATGTAGGGCTCTGAACGGTTCAACCGCGATGGTACTCCAAACCGCGATGGTCTCGCTGAAGTACGATGGTTTGACGCTGAAGTGCGATTTGATCACGCTGAAGTGCGTTTTTGATCACGCTGAAGTGCGATTTGATCACGCTGAAGTGCGTTTTTGATCACGCTGAAGTGCGTTTTGATCACGCTGAAGTGCGATTTGATCACGCTGAAGTGCGTTTTTGATCACGCTGAAGTGCGATGGTGGTAACGCTGAAGTGCGCTGGATTACAACAACTTTAGTTTTAATGTTTTTTCTAGAAGTCAATTTGTTTAAAATTGTTGAATGCAACTTCTATTTCATCATCGACATTACAAACTATGGCAAGCCGTTTTTATATTTATTCAATTTCAAGATATCTTAGAAAGTAAATAAGATATCTTGTATTCTATATGAGATATCTTATTTAATTTGAAGTTAATAAGATATCTTATATACTTTAAAGATATCTTATATACTTTAAAAATATCTTATATTCTTATACACTTTAAAAGATATCTTATTAACTTATAAAGATATCTTTTAAACTAAATGAGATATCTTTTATATTTTATAAGATATCTTATATCTTTTAAGGATATCTTTTAAGCAAATACTTTACAAGATATCTTTAAAGTATATAAGATATCTTATTTACTTTATAAGATATCTTTTAATGAATATAAGATATCTTATATAATTGATTTATAAGATATCTTATTTGGTTTATTTAATATATAAGATCTATTTAGTTTTAAAGATATCTTATTAAGTTATAAAGATATCTTATTTAGTTATAAAGATATCTTATTAAGTTATAAAGATATCTTATTTAGTTATAAAGATATCTTATTTAGCTTTTTAGATATCTCTATTAATTTAAAAGATATCGTTTTAGTTTATATGACAATTTATTTAATGTAAAAGATATCTTATTTGATATGTAAGAAATCTTAAAAGTATGTAAGATATCCTTATAACCTCAAATAGATAATATATCTAATAATCATGAAACAGTACTAAAATTGAGAATGCAAAGCAAATGCTTTCTTTGAAGTCTGAAATATATGTCAATTATATAAATATATTTTTGTGCACATGCTTTACAAATTTACTTAGACAAGCAAGTCAATTATATTTATAAACCTTATATATTTGTAAATACCTAATTTGTGCACATAATTTGCATATAGAGACAGGACGATATTATAATATTGAAAGGAAAGATAGATTATTGTGTACTTATTGTAATACAAGAAGTTCCATTGAAGACGAATTTCATTTTGTATTGGAATGTAATAAATATGTTGAAATTAGGGGAAAATATACCAAACAATATTATCGGAGACACCCCTCTACTTATAAATTGATAAATTGTTATCTGTACAAAATATTGAAAAAACTAAACAATCCTAAATACCTAAAATTAACTGAGAAACTACACTGCTGATTTTGAACATTTCTATAAATCTCATACTTTGTGATTGTATGTCTGATAAAGTGCATGCATAATTAATTTGTCAAAGATTGTATACATCCTATAAGCTGTACTTGCTTTTGGAATAAAACTATTATAAAGAATGCAAGACATCTCATATACTTTATAAGATATCTTATTTATCTAAAATATATCTTATTTATCTAAAATATATCTTATTTATCTAAAAGATATCTTATATTAAAAGATATCTTATTAAGTTTATAAGATATTTCTAAAAGAAAAATATAGATAAGATATCTTATATAGTTTATAAGAGATATTTTTGAATTAATAAGATATCTTATAAACTAAATAAGATATCATTATAGACTGTTTTATAAGATATCTTATTTAATATATAAGATATCTTATTTGATTTATAAGATATCTTATTTAATTTATAAGATATCTCGATTACTTAATAAGATATCTTATTTAGTTTTAAAGATATCTCTTTATTTTATAAGATATCTTGAAAATGGAATAAATCTAAAAACGGCTTGCCATAACAAACCGTGTAATATTAAAACAGCCAATCCCTTGATAAATAGTTATTGCATTTCCAGTCATTACTGTAACGTTGTAGTCTCCTTTTTAAATACTAGTAGGCTTGGGTAAAACTTAGACAATGTTCATACAATCGTTTATGAATTTATCACTCAGAGGCGGCGGATTTAGAGGGGGGACCCAGGGGGCCCGGACCCCCTTTTCTGGGAAAAATTTGGTTGATTATATAGGGAATCACTGAAGCATGGCCGGAGCAGGCCCAATCTTAGGCAGTCAGTGGGCCCCCACTTAGAAAAATTTCTGGATCCGCCACTGGCACTGTTATAGTTGCTACATGTAAAGGATATTTTCCATTAAACCAGTATTAATTACAATGACTGAAAATCGTGGTAGTTGTTTGAAATGCATAACGAAACAAAATAAGCCACCAATCTATATTTCAACCATACACATCGATACATATTATCGATACCGAAATGCCATAAATGTATTATGCACAATATTAAATGCAAACAATATACAAGCCAAAAAAAAAAATATAATTATCATAACAATTGCGCATCTGTAGAATTTAAACTAGCTTCATGCGTCATAATTATAGACCATCGCACATCAGCGAAAGGACCATCGCACTCCGGCGTAGATCATCGCACTTCAGCGTCCCCATCGCACCTCCGAGTCCTACATATATATATGCATTATGTAAAATATAATGTCTTTTTTTTTATTTCTACGCTTACACAGGGATAAATATTTCAGGTCATAGTGAATCCCAGGTTTACATTACTTTGTGTTCTTTTCTATTGTTTGTAAACAATTATCATGTCAGATCTTTCTTAAGGTAATGAACAGGATTCCAAATTTTAATGCATGTGATCTAGCTGGGACCCGTCAATGCTATGTAGACCTATGTATACAAAACGGATCAGGGGATTTAAAACAATCGGTACTTTGCGTTTGCACCAATTGGCATACATTTGCGCCAAAAACAACTTTCCTTTGCGCCACAAACCGTATTAATTCATTTGCGCCGAAAAATAATACATTACATCAGAGACATATATAAACCAGATATATATATATATATATATATATACATAACTAAATTTGTATTCTTTTCAAACGGGA
Source organism: Mytilus coruscus (assembly GCA_017311375.1). Classification (NCBI taxonomy): domain Eukaryota; kingdom Metazoa; phylum Mollusca; class Bivalvia; order Mytilida; family Mytilidae; genus Mytilus; species Mytilus coruscus. Next base: position 78,810,451 of record CM029604.1, read on the forward strand.
TGTTTAAAGACACACCCACGTTCATTTTGATCTATAAAGAGGTTAAACTCCTAACTATCCTACTGTCTGTCGATACATTTATTTTTGGCATTGCACTAGTCATGTCTTCTTTGACTGTCCATGACGTTAAAATACTAAATCCCTGGGATGTGTTTTAGTTGATTTTAGTCTCTGATGCATGATTTTTTATTATTAATTGTTTTGGCTTTTAACTAGCTGTCAGTAACTGCGAGTACTCTCAAATCGTACTTTCTTGTTTATTTGACCTGTTGATACTAATTGTAATGCCTTTTTTTTTGTTATTTAATGTTATTCAGGGTTATATCTGGTCTATATACCAGCTTTGATAAGTGTTTGGTACTAATATAAATTTCCACTTCGTACTATGAACATCAATATTATTTATTTTGTTAAAATATTTCCTTTCTCTATTGTAACTGTATACGTATACCTAACAACAAAATTATTTTATTTACCTGTGTTTAAAGTTATTGCAAATGGCTGATATTTTTGTTCTAGCATATTGTTTTTCTTAAATTGTTTAACATTTCATATCGATATAACATGTTACTTTTATTATTCTTCCCTTAGTTTATTTATTTTGAATTTACATTGTATCATAGGTCAAATTTATTTGTTCAGTGTATGTTCAATGGTGTTACTATGTCCTTTGATTGAGTTAAGCTATTTCAGTTGATATTTTATAGTGTGTCTTTCTATGTTGTGATGTTACACTATTGTTTCAGAAAAAGGGTGAAGGTTTGGTACCATTAAAACGTTTAAACCCGCTGCATTTGTTTGCACCTGTCCTAAGTCAGGAATCTGATGTTCAGTAGTTGTCGTTTGTTGATGTGGTTCATAAGTGTTTCTCGTTTCTCGTTTTTATATAGATTAGACCGTTGGTTTTCCCGTTTGAATGGGTTTACACTAGTAATTTTTGGGGCCCTTTATAGCTTACTGTTCGGTGTGAGCCTAGGCTCCGTGTTGAAGACCGTACTTTGACCTATAATGGTTTACATTTATAAATTTTGACTTGGATGGAGAGTTGTCTCATTGGCACTCATACCACATCTTCTTATATCTATTGGCACACTGACAGGATACAAGACGGCTCAGGGGATATATGACACAGACGGGGCATGTGAGACCCTATCCCCCTGCGATGATAAAAAATAACAACATATGGAATATTTCGATGTAAACATGTAAACAAAGTTTATCGATATCATGTTCATACAAGTGAGCCAAAGTAATCTTTAGTACTACGTACTTCAATAAATCTTTGTTTAAAGTCAGGTTTTCATGTACGAGGGTTTGCCGGGGTTTAAAGAATAAAAGAGAAAAATGTGATGGAGATAGTTTTTGTTTGTTTGTTTGCTTAAGCTAAGAAAATGCAAGACGCGATTTCTTTAAATCAGTGTATGATAATTAACGCGGCATTTACAATAATTTAGTATTTATACATGTCTTAATCATTGTTGACAATAGTATATCTTGATTTTTATAACGATGTATAACTGTCTCGATGACGTACAACCACATGTCCTTTTATTCATATTAGAAGTCCATTACTTGGGGGTAGAGGGGGAGCTATAGTAATGGACTTCTGTGCATAGATAAAGACAAATACACAAACAAGGAAACATTTGACGACGAGTTTGCGATATTAGAAATAAACTGAAATACCTACCAAATAATAATAATGATAATGATATCAACGATAATAAATAGTTTTGCTAGTATTACAACTAAACTACAATGCAGAACTGTTTTCATATTTTTCTAAACTTGAAATACTAAAATATATTGTATTATTCGATCTTTAATTGATCATAATTAGCTCCCATAAACTGGTCAGGTATACATTTGCCAGATTATTTCTAATTGATTGTTCTATGAGGTGATTTTTCTTGGAATTGGCCATTATAAATTAAGAATGTTATTTTTCCAATCATGGGCCAATAAGGGCATGAACATTACACCGCATATGAATATTGGATATTGATTTGTTTCATATATACCTTAAAAGGAGCATTAGCTGTCAAATTCTAGTTCACCGATTTGACTCAAATTCTCATACTTGATTTATAACATACTAAAACGTATATCCAAATTACAAAAAGTCTAAAATAAACAATTAACAATGCATGGACTCGATAATATGTATCAACATTTCGTGTTTATTTTTGTCTAGACGTCAACTAATTTACCATCGAGATGACCTCCGAAAACTGCCGACGGTCATATAATCCGATATAAACATAAAGATAAATATAAATAGATAGCGACCACGTGCAAGTGGATTTTTCTAGGTCTGTTTGATTTCATAGTGTAGGTTAAAAAGTATGTTTATCATCGTTTTTACCTGTATAAGAATGATTTTTTGGTGGATCGAATGAGTCAACCAAATGGTTCATCCTTGTTTCACTTTCATTTTTGACATTCTTTTCCTTTTAATAGCTGAATACATGTAACCCATCTCCATCTAAGGGGTAAAATTAAAGGTCACATGAATACGAATTCAATGAGGTCGAATTATTCACTTGCAAGTGAATAATTCATCAGCGATGTTTCTTAGCTTATTTTGACCAATTTGAACCAAATTGGCTGTTAAAAGCGAATTATTATTTCACTATTTCGCTTTCATTCATGATTGAACAAAACAAATCATTTTTTATTTTTTTGTTTTATATCTCGAAGCTAATGCCCCTTTAAGTCACGCTAAGAATTTTTCCCTATTGGCCATTGTCATTTTTTTTTCTATATGAATTGCGATTTTTGGTTGCCCCTTCTTATCTTCTTATAACTTTTGTATATCCCCTTTTCTATTTCACCTTAATGATCGAGGTCTTTCAGTGGTCTAAAGATTCCCTCGTCGGTATAAATCAATCAATGAATATTTATTTGAACCACATTAGGACTTCGTCTATATATCTGAGTAATCTCAGTGTATATATTTACATAAAAGGGGACGACCGTTTGATATTCGGAGATTGGACAGGAGTTTTCATTCTGGCAGATTAGTTATTTTAACCTTTTGCGAGGCCGGTTATATTTTGCGTGACAAAGCAGCGCGAACATTTATTTTCTATTTTGTTGACAATTATTTCCTGCAAATGTCTACATTGTGTGTTGTCCTTTTTATCTTCTTTCTACTGCTAGCCTACTTTATCTGCTACTAGAGCTTTCTTACATTTTTACGAAAGGTACGAACGAACGTAAAAGGAGCATGCATTACATTCCCACGATAACACTGAGAGTCTATGTTTTATCCGGTAAAACGGCATTCTTTTATGAATCAAATGTTTCTTTAAAAATTTAATCATATCGCAAATAAAACAAGCATTTAATATCTGAAAAAGAAAAATAGTTAAAAATACACTTACGTCCGATATGTTGCTTATGCTAACCACGATTACACACATTTGCACGGGAATTTTTCAAGCATGCTTTTTCAAAAATGTTTAAACCATTAATATTTTATTTAAATTCTTGCAGTATAATTTATTAAATGTGTATACCATCAACAAGTTGTCAACGTGCACCACTGAGATTTGAAGATAAATCTGGGAGAAGGAAACAAAAAATTGTGATGAATCTTTTCCCATTTATTTAAAGGTTAAAGGTTAAAGAGAAAATATTGCGACACTTGCATTCGCATGCAACAAATGTAAAACAGGATAAAAACTATACCCCCAGAAAGTTAAATGGTCGTTGCCTTTGTATTCCCCAAAGTATTTTTTTAGTCTGTTTTCAACTCAATTTGTTTAAAATCATTTTTTAATTGTGGACCAATCAGTGATGCATATATAGCATTCACAGAACACGAGCGAAATACATGGTTAATTCCAGGGAATCAATTAACACACACACACACACACACACACACACAGCTGAGACAATAACCGACCAACAAATGGATGAATGCAAAGAGTTCAATATGAACGTTATATAGTCCACACTGTATAACAAACGCTAAATGGTCCAAAACAAACAAAAGAAGACAATCAAGCAACAAGTTATACTGAAATAACGGAAAACTTAAGTGTTGCAGAAGGTTAAACCGTGCCTGTCTCTGTCTTAGTTGTGCATATAATAGACAAATTCCAGAATAGGAGGCTAGGAATATGTTTGCCAAGTAGAGACACATCAGGTGCACCCAACTCCTGAATCCGCCCTTAGTTCTTCTTGTAGATCAACTAATTAGGTCTTTCCACTATTTTGTGATCTAAATTTTGACTTTTCATTGTTCCGATATCTCCTCGGTAACCGTAAAAGAAAGCGACAAATTTATTGTACTTAATTGCTCGTTATATCCTAAAGATGATTTGTCATATTTGACCGAATCAATTCGTAGACTCCATATGACAATTATTTCTCCTTTTGAATTTGGCATAAGTGATATGTCAATGTATCACATGAATAGTAAGTAATACAGACCTAAGGTACGTGTATTTGAGGTCCTGGGTACATAAAAATAAATTTGATGTCAAGGTCAAAGGTCAAAGTCATGTTCTAAATTTTGACTTTTCATTGTTCCGAGATCTCCTCCGTAACCGTAAAAGAAAGCGACAAATTTATTTCACTAAATTGCTCGTTATATCCTAAGGATGATTTGTCAAATTCGTAGACTCCATATGACAGTTATTTCCCCTTTTGAATTTGATATAAGTGATATGCATTTCTAACTGGTAAACCATTAGTGATAGAGATCTAGGGTCTTTTGATTTGAGGTCCTTGGTAAAAAAAAGAAAATTAGTTCAAGGTCAAAGGTCAAGGTCATACTCTAAATTTTGATTTGGCTTACTTTCACTTCTTTTAAAAAAAAAACGTATAAAATATCAACAACATATTTTTACTAAATTGTTAGTTGCAACATGTAGTAACACATACATTATGGTTGAAAGGGTACGCTGACCTTTAATGGGAGTTTTCTCCCCTGTGATATTTAAAACTACGCGTATGGTGATAAAACTCATTAACCAAATATAATAAAGACCTAGTGTCTTTTGATTTGATGTCCTTGGTTTATAACCTTGAAATTAAGGTCAAGGTCAAAGTTGAATTTGACGTTCTAGATTTTGACCTTTGCTTTAACTTCATATTTATACATGATAACGCCATGGGACTTTTGCATTAGGCTGCAAGCCATATGACCTTGAAAATTCCAACCGGAAATGACCTTACATAAACCGGGAGTAGCTATTTTTTATACTTATTTAATGTAAAAGTATATAGAACCAGATATTTTTGGAATCAGTGTCAAGTAAACTATCAAGTAATAACGCAAATTTCATTTTTCAAACCGGAAGTAACATATTATCTCCCTTATTTCAAACAAACGTGTATAGAAACCATATATTTTTTAAAACAGCATACAATAAGCTTCCATTTGACACTGGAAATGACATTTTAAACTGGATTTTAATATTTTCGTATCAAAAGATATCCTTTCAGGTGGAAAGACCTTCAATTGTTCAGAGAACAATTGGTTTTAAATTATGGATCTGGTTTTGTTCATTTACATGTATTACACATTTGAACATCTGAATGATTAAGCGAGCCCCGATTTATATTTTGGGTGTCATTTTTTTCAATTTTACTATTTTTAGAGGTTTAAAAATTTACAATTTAGAAAGTAAGCTTTGTAATTTAAAGAAGTAATTTTTTTGGGGGGAAAAGGGGGGTGTAGATGAGCACATATTTTTTAGGGGTATTTTTTCTTCTGACGAGTCAATGTTTAGAAAATTTTGTTGAGTTGTCTCCTTCATAGATATAAGAAGATGTGGTATGAGTGCCAATGAGACAACTCTCCATTCAAGTCAAAATTTATAAAAGTAAACCATTATAGGTCAAAGTACGGTCTTCAACACGGAGCCTTGGCTCACACCGAACAGTAAGCTATAAAGGGCCCCAAAAATTACTAGTGTAAACCATTCAAACGGGAAAATCAACGGTCTAATCTCTATAAAAAACGAGAAACACTTTTGAACCACATCAACAAACGACAACTACTGAACATCAGATTCCTGACTTAGGACAGGTGCAAACAAATGCAGCGGGTTTAAACGTTTTAATGGTACCAAACCTTCACCCTTTTTCTGAAACAATAGTGTAACATCACAACATAGAAAGACACACTATAAAATATCAACTGAAATAGCTTAACTCAATCAAAGGACATATTAACACCAGTGAACATACACTGAAAAAATAAATTTGAACTATGATACCATGTAAATACAAAATAAATAAACTAAGGGAAGAATAATAAAAGTAACATGTTATATTGGTATGAAATGTTAAACAATTTAAGAAAAACAATATGTATCGGTATGAAATGTTAAACAATTTAAGATAAACAATATGCACCCTGGTTTTGTTATATTTTTTACATCGTACGTCACAAAATTCCTATGTCGCATGAAAATTCAAGTTTGGCATATGTTATTGCATGCAGTGTAATGGTCCTTGATCTTTTCTTTTCTTTGTATGAGCTTCCTCTAATAGGAACTGTCACGGAATAGAAGTTCCTTCATAATATAAGTTCCAAAAGGAAAAAATATTCTGGAAAATTATTTCCACAGGAATAAATATTACAGTATATGTTCCTAACGGAATAAATGGTATAGAATATTTGTTCCAACAGGAATAGATATTATGAAATTGTTTACAACAAAGTTTCCAGTGGAACTTCTGTTAGGCGGAACAAATATACGTTGACAGAACACCCCTCTTTTGGGGGTAATATGATTAAAAAGGTCTTATTAACTATGTACACACTCCGTAAATATATATACAGTTAATTATTATCAAACAAGTCCCATGACAGTCTTGGTTACATAAAAATAAAGGATCCCTGAAACGGGTCTTACGTATGATTCGTCAAGCGTACGTACCTTTCTTCAAATTGTAAGAAAGCTCTAGTATACGCAGCTGTTGATCGGTATTTTTGGATTAGAGTATAGTTTTTCATGTTTTTTTTTTTTTTTTCATTTAAAACAAATGATTCAGACAGCAAAAAACGAAACGGGCGACATCTTATAATTTCTAACATTAAAACGGAAATGTTCACAGCAATAAAATATAATTTTAAAACAAATTCGCTTCACGGATGGAATTTCTAAAACTCGCATTTGATTGTGTCTCTGGAAGTATAAATGCTATACGTATATCTTTGGGTTTTTTTCGAAAGGTCGTGCGTGGGTTCGATCCCCAGTCTGGTCAAACCGAAGACTTTATCTAAAATTGGTATTTGCTGCTTCATCGCTAAGCAGGTGACATTAAGGTGTAATATCAAAGACCGGTAGGCGCGCAGTCCGATGTGTCCGGGTAGGGTGCTACGTCTCCCTGCGGACGGTTACCTTGTAAATCAGAACGTTAAAAATCCGGCTCTGTTTGCCGCTCTTGTACAAAGCTGGATTTATATTCACATCACCTCAGCGTATTCTCGTCCTGATAGGCATGTAGTATTTACCACTGGACCTTAAACGTCAAATCATTATCATAATCATCAACATTTAAATGTAAACAAATTTTCACAAAAATTAAAAATAAAAACCGCCATCTAATTGCGGATACATTTTGACTTTTTAACACGACGCGTACGTTGTTGTAGTAAATGTAGATATACCTTTTATGACGTTATTGTATGAAATGTATTATGAAATACACAAGGCGTCATTTCTTTATCATCATCTAAAGTTCATACGGTATTATCTATAGTATATCAGTACTTTTGTCGTCCATTATATACCTCTACCTTCAAGTTCAGTCAGTGACTTTATTTGCCTGCATTGTCAGATCTTGAAATATTTAATGCATATTTCTTTGTGCTGTTTATTCCATTGAGGTTTGAATAATCCGGTTTTAATCTACCACGGTGAAATTTCTTTTAATATTTGGAGTTGATAGTTTTTGATAAATGTCAGAGGTAAAAAATATACAAACCAAACACAAATTACAGTTCAAAATGTCGGGTACACGTTAATTTGACAGCAACTCAACGACACAAAACAACCACAAAGACAACAAGAGGTCCACATATACGGTCTTCAACAAAAGACATGGGTCTACACTCAATGCCAAGCCCTAAATCCAGTCGAGTCTATAACAAAAGTTGTGAATAATTATCATTATTTAACAGAGACTCCTAACGACAAAAACATATAATATATGACAAGAGAAAACCACTGACGAGATTTCTAATTTGGAAAAAAGCACATGAATATATGTGAAAGGGTTAAACATTTTTATTTTTTTAGATCACCCGGGCCCCCTTTAATCACCTTCAGTGGGTGGACTGACAAATACGATAAAAATAACATTATGCAAAAAAAAAAAAAAATACAATCAAGATTTTTTCAGGACAAGCACTTACCTCTATAATAACGGTATATTAGATAACACAAAAGTGTAAAAAAGTCAATGATAAACAGTGTACACTGTATACCAAATAATCTCGTAGTTACTGAAAGCCAGCAAACTCAAAGTACTCATTCTGCAGGCCAACAAAACAGGTCATTGGTTTTCTCTTTTGAATTGTTTCACATTTTGTCCGGCATTTGAGAAGGGTCCTTTTATAAGGCTAACTATACGGCATGCCTGGTTTGCTGTAGGATTGTATGGTGACCTGTATAGTTGTTCACATCTTTGTCCATTGGTCTTTGGTGGAAAGATATCCGATAGATGTCCAATTGTCCATCATAGCATAGGCGGATCCAGGGGGCTTTTGGGAAAAATTTGGTAATTTGGTTGATTTTATAGGGAATCACTGAAGCATGACTGGAGCGGGCCCCCTCTTAGGGCAGTCAGTGCCCCCCTTTTCCCCTTTATGAAAATTTCTGGATCTGCCACTGCATACCACACCTCCTTAATTTTATAAACAGAATATGTTAGTATTGCTTCAAACAATAGATTATAACAATTGATATCAGTCATCCCTAGCCCACAAAAGGGGCGGTTACCGACCCCTATTACCCCACTCCATAAGTATAACGTTTATTGAAATCTGAGACGTCATTGCAAACACGCACATATAGAACGTCAACCACTGGCAAATGAGAAATGTTCTTCTGAATCATTAGAAGTCAAAATCGTCCCAGTTATCATAATTTCAAGTATGATAAAGATTGCCATGGAAAAGGTTAAAAATTGAACATTTTCGCTAGTAACGATGAGAGGGATAAATTTCATATGATTATTAAAAAAAAAGGATTGTTAACAGACAAAAATCGTCTAGATATCTCATATATATGCAGGTATTGTTAAAAATATATATTAAGTGGTGTTTTGCTTAATCTGTATAAAATATCAAGTGTAATGCAAACCATGACCAGCCTAGCTGTTGGTGTAGTGATTTTTTTTTTTTTATCTATTGTACTTTTGTTTACCTTTTCCTGCAATCTGAGTGTCCCTCGGTAAATCATCCGTTCAAAATTCTTCTTGAACTGGTTATACCACTATGCCGCTATAAGTTAGTGTGCTGAACGCCGAATTGGTCACTGTGGCCCTTGGAAGCCGATAGAAAAGCCGGATGTTCATACATATACTGAAGCCGGACTGAGAGAGGAAGGAAATGATTTGATGGAGACCTCATGGATTGTTGCATATGGAATGAACAAAACTAATAACTGCAATAAGAAGGATGTATCGACACCTCTTCTTGTGACACAGATGCATAAACGAATTTTTCTTGAGCTATTATATATAAGGCAGTTTTGTAAACAATTTTTTTTTTAAAGAAATTAATAATCATCAAATAATTTATAAGAAAACATCTTGTCAAAGTGGCTTGGTACTTAAAGTGCTTCATTGTGCCAAGAAATATATCCTTTGCATGATTTTAAAAAAATTGATAAATCTTCATTTTTCAAGTATTATTAACCATTCCCCAAACTGTGAAATGAATAAATGTAATAATAAAAAAAAGGATTTCAAGAACTTTCTCTTATATATTCAAACAATTACAAACAAATTATTTGTGACTTTTTGTCCTGTGCCTTTCTGTTCGTTTACCGCCCAAACACCTCCCTCCCCCTTTTTCCAATGTAAAAAAAAAAAAGAATTATCATGTATATTACATCCTTATTAATGACCTTTGACATTAATAGGGGAATAATATACTGATATATTAAGTCCCTGCATTATAAAGAAGGACATTTAGAAATATTAAACAAATAATATTAGATTTATTGAATTCTTCACACTGATTCACGATATATATCTCTTGTTTCAAACCTGAATTAATCTGCATTCCACGGTTGTTAATCATCATGACAAGAACGTACTGGTAATTTATTAGACCTTGACACAACATATAATATCTTAGCTACGTGGGCAGATTATTGCACAGACTGTTTGATTATGAATGAGATCACGTGGTTCCCGCAAGGTTATTACGTCGCCATTTTGGTCGATGTAAGGGAATCGTAGTGATCAAACTACTATGGAAATACATTCAAAATCTGGAGATATTCGGACCTGTTTTCCTTACACAATCCGTCTTGTTAATGCACTAGCCGAAAGACTTCAGTGTTAAAAGATTTAAAACGGTATCTTTCCCAATAACTCGTAATATTAGTTCACAAAAAGTCTTTCTCCTGTGGCCTTTCTCCTGCACAAATATATAAGGTGTTTGGCCACAAGCTCAAGAGCAACCTGGACAGACGAGGAATATATGGGATAATTCGTCAATACAACGAAATATATATAAATTTCTAAACGCAACGTTTAGAAAAAAGTTAAAACAAAGGAAAATGAACTCGCACTGGCAAGGTATTGTAAGAAACTATGCATAAATTATGCAAATTAGCTGAGCCATCTTGGAACTAAAATTTTGTGTTGTAACCAAAAGGATGGAATGTAACTTAAAGGCACCAATAAATTTTCTAGTGCCTCTAATATTTCAAGTAATTCTTTCTTTTTAATAATTAACGCCGGGTTTATATTTCAATGTTGTTTTTTTTTCGTCGAAGGCTCGTCTCTAAAAACATGGTGACGTGGCTCTTTGTTCATCAAAAAAGTTTATCAAAAAGTAAATAAACTTTATTATTTTGCATGAAAAGAATATTTTTAAGTTAAATAAAGATTTGTTTGCAGTTAAATGTATTTTGGGGGGACGGATGGCTTCAGATTGGGCTTATGTGACTTCAATCCGATTTGATACTTCCGGAAAGCTATGTGTAGATCACATGACTCACCGCCATTGTTGTGATTAGTTGTCAAGGTAAACAGCGGGCACCTGTGACATAATGTGTTTCTAAATATAGATTCACTGGATTTCACAACACACAGAAGAAACAAAACAAAAGAAACAAAGTTCCTACTAATTTCCTACGTCCTTTATCCAATTTAAGTTTCGAGAATGCTTTGACCTACTGTACCCTAAAGTTATGAGAATCCCATGTTGCATGCAATATTAAAAGGAAATTTTTGGAAAGTGATTAAAAATGCAAAGATTTCCCTGATCTTTCCACCATATCCCTTTTCTCCTATGTACAAATTCCTTTGGTCCTGGCTTATTTTGCCAATTCAGTTGCAGTTGATACTTGGCAATATGCCAAAAAATATTTTACATTTGTCATATGTCTTTATGAATAGCTTTGATTTCAAAGGAAACTTTCAGGATTTTTGTTCAACAGGTTGAGGAAGATCATCATAATTGGGTATAATTACCAATATGGGTACCATATCCAGAATCGGATATAAATTTACATTGATTAAAAATTGAACTCTGGAAATTTGTTGTCATGTCGTTGTAATGAAATACAAAATTCAATCCATCACTGTAAATTGATACCTATTTATGTGGAATCCTCCCCAACCTGTTCTGTATAGATATGGTTATCATTTACCAACTGTTCTGTATTCAATTACAAATAAACTTTGACTTTTTATAAATAATACACTTTTGTATTATTTGAAGACCCCCCCTCAAAAACAAAGGGAGAGAAAGTGGTTAATAATGTAATTTAAGTTAACCATCATACATATGTGTAAAATATGGCAAATATAAAAATTGTATATCAATTTTTTTTATGAAATAAAAACTTGGATGTATTTGTTTTTGAATTATAAAGTCATTTTGATTTACTACTAGTGCATGTAGTGTGGTATATTAATTAAATTTTAAAAGGGACAAAATTATGGCATTGTTACCTGCACTATGATTTCTTTTTCTTTATGAAACATATAGAATATGTTGCTGGATCCTTTTAAAATGCAAAGATTAAGGATTTTTGAAGAATAAAATTTGATTACATGAAAAAGTTCAATTTATTCTTCTGGACTTAATATTGCAATTGTCTGTTTTTAATTCAGTGACAGTTTCACAGATTAAAAAGATCCCTTTTTGACTATAAGAAAGTTATAATAAAAACTTTTTTTTGCAAATATAATTCTTTTATGTCTTAGTAATCAGCAATCATGCATATTAGAATTCCTCAATTAATGTGCATCTATTAAAAAAAATTATATATCTTTTAAAGACTTAAATTTATCTTAATACATGTACCATACTTTCAAAATCCTGTTAAGGAGGAAGTCATTAGTACTACATGTAAAAATTATTTGATGAGGAAGTTTTTTTATTCGAAGGAAAATGTATCATAAGTACATGTGTATCATACTCATAGATTTAGCATATCTGTAATAATTATTGACTTTCATATTGTCCCCATATTCATAGCTGAAATAAATGACCATTATTTAAAACCTCATGTAAGTTGGTTCAGAGTTAATTGCATCAAAGCTGAATTAATGATCACATTGTGAAAATCATCTTAGTCAGTACGAAAGGGTTGTCAAATAGTTTACTTTCTAATCTGGTATGGTGAGGATTAAAAAATGAATAGGAATAAACCATTCGATATCCTTATAAAATCTGCCTAAAGTTTGATATAAGAACCCAAAGAACCCCTCATGATAATTCAAGAGCATGCCCAATTGAATATTTTCCCTATTATAGTGGTGTTTATTAAGAATATAACATTTGCCCAATTTAAGTGGTTACTAGACTTAATTTCTGATCTATCTTTGAAAGGTTCTATTTGAATTTTTTTTTTTTAATTTTGCTGTAAAAATATCCCATCTTTAAAGACAAATATAATATAGAATGGAAACGGGGAATGTGTCAAAGAGACAACAACCCGACCAAAGAGCAGAAAACAGCCCAAGGCCACCAATGGGTCTTCAACACAGCGAGAATCTTTTTAAGGTTGAGAGTTGGGCAAATTCTATATGTAATAATGAGTTACAAGTGGCCCTCAGAGGCAGATTTAGGGGGCCCTTATTAAGCTACATACAATGTATATGGTTATTTGGTTAATAAATATAATTTCTTTAAAAAAAAAATCCCTCTCCTAACCTTGCCTTGTTGTTTTCCCCCTCCTTCCTTTCCCCCCACTTTTTCAAAATCAATAACTTATAGCTAGGCCAATAAGATTTTATACTGTAGTTCAATTAATCAGTACAACTGCTTCCACCAATACATGGCCATGTCTGTTGATGATTACCAGTATATACTCTCTTCAGTTCCTCTTCACCTGACGTATCTAGACCTTTCTCTCATGAAATTCTGATTTCTCCTAATCATGTCCGATAACTATTTTTAATTTGACTAGTGAAATTTTGTTTGGACTAGTAAATAGTAATTGTCTACTGACCCATCAAGCACCTTTGTGAATAGAGGAAGTATTACCATCAACCGAGATTTTTTTGAAAATAATCTGGAAACATTTGGTCAAAAACTTTTACTAATCTGACAAGTGTTTCATTGGGTCTCAGTTTGTGTTCACTGTCTGGACATTGACAACATGAATATCCCTTAGTAATGGAAATTATAATTCATATCGTTGCAATTCTTACTGCAAAAATATTCCCTTTTCCATAAATTTATATTAGCTCTTATGGAATATCTATGGTATATGGTAAAATGAAAAGCTTGACAAGAGATTTTCATGATATGATGTCTCTTCAGCTCTTTTGATAATGCTAAAAAAAATATAAAACTACATCATAATTCAAATATTTGTTTCATTTCTGTATAAAAATCGGAACATGTGGTATGATTGCCAATTGGACAACAAGGACCAAGTAACAAAGAAGGTAGCTTGTGTTTATTACATATCAGCATACGGTTTGAGCAATGAGGTTGCTATTTTGCAGAATTGATAAATAATAATGATTTGATAAAGAAATATGTTGAAATTTATTTATTAGTCTTGCCATTATTGGGTATTTTGTTTCTACAAAAATTACATTATATTTTTTTAGGCAAAACTACTTATATGATGTAAAATAACCAATAGACTGATATAATGGAACAAGAGGAGGATTATTTTGGTGAAAACAATAATGAAGAAAACGAGAAAAATGAAAACGATGAAATGTATGGGGATTTACAAGATGAGCCAAAGGATCTGAAATCTCATTCACCAAAGAAGAGATGGAAAGAAAGACATTCTGGCAATAGTAAAGATTCAAATTCCCAACACCGATCCCCACGTAGAAACTCTGGTGATAAGCCTAGCAGAGCTCATGACGATGATGGGTATGGCTCTAAAGATTACAGTCGTAGATCAAGTGGAGATTCAAATGATCACCATCATCGTAGAAAGTCAGATGAATTATCAGATGATGAATCACACAAAAAATCCAGTAGAAAACATGATGACGAAGATAGATACTTGAAATCTAAACAAAGAAAACTAAAAGAAAAACTCAGGAAAATAGAAGCTGAACATGCTGAAGATGGAGAAATTTTAGAAGATGGTGAAATTGAGGACGGAGAAGAAACCAGCTCCAAAAAACAGGAGACCTTAGATTCTAAAAAACTAGAAAGAGAAATAAGTGGTATTTTACCTTTATCTTGTTTAGCATAATAGTATTTGGGTTGAAGATTACATTCATGCAATCAAAACCCTTATCTGGCTGGCTTGATAGTTGTCAATTATCCAGACTTTATCACTACTTATGAGATAAAAAAGACCTAATGGATTGAGCACAACATTCTATACATCCTATCCATGAACATTTCAAGACATTTATTAATGAAATATATACTGAAATATTCAAGTTACAAAATGATGTGTATAACCATACTTGTCAAGCAAATTACTTAAATTTTGAAAGGTGCATGTATCTATTGATGCCATTTTTAAAGTAATATACAATTTACAATTGGAGTTATCTTCCTTTGTCCATAATTGTAGTTGAACCAATTACAATAATGGACTCCAATTCATATTATTGCCTTTCAATGCTAAATACAAGGCAATGTTTAATTTTTAGTTCCAATGCAAAATAAATCAATCTTTAGACTTCAGTGATTGCAAGCATAAGAGACACATCCTGTTAAACAGCAGACATTTGGCAACATACATGTAAACTATATTTCCAGGACTTTGGCACTTGCATTGATATTTCTTATGTAAATAACACCACCTTTTAGCATCCAATGAATTTTGATGAAGTAATTTTGCAAAAATTAAGAGATTGATCTTAAATTAAAGAGTATTACTATTCACAAACTGATTTGATCACAGAGATAATTCAGGGGTTCAAATTAGCGGTGGTCCGAGGTCCGTGACCTTCCACTGTTGCAATTGGACTTTCGTTTTGGTTACTAGCTACGCCCGACGGACTTTAGATTTTAAAGGAAATAAAAATGATCTTTGCTGACCTTTTTAACCATCTGTATCGTCATTTTTAAGCCATATTATTATTGAAATTGAGATAAAAAATTGTTTCATTCCTGACATTGCCGACGAGTGATAAAAGTTATTTTTAACCTTGTATTTCTTGGAAACACAATGTTATAAATAGTTGCGAAAAGTCACGTGACAAATCATTTTTTCGAACAAAATGAATCCGTTTCACTTTGGTGAGAAAGAGCTAGCCAGAAGATTATGAACGGTCTTCAACCACAGGCACTTGTTTCTATCCATGGGAAGGTCGACTATCCATAAATATAGAAGGATATTCAACCTTCCCATGGATAGAAACAAGTGCCTGTGTCTTCAACGTCTTCAAAAGAAATCAAATGAAGATCTCACTAAAGACCAAAAATGAAATCGTGAAAAACGGGAACGGACATTTAAGCCCCACTGGAAAATCGATCGACCGTGGCTATATTTTGATGAATCAACTGGTCTAATGTTATGCACATACTGCCAGAAGTTCCCACCCATTCAGAAAAGAAAGTGCACTTGTAAGGGAACACAAAATCTTAAAATAGACCCAATAAAAATATACGAAGTGACACCCCAGCATTTATCTTGTTTAAAGCAGTGAATCCATGACAGTGACCCAAATTTTAAGTCTAAAGATTAATTGTAAGACACTAAACTTGTACTGACATGATTTATAACAAACCTTTCTCAAATTGTCCGTTTATAAATTTTGATATTATAAAGAAACTAAGGTTTCAACTCCCTCAGGCAAAGTTGACCTTAGATTAATTTGGCTATTTGTTTTAGGTATTTTTGTCATATAGCTCTTCAACTGTTTCGGTACTTATACATCCTCGGATTTCAAATGTTTGGCTTTGAGCGTTCCTGATGAAGGTAAATCCAGAAAAGCGCTTCGGACGCATGAAATTATTGAACGTGTTGTTTTCAATTTTTTGGACAATGTATTCTCAATCAGCAATGTAAGCCTGATCAGTTAAATAGATGTAAGGTTCTTTTCAACACTGCATATATACTGTATTGCAAAAAGGGAACCCTTCAGTGACTCTGAATTTATTCTTGAAATCCAGTACAAAATGGTGTTGATGTGTAAGCAGTACTTCAATATTGAAGGTTGTAAACTGTTTATTTGCTGGATACCCCATTAATGATGTGTAAGCAGTACTTCAATATATGAGAAACGAAACATCACATGCAGTTCAAATATGATGAAACTAACTAACCTTACTCCAAAAGCACATTAATTTTGTATCTTATTGAGTTATGAAATATTTCATGTAAAAGTAGGACTTGGGATTTAGGTTGTGGACCTTTCAGTTTGGAGTGTCAAAGGTCCTGGACCTTCCAGTACCAAATGTTAATTTGAACCCCTGTAATTATATTTTCAGAAAAAACTGATGCCAGTTTTGAAAATGAAGACAGTGGAGGAGAAGTTGAAGATGAAGAGGAGGTTGATAATTCAGAGGATAGAAAAAAGGATAAACATCATGACAAAAGAAGGAAACATAGAGATCATAGGGATACCAGAGATAAAAGGAGGAAATCCAGGGACGATCATCATAAGGTAGGACAAGTTGTTTAAATTGTTACATATAGACTAATCAAAACTTCTACATTCATTTTCATCCTTAATTCATTAATGTCATCACTTTGCAAAAGATATTTGGAAGTAAATGATGTATTTTCAACATTTTTCAGTCTAACAAATAAAAACGTTTGCCTTAGCGCAATGCTTAATGATATGAATAATATGCAGTTTTTGTCCCTCCTAAAATATTTTCGAGGATGTAAAATGTCAGAGGCAGGGGTCACAAAATTGTTAAAGTTTGTGATTAGGTTACACAAGTGGGACATATCTATTAACAATTTATTCTTTGATTTTAGAAGAAAAAAAGAAGACCTGATTATGTTGACCATGACAAAGTAAATGATGAAGAAATGCAGCAGGCCTGGCCAGGAGGAAGTAAAAAACAGTCACCTAAAGGTGCTCAGAGACAAGATAGTAAACATGCAAGTCATGGTAATCACGGAAAGAGGGACAGAGATAGAGATAGAAGAAGAAATCGATACCACAGTCCTCCAGGTCCATATGACAGTCCTTATGACAGTCCTCCTGGACCTTACGATAGTCCCTCCTATGATGAGGATTCTCAAGAAGAGTAAGTACTTTGGTCCTTCATTTTGATTTTAAGTATTACTTTGGTTTGAAAAAAGACCATGATAAGTTTTAAAGTCATGATTTAAAGGCAAAAAGGACTGAATTTTTGGTAATAACTAAATTTTTAGGTTTTAAATTTGATTGTTTCAACATTATCAATCTTATAAAAAGTTGTTGTATATTATTTGTAGATACCAAGATGAAGGATATGATGATTATAAAGATAAGAGGAAACAAAAGAAGAAGAAGAGCATGATGAGTCTAATGCAGGGAGATGAATATTTGGATCCCAATGTGGCTATTGAAGAAGGGGAGGTAATTGTTGCAGTTTGATTTTTCTGTTCTAAGGAGACAACCATCACAAACTTCCATTGACATTTCATCATTAACTACATAAATTATATATCTTTTATCAGAAAAACATGTTTGGTACAAATGAAGCAAAAGCTACAATTAATTATCAAAAAACCATTCCCATTGTAATACATGGAGCAGGCAAGTCCTTCAAAGATGAGGTTTCCTCAATGCCTCACTTTCATTTGTTATTATCAGATTATTTAGGTGATATGTTTTGATCTCATTTTAAATATTCCCAAGAGCCACAGTTCACTAGCAAAAGGTTGATGGGATTAAGTTAGCAAATTAGAATTGATCTTAAAAGTTAAATTAATTCGAATTTCCAGAGAATTCCAAAGATCTTAAAATTTCCTCTGTTAAAGTCACTATTTAGTCCATAATAGCAGAATTATTATTGATAAAATGTCGGAATCAATATAAATCAAGTTCTTTTTATAGTTCATCACTTTCAAAAATTTAATTTTGGGAATTAAAGATAACACAAAATAAATATCCATGTACATTTGAATAAAAAAAAAAACCATGTATTTGTAACTTCTTTGCATTTTCTAAGAACTTGTACAAAAAGAGAGAGGGAGGAAAGAAACAAAAACAAAAGAATTACCAGAACAACAAAAGAAAATTTGATCGTCAACATTCAGAACAACCACCAAAGAAAAAGCCATTGCTAGATACACCAATGGATGAGAGACCTGTCTGTAGATTTTACAAGGAGGGAAAATGTCATAAGGTAAGAGATTAAAACTATAAAATAATTTTGAGCTCATCGTTCCTTTGGAACGGTGAGCTTTTGCCATCACTTGTCATCCGTCATCATTGTCTGTTGTCATCCGTCGTCTGTCATCGTCCGTCGTCGTTGTCTGGTGTAAACTATTTCAAACATCTCCTCTGAAACTACTGAATCAATTCCAACCAAACTTAAGCTGAAAGATGCTTAGGGTATCTAGAATAAAGTTTGTGTTTTATTTACTGTTTTGTCAAATAACTTGGCCGCCATGGCTAAAAATAGAACTTAGGGGTAAAATGCAGTTTTTATACGCCCGTTTACGGGACGTATTATGGTATACCGTTGTCTGTCTGTCTGTTGTCAACATGTCGGACATTAACTCAAAAATGCTGTAACGAATTTGCATAAAACTTTGGTGAATTGTTAACATCTATTGACGTGAGCTCCCTTTCGTTTTTTATAAAATTTAGATTTTACGTTTCCGAGTTATGGGGCTTTATTTGTTAAAAAAAGGGGATTTTCCAGTTTTCGGACAATAAGTCAAGAATGCTTTCACCAACTTGCAAGAAATTGTGATGAATTGTTTAGATCTATTGACATCCCTTTCGATTTTTATAAATTTTAGATTTTACGTTTCCGAGTTACAGGGTTTTATTCATAAAAAAAGGGGGGATTTTCCAGTTTTCGGACAAAAACTCAAAAATGCTTTTAGCAATTCTTATGAAACTTTGGTGAATTGTTTGTATGTATTTATGTAAGCTCCCTTAAGAATTTTATAAATTTTACATTTTACATTTCTGAGTTATGGGGTTTTATTCATTAAAAAAAGGGGTGATTTTCCAGTTTTCGGACAATAACTCAAAAATGCTGTCACCAATTCTCATGAAACTTTGGTGAATTGTTATACGACCGCAAAATTTTTGCTGTCGTATATTGGTATGACATTGGCATCGTTGTCGTCGTCGTCCAAAGACAAATTGGTTTTCCCACTATAACTTTAGTTTAAGTGAATGGATCTCTATGAAATTTTACCATAAGGTTCAATACCACAAAAGAAAGGTTGGGATTGATTTTGGGGGTTATGGTACCAACAGTTAAGGAATTAGGGGCCAAAAATAAGCATTTTTGTAACTTCCAGACAATAACTTGTGTGTCAGTGTATGGATCTCTCTGACATTGTATCACAAGGTTCCTTATCACAAAGGGAAGGCTGGGATTGATTTTGGGGGTAATTGCCTCAAAATTTTAGGAATATGGGGCAACAAAAGGGGCAAAAAACAAGCATTTTTCTAGTTTCATGACAATAACTTGAGTGTAAGTGAATTGATCTTTCTGAAATTGTACTACAAGGTTCCATATCACAAAGGGAAAGCTGGGTTTGAGGTTGGGGGTAATTGCCCTAAACGTTTAGGAATAAGGGACCAAAAAGGGGCCAAAAACAAGCATTTTTCTAGTTTCCAGACAATAACTTGTGTTCAAGTGTATGGATCTCTCTGAAATTGTACTGCAAGGTACCATACCACAAAGGGAAGGCTGGGATTGATTATGGGGGTAATTGCCTCAATATTTTAGGAATTGGGGGCCAAAAAGGGGCAAAAAACAAGCATTTTTCTAGTTTCAGGACAATAACTTGTGCGTAAGTGTATGGATCTTTCTGAAATTGTACTTCAAGGTTCCATATCACAAAGGGAAAGCTGGGTTTGAGTTTGGGGGTAATTGCCCTATAAGTTTAGGAATTTGGGGCCAAAAAGGATCCAAAAAACAAGCATTTTTCTAGTTTCCAGACAATAACTTGTGTTCAAGTGTATGGATCTCTCTGAAATTGTACTGCAAGGTACCATACCACAAAGGGAAGGCTGGGATTGAGTTTGGGGGTGATGAATCATAAGGGGTTCAAAAATTGGGGGATTTTTCTTTTTCCTTTTTTTCTTTAAAATTTTCCATTTTAAGTTGGTAATTTCTGATTTATATTTAAAAGCAAATAATAATGATATGGCAGGAGATACACACCAAACAGGATTTGAAAATTATTGTATTAAGTATTGTGCAATAGCAAGAAATTTTCAATTGCACAGTATTGCATAATAGCAAGAAATCTTCAATTGCACAGTATTGTGCAATAGTAAGAAATCTTCAATTGCACAGTATTGCAATAGCAAGAAAAATAGCAAGAAAAATATCCAATAGAACAGTATTGTGCAATAGCAAGAAAAATTCAGTTGCACAGTATTGTCCCATTTTCAAATTGGTCTACATTAAGGTCCAAAGGGTCCAAAATTAAACTTAGTTTGATTTTCACAAAAATTGAATTCTTGGGGTTCTTTGATTTGCTGAATCTCACCATGTATTTAGATTTTGGATATTGGACCATAATAGGTAAATGTCCAATTTAAAATTTTTAAGTTCTTAGACCACATTCATTCTGTGTCAGAAACCTATGCTGTGTCAAACATTTAATCACAATCCAAATTCAGAGATGTATCTAGCTTGAATGTTGTGTCCATACTTGCCCCAACTGTTCAGGGTTCGACCTCTGCGGTCGTATCAAGCTGCGCCCTGCGGAGCATTTTATATTTATATCTATTGATGTAAGCTCCCTTTTTATTTTCATAAATTTCTAATAGGACATTGAGAATTAATTGAACTTTATTTGTTTATAGTCTGACAACAGATTTACTAAGTATTGCACAACAGCAAGAAATCTTTAATTGAATATAAATTCAATTCATATAACCAATTTCAAGTTCTTTGACTACATTTATTCAGAAACCTATAATATGTCAAATATTTAATTACAATCCTATCAGACCTGGATCAAGCTTGAATATTGTGTCCATTTTTGCCCCAACTGTTCAGGGTTGGACCTCTGCGGGTGTATCTAGCTGCGCTCAGCGAAGCAGTTTATTGGCTTATATCTCAAAAACCAAAGCATTTAGAGCAAATCTGACATAGGATTAAAGTGCTCATTATAATAATAATAATAATAATAATAATAATAATAATAATAATAAATTCTTTATTTAAAGAAGTTAGGTGAAGTTCTATCAGCCCTGAAATTTTCAGTTGAATCTGATAACCCATTGTTGGGTTGCTGCCACTAAATTGGTAATTTTAAGGAAATTTTGCAGTTTTTGGTTATTATCTTGAATATTATTAATGATAAAGATAAACTGTGAACAGCAAAAATGTTCAGCAAGGTAGATCTACAAATAAGTTCCGATGATCAAAATTGTCAATTGACCCCTTAAGGAGTTATTGCCCTTTAAGGACAATTTTACACAATTTGTTTATCATGTTTTCTAACTTTAAAAAATCTTCTTCTCTGAAACTACTGAGCCAATTCCAACCAAACTTAAGCTGACTGATTCTTAGGGTATCTAGAATAAAGTTTGTATTTTATTTTTCTGTTTCGTAAAAAAACATGGCCGCCATGGCTAAAAATAGAACGTAGGGGTAAAATGCAATTTTTGGCTTATATCTCAAAAACCAAAGCATTTAGAGCTAATCTGTTGAGAGTTAAAAATGTTTTTAGGCCAAGCTCTGTCAGCCCTGAAATTTTCAGATGAATCTAACAACCCATTGTTGGATTGCTGCCACTTAATTGGTAATTTTAAGGAAATCTTGCAGATTTTGGTTATTATCTTGAATATTATTAATGATAAAGATAAACTGTAAACAGCAAATATGTTCAGCAAAGTAAGATCTACAAATAAGTTTGTATGACCAAAAATGTCGATTGTCCCCTTAAGGAGTTATTGCCCTTTAAAATCATTTTTTCACAATTTGTTCATTTAGTTTGCTTACTTTAAAAAATCTTCTCCTTTGAAACTGCTGAATCAATTTGAGCCAAACTTAGGCTGAATGAGTTTCAGAGTATCTAGTATAAATTTTGTATTTTATTTTCTTGTACGTCATAGCCACTATGGCTAAAATGAAATATAGGGGTAAAATGCATTTCTTTGATTTTGAAGAAAATATGACAGATACAAAGAACATTTCAATGGAAGTTTTAAGCCATTCATTAATATATATTGAAAAGTAAAAATAATCATTGATGAAAGAATTAAGCAAAAAATTACAGGTGAGCGATTCATGCTCTTGAGAGCCTCTTGTTTAATTTGTACATTTAGGAAAAGAATTCAACTTTATGTATGTTAATTGTCACACACAAAAATGCATTCAGTCAATACTTTATCTTCCAAAATGAAAAGATGATAAGGAATTTAATATATAATTAAATTTCTGAGTTTAAAACAGGAAAGATGTCTGATAAATTGAATATTTCATTTTCAAAACAAATTTCAGATGATTAGCTTTATTATTGTGAAATTTGAAGCTTTGTATCTGTCCCAATGGTTATTCTTAAATTGGTTGTACAGAATTCATTTAAAAGTCTGAACCATTCAGCAGGACTCGCACTACTTTAGAATCCTTCTCTTTCTGAAATTAGTATGGGGAAATGGTCAGACTTCCAATGGAAGTATGTGTGCTCTCTAGGAGGTACAATTGTGGTTTTTAGAATCAGTTTACAAAATCAATGCTTTCACTTTGCTTCTCAAGAAATAGATAGTCTTTAGATTTGTTCAGTGAAAAATTCCTGTTTCATTAACTTGATAAAACTTGAGCCGTGGAAATGTAGGGGTTTCTACACACAAATTTAATGGTAATGGAGGAAAACTGATGCCCCAAGATAAGAAAGGGGGCAGGGTGTTGTGTAAACTAGTTAAACCCTGTCAAACATAAATGTGACTATTCCAAGTGTGGAAATGCATAGATGGAGGGGATAGAAACTTATTTGTTACAATCTCCCAGTAGTAATAGTATGAACCCTAATAAATCGGCTAAGCAATCAATGATACTTTGACCTTATACAATATGTAAAAGAATTATTAAATAGACCTATTTGGTTCTTAGGAAATTGCAATGCAACACTTAAACTATAAACCTCGTACAATAAAACTTTTCTTGTGACATCAAATCTTCTGGGAATGTTTGTGGTGTCCAGTTATGGGGGGTAAATAGCGATAAAGTCTATGGTTTATACTGACAGTTATAAAGAATACAATATTTTAAATGATGTGTTACCAGTAAAATGTAATCTGATGATATTAGTAGTCTTACTATTGTAACATTAAATTTTATGAAGGGATAATTAGTTTTATATAACAATCTACATATTTTTTTTTTTCAGGGAGCAGATTGTCCATTTAATCATGAATTTAGTGAGAAGAAGCCAGAATTATGTAAATACTACTTAGGAGGATCTTGTTCTAAGGGAGATAACTGCATTTTTATGCACAATATCCTTTTTGTAGAAAAAAAAAGATAACAGTAAATTAGAGTTGGGAATCAACTTGAAAATTGTAATCAATGAATTGGTTTATTGAAATAATAGCAAGCTCTGATTTGAGTATCAATTGGTTTTTGATTAAATTGCATATATAATGTAGGAATTTAGTTATGCAATTTCCTTATGCAAAAGTTGTGCATGTCATATATATATAATTGAAATAGAATTACCAAAACATACAGATGCAAATATGCAGAGTACTGTACACAAAAAGATGATTATTTGTACAAAACTGATATTTTATGGGTGTTATAAGGTGTTCAATACAAATACAGCTAGGGAGGTGATAAAGGTTTCCATATAAAAATAACTTTTTATTGATATTTTTTACTTTAATCAATTTTTGGTTTGCCTTAACAAGAGTCAAAAAGCGAGACTTAGGTATGTGGTTCTGGCGGCGCCGTCAACAATGTATTAATTTGTGATTATGTCAGTTTATGGTGAACTACTAGTGTTAGGTCAATGATATTTGGTATGCAGTTGTATAATCATTGGCTCATTTCATTTCCATGGAGATTATTTGGCCCTGTCCCCTCAGTCATGGTCTTTTGACTTTGAAACTTTTGCTTGCTTAACATGTAATAGTTTGTGATTAGGTCAGTTCATCGGGAACCACTAGTGGTAGGTCAATGATATCTGGTATGTACTGTAGATGCATTAACATTGGCACATCTCATTTCCATAGAGATTGTTTGGCACCGCCCCCTCAGTCATGGTCTAATAACTTTACATGTTAAAGTTTGTGATTAGATCAGTTTAAGAGGAACCACTAATGTTAAGTCAATGATATTTGGTATGCAGTTGTATTAGCTTTTGCAAGTCTTTTTCCCATGGAGATACTATGGCCCCGCCCCCTCATCATGGACCATTGACTGAAACTTTTACATTGTTTACAAGTTTGTGTTTAGGTTAATGTGAACAACTTATGATAAGTCAATGATACTTGGTATGCAGTTTAATAAATATTGGCATTTCTTATTTTTATGGTTATTTGGTCCTGCACCTTTAGTCATGGTTCATTGACTTTGAATTTTTTTGCATAGTTTACATGTTTAAATCTTGCTATTTGGATTCAATATTTGCATAATACTATAAAAGTGCAAAAAGGCGATACATATCTCTGTGTCAACAGTTTATTGAAAATATAAAAGATTATTAGAAAATTTCATTAATTGATCAATTTTCCATTATAATCAATTATTGGAACATCATTATCATGAGTAAGGAGTAAATGGGATTTTTTTTTATGGTAATACCAAAATTTATATTTAGTACGAAAAAAGTTTACAGCTGTTTGTTGTTCTTTTAGGTAATTGAAGAGTTGGTAGGAAAAGAAAATTTATATATAATTATATAAAACTTATTTTAACTTTTGTTTGCATTGTATTCCTTAACTTTTTTTTACATGAATATCCATGTAAATTTTACCACACTGGACAGGAGTGTTACCAGGGTGACAACTGTAAATTTTCCCATGATGAACCAAGTGATGAAACAGCTCCAATTGTGGAAAGGGTATGTTGTTATAATAATAATCAGTTTAGCTTTCTTTGAATTGACATAGACTTTTTAACAAGTGGAAGAATCACATTAAAAAAATCACCAGAAATGAAACATTATTGATGAATTCCTATTACCTTGGTTGCAACATGATGAGACAATGTGGGGTATTCCTTAATGTGTGGAATATACTATGATGTGTGGGGTATACCTTGATGAGACAGAAACTCATCAACACAGTAAAACATAAAAAGTACACATATATTTGATTTGGGTATAAACTAATTGTAAGTGACATATATTTTAGATGAACTCTAGAGGTGATCACCATGGTGAGGAAGAAGAATATGGTCGACAACAGAAACCTGGAGTGCTAGGTAAAATCTTGATGTTTGAAAAGGATAGTTAGTATTAATAATAATTATATCTTAATTTAATAGCTTTTACGTATAATTTATCTATGAAACACAGATAGGCTTTGCAGTCACTCGTGCAATTTTAATATTTCATCCACTTAATTCTAGAAATGTGATTAACAAGCACCAATGGTTTTAAAGAGACCAGTATGCCAAATTATTAGATATACTAGATAGGATATATTAAAATTTGGATTATATTTCATTTTGTCTTATTCCACTTTAGAAAATTTGCACCACAAATGAAATTACTATTTTTTTTTATAATTTTTCTAACTGCAATTTTGTTAGGAAGTGTTTTTTTTGTGTGTGTGCAACAAATGTAACATTTTTTTATATACAAGATTGTTATATATTTACAGGATCACCTCCTAGGCATTTAAAGGAGCAGATGGAAAGAATAAAGAAAATTCCTTCTTTATTTGATATACAAACATTTCCTCCAGGGCAAAGCCCTCAGAAACCAGGACAACAAGGAGGTCCTATGAATAACTCTCCACAGCAGAGGATGCAGGGTCCAAATCAGGGACAGCCTCAAAGGTGAGTACTGTTAAGTCCTATGAAAAATTCTCCACAGCAGAGGATGCAGGGTCCAAATCAGGGACAGCCTCCAAGGTGAGCACTGTTAGGTCCTATGTATAATTCTCCACAGTAGAGGATTCAGGGTCCAAATTAGGGACAGCCTCCAAGGTGAGTACTGTATGGTCCTATGAATAATTCTCCACAGCAGAGGATGCAGGGACCAAATCAGGGACAGCCTCCAAGGTGAGTATACATACTGTTTGGTCCTATGAATAATTCTCCACAGCAGAGGATGCAAGGTCCAAATCAGGGACAGCCTCCAAGGTGAGAACTGTTTGGTCCTATGAATAACTCTCCACAGTAGAGGATTCAGGGTCCAAATCAGGGACAGCCTCCAAAGTGAGTATATGTACTGTTTGGTCCTATGAATAATTCTCCACAGCAGAGGATGCAAGGTCCAAATCAGGGACAGCCTTTAAGGTGAGAACTGTTTGGTCCTATGAATAACTCTCCAAAGCAGAGGAAGTCGGGTCTAAATCAGGGAAGCCTCCAAGGTGAGAACTGTTTGGTCCTATGAATAATTCTCCACAGCAGAGGATGCAGGGACCAAATCAGGGACAGCCTCCAAGGTGAGTATACGTACTGTTTGGTCCTATGAATAATTCTCCACAGCAGAGGATGCAAGGTCCAAATCAGGGACAGCCTCCAAGGTGAGAACTGTTTGGTCCTATGAATAACTCTCCACAGCATAAGATGCAGGGTCCAAATCAGGGACAGCCTCCAACTCAGATCAAGTACAAATTTGGGTAGTGTCACTTACCGTTCTTGAGTTATTTCCCTTTATTATGCAAGTGGGAGCATCATCTCTGTTCCATTGACACATTCTCCATTTATGTTGCTTGTGATTAGATACTGGAATCCACAAATATTATGTAATTTTCCATAGGAGAAAGGAAAAGATATGAAATCATTGTTTGAAAAAGTTTTTTTTTAAAGATATCATTTGGTAAAGATAAGTTGTTATACATTTTTTGAAGGTCTTAACAGACTTTATTCTTACATTAAATATGACTTGTGTTTAATTTGCAACAAATAATTTGAATGATTTATTGTCTTTCAGACCAGTTGGATTTTACAATGACACAATGCAAGGGGGAATGAGGGGACCACTACCAGGTGGACCAATGGGTCCACAAGGTCCAATGAACATGCCACCGGGACAGATGGGACCTCAGGGTCCAGGAATTGGTGGTCCAGGTCAGATGGGCCCCCCTGGACCAATGCAAGGCCCACCAATGGGAGGACCACAGGGCCCTATGAATATGCCACCAAATTCTATGGGGCATGGACCAATGCAGATGGGAGGTCCACCTAACTCGATGGGGCATATGATGGGACCAGTGATGCAGCAAGGTCCAATGCAAGGACAGATGGGTGGGCCAATGCCTCAAGGACAGATGGGAGGGCCAATGCCTCAAGGACAGATAGGAGGACAAATGCCACAAGGACAAATGGGAGGTCCCCCAATGTCAATGGGACAAGGACCACGAATGATGAATCAACCAATGGGTCCTCCAGGACCTATGGGTGGACCAAATGGAATGAACAACCCCAATCTTAATCCAGCTTTAGCAATAGTTGGTGCTCTACTTCGTCATGTAAATCCAAATATATCACCACAAGTCAGTCAGGCAATGTCAGTCCCAAGTATGCAGAATCCTCGACAGGGAATTGGCATACTCAGTCCAAACCATCCTGGAATTGACAGTCAGGACCCTAGACAAAGTTTTAAAAATCCTACCTTGAATACAGATTCAAGCCAGGAGGAAGCATACAGTCCACAAGATGATGATGAAGATGAGATGCCTTTTATAAAAACAGAAGAGGATGGCACTAAAGCAGGTTAGAATTAGCAGGGTTATATGTGGGTGAAATTTTGCTTTGGCAAAACGATTTTTTAAACTTGATTTATTCCCTTATATCTCTCCTAAAACTCAGATTTAATATA
Organism: Mytilus coruscus; assembly: GCA_017311375.1. Lineage (NCBI taxonomy): Eukaryota > Metazoa > Mollusca > Bivalvia > Mytilida > Mytilidae > Mytilus > Mytilus coruscus. Next base: position 78,839,178 of record CM029604.1, read on the forward strand.
ATCTCATATTTTCAGAAAATTTTCCTCCTGCATACAGCTACCATATACATCATGAAAGGAGTCTACTTCGTAACAAAAGATTGAGAGTCATTTAAGCTGATTTCACTTAAAGTTGTGTATATGCAAAGGAACTAAAAAACATGTGAACATTTATGTTAATAAAACAAAAACCAATTTCATACGAAAATAACACAGTTCATACAAAATGTCTTTTGACTTGCAATAAAATGCAAGAACCTTGAGGGGAAAATGTCTTGATAATGGATATTTAACAAGTATAAAGTCCATGTATAATTTTTAAAGTTTTAAATCAATTTTATAAAAGGAAAGATAAAGAATGAAGAAACTGACGAAAATGAGAAAAAGTTGGCCCAGATGGGGTTAGATCTTGGGTCACTTAGTCAATTACCTGCCAAACAAAGGGAGTTAATGATGCGACTACAGCAGCACGGGGGCCAATCAGAGGGAGAAGAGGATAAAACAATTGTTAAAAGGGAACGTAAAGATAGCTGTAGCTCTGCTGAAGAAAACAAATCAAAAGCTGCCAAAGGTACTGTCATTTTAGATGTTAAAATGTAGATTGTAGTTTTTTTTCTTCAAATTTTGATATTATAATTATTGGGAGTTGTTTGTTTATAAATTTTGTGTTTATATATCAAATATGTCATATGTTAAAATGTCTTATTTGTCAATCCAAATTAAGAAATAGAGAATAATGGGGTCATAGGAGTGAGAATTAGAAAAAAGAAGGGTCATAGGAGTCAGAAATAGAAAACAGAAGGATCGTAGGAGTCATTAATAGGATAAAGTAGGATCGGATCATAGGAGTCTGCAATGTAAGCCTCACTTAATGTCACTGTTTAGATAAATCTCCCACTGAGATGATAACTTCAACATTGTGTTGTTTTGTTTTTCAGTTGAGGATGATAACTGGTATTCAAGTGATGAAGATGATGGCGGTGCTCCTAAACTTACAGATGTTCTTAAAAATTTGGGCAAAAAGGAGGTAGGATTTTTATACTGTTTCTTTCTTTGGAAGCTATTTTCATATTCTTAAGTGTTATTATTTAAGTTCACATACAGATTATCCAATTTTTCTCCATGCTGTTTGTTATAAATGAGAATAATATCCATATTTGGATGATGCAAGCTTTAATGCTTAAAAGCTAGCAGTAACTAACTAAAGCAATACTGTAATAAAGTTTGTTTGATCCATGATGTGCTAACAATCTACTTATCTCCATTTGTCTATCTTTTAATAATAAACATTTCAACTTAAAAAAATTGTCATGTCTTATGCCAATGCTTCTAGGTTCTTATATTCTTATAACTAAGTTACATTTAAGAATATTTATGTGATTTATTAACGTATGTACCACTCTGAACATAAGGCACTTTCTGAATAAAATAAGTATAATCCATATTTCAAAATACTTAATTATATTGTTACTGATTGAAATGAAATGTTGGAATCACATCTTTGAGACAGCAATATAACAACACAAATAGCCAGAAGACATCATGAGGTCAACATATATTTTATCAAATTTTGTCTCATTAGCAATCATTTCACATTTTCTTATATTTAAATTATGCAATAGAAGGGTGATCGTAAAAACCTATAAGTATATCACCTGAGTTTAAAAAGGTTTCTTGTTTTACTACTTTTTGTTATTTGTACTTGCAGACATCAGATCCTTCACAAGGTTCATCTATTAATGTAATGCAGATGATCAATGCTATAAAGAGTCAGTCTGGGTAAGTACATTTAACATTTACATAAAATAATTTAATGGCACAAAATTGGTCTTCCAAGTCAATTTAGTTCTATGTTTCTGATAAGATAGAAACAAAACAAAAAGGTAACAGATTTTCTTAATTTGCATTATTAGCAGAGTCATTGCTGCCAAGTCATGATTGACATATAATGGAAAAAGAAAAGATACCGTCCAAGAACATAGATGTTACCAAAATGATGAAAAAAAAGTGTGAAACAGTTTAGAAATAAAAATTTGGAAATAGGTTGAGGTAAAAATAGTGGGACATGAGCACACTTGTTTATAACACGTCTGTCATTAAATGTGACAAATATATTATGAATAAATTATTCGAAAAAACTGACTGTTTTTGTTACTGTTGCATGTTTTTAAATTGATGCATATTCTTTTTTTACAGACCAGTTACAAATCCTCCAGTACGAGACCCAAGGCAACGCAATATGGACCCTCGTGCTATGTCCCATGGCAATGAACCTGCAGGTCACATGGGTTTTCCTCACCCTGCAGATCCTAGAACATTTACCAGTGGATTAACTGTGCCACCGGTAAATAAATGGAATAGTGAACCAGCAATAATCAATTCACGACCAGGTGATGCAGAATGGAGGTGTATTATAGTAACTGTCGATCCTTCACGAAGGACAGAACCCCCACAAGGAATTAATTTGTTAGATCCACAGTTCAAAAATGACCCAAGGATGAAAAAATTCTTAGATCATTTAAATATGAAAAGTCATAAGGAAAACAAAAATCCAATTGAACTTGGTCAGTCAGCTGACAATAAACCTGCAGATCCTAGATCTAAACCTAGTGCTTTATTGCAGGATCCAAGAATGAAAAAGCAAGGTGAATCTAGTGCTAAACTTTCAGACCCTCGCTTACAAAGGACAATATCTGAAAATGCCTCAAGTCGAGCAAATGATCCACGAATGCGTGGAATGACAAATCCACCAAGTGGTGTTCATAATCTCCCTGTTCGTCCAATAGACCCAAGGTCTAGTGTTGCTACGTCAAGACCAAATGATCCAAGATTTTCACGTCAATTGAGCCATGATAACAGTTCAAGTGGGATGGTTATCAATGTACCGAAGCCTAGCGACCCAAGATTATTACCGATCAGTCTTGGTGAAATTGCTAGCCCTTCTCCTTCTGATATTTTAGCCAGTTTACAATATCCCACTGATTCTGATACTGAACAAAAACCAGATCCTCTAGGAATTAAGAGACAAAACTCAGTTCGAGATCCTAGAGCCAAATCAGAAACCCCTGCTGTAGAACAAAATACAGACTTACCCAATAACTTAGGACGGCAGATAAGTGGCGGAGGTTCTGATTCTGATACCACATCACAAAGTGGTGACGCAGCAAAAACAAAAATTGACTATAGAAATGATCCTAGGTTTAAAGTGAAGATCAAACCAGCAGGTGAAACTGGACAGAGACGTTATGGGGGACAACGGAAAGGTAGCATGGAATATAGTTCTCCACTTGATGCAGAAAGTCAGCAAAGAGATAACTCGGGATATAACAGTTACAATCGACCACCAGTTAATAATCCTAAACCAGCTGTCAAACAAGATCCAAGGACACAGAGGACCGCTCCTAGTGTGACAACTGATCCTGAAAATCTCTCAATACCTGAGTTACCAGACTTTATTCCACCGCCACAGGAAGAAAACATTAGTACAAAACTTTACTTTAAACAAATGGACCCTACTGCATCACCATTTTGTTAGCTTTTGATCTCCTTTGACAAGTTAGATATATTGTATCAGTATTTTACTTATGTCAACGTGTAAACTTTGGCTTAAAGTGAAACTAGAGAACTGATTCACATCTAATGGGGCTACATTTATTTATAAATATAAAGCTATTCAAATTGTACTGGACCAACTGACAAATATGTAAAGCCATGATAAACTTCTTAAACATGTATTTACATTAATTCAAAATGGACCAAAAAGTCAATTATAAGCTGTTGATAAGATTTCTTTACAAAATACATTATACCTAATATGTCAAATGGAGATAGTATTAAACAATTTGTTATGTAAATTTGTTGTCCTGTCCTAAAGTTCTGTGTGTGTTATTAGCCTACATGAAGGATATTCAAAGATTTGTGTATATTTGTGAATATAAAATGCTTGTTACAGTAAACGTGAATTAAAAGTTTTAAGCCTGATGAGGAAGTTATGTGTAACAGCTCATGGATTTTGCTTTTTCCATACATTCTCAGTGGGTGTGTGCATTGGATAGGCAAAACTTCTAGTTTGTCTTCTTGCCTACCCTGTAAGTGGGCATTCTATTTCTTGTTTTTATAAAATCACTTGAAAACCACCCACTACAGCTTGTACCATTTTTTGGGCTACTGAAATAGAAATTATACAAAATTTGACATTCATGACCCTGAGTTTAATAAAAAAAAAACTGAACTATGTCTGTAAGAGATGAAATCTTGAGTGGACTGCCCACTTTGGATAGATGGGATAACAATTCATGAGGTGTAATATCACATGTATGTTGAAAATCAGAACTTTTGTTACAAAATTAATGTTACATTTTGCATTTATCATGTATTAATGAAAGATATTTTTAATTATCATGACTGTTAAAACCATTAACAATTCAATAAAATTAATAATGTTGCATACTTTCATAGCTGTAATATCTATTTTAATTTTGATTTCAATTTGATGTATTTAAGACTTTAAAACTGTTATTATTTTACAGTTAAAATATGTGTTGTCCAATGAAAGATTCACATATTTAGTTTGAACTTTATATGTTTTAACATTTTAAAATTTTAAAGATTAAATATGATATGCATTCAGATTATGTATTACAAAAGTTTAGATTTATATATATGTGAACATTTATTGATATGAGGATTTCCAAACTTATAAAAAAAAGGTTCATTCAGTTAGTGTCTGACTCTGACTTAATCTTCTTTGTAATATCCAAGACAGATTTTTTTCACCAGTATTAGATGGATTGAAGGTAAAGAAAAGTGAGGGGAGCTCCATTAAATTATGTAAGATACCCAGGGAAAGCACTTTATAATTGCTATCAAAGGTTGTGTTAACACTATATTAATGTATTGCAATAAGTGTGGTCCTTATCCCTTGATACATGTTTGTTACAATGGAACAGCTCTGATGCAATTATGGAACAAAGGTAGGGATTTTATTCATCTGCTGAATTGTTGAATTTAATGTCAAAAGTTCCATCCTTTTAATATGCAGTTGACTCTCTTTGCTTTATTTCTTCCCATCTTGACTTCCTGATCTTTTATTTTATTTTCTGAACTGTTTTACTACTATCACAAGGTTAGCACTTACCCTAGATGATAAATGTTCAGATAATTTCTAATTTAGAGAATACATTGAAAGACCATTTTACAAAAGAATTATTACTGGAAATAAAAAATTTGCATTTTGCTGTTTGATTACACATTACATTTATGTCTGAATTAACAGTAATGTCTTGAGATTCCTACTATTTTATGTATTTGTATTTATCTTACTCTCTAACTAAATTTTGTACTGAAGGTTTTTGAAAAATATCCAAGAAGGTATAGAAAAGGTAAAATGAAATAGTTGTAATGTATTGTTGTGGTTTAGAGTGTTCCTCGAATCCATGCTTCATTTTTACAATCATTTTATTATCTTCTGTTTCCTAGTTTTGAATTATAATTCTATGTATTTTATACCACCGATTTTTAATGTGTGATACTTTACTCAGAAGGTTTACTGATTTTCTATGCTTTACTCAATATTTTTATCTTGTTGAATCTCTTTGTAAATATATCATCACCATGGAAATGTCACTAATGATTCTAAGCAAAATATATTTATACAACTTCCAGAAGAAGAAATTGATGTTATATAATCTTATTTCAATGATTGATATGTGTTGGCAATTTTTGCCAAAAGTTGCAAAAGCTTAATATTTGTTGAAAAAAAAATTTAGCATTTGTTTTTTTCAAAGTAAATTGTTTACTTTCAATGGTTTCAATTATATTTCGTATCAGAATGAAAAGAGGCAAAAATTTAAATTTTTGTAAAATGTTGACCAGCACATTTGAATTGAATACATAAACAGTCATGGTAGTTGATGGAAGAATCTGTTGTTGTCTCCCTTTGTTTTGATTGTACATTAGCAGACATTTGTATAAAATAGACTTGTTACTTAGTAACCCTAAAAATAAAATACCAAATACCATTTTAGTTGTTATTCACAGATAGTATGTATTTAAATTGATTATATATTACTTCATCACCTTCTTTGAATTCTGGAGTAAAATAGATAGGACAATATGTGGGCAGTCAATAAACATGAATAATTTGATGGTAAATATGGATACACTCAGACCATAAGAAGTTTGAAATAACTGTTCAAAGACCATAAGGAAAAGTGTACAAATATTTACTATTACAGTGGTACTTGAGGTTATAATGTTTCGTATGTGGTTTGACTTTTTTGACTTTCAGTAAGTTGGTAACGGATGTTATATAAGGTAACAGTTTGCAGTAAGAGGTGTCATCTAATACACAACTTGAAGACACATGGGACGACAAGTCTTTGCTGTTATTTCTAAATAATTGCGGTTGTTTTGAGGCTACCATGAGACAAAAGCTTGCATGGTCAGTTAACATTGTTGTTTTGAGGCTGCCATGAGACAAAAGCTTGCATGGTCAGTTAACATTGTTGTTGTTTTGAGGCTACCATGAGACAAAAGCTTGCATGGTCAGTTAACATTGTTGTTGTTTTGAGGCTGCCATGAGACAAAAGCTTGCATGGTCAGTTAACATTGTTGTTGTTTTGAGGCTGCCATGGTCACTTTATGTTATATGGTTGAATCTGTTGACATTGTGGTTGTTTTGAGGCTACCATAAACCAGAAAAGCTTACATGGTCAGTTGAGGTTATATGGTTGGATCTGTAGACATAGTTGTAATTTTTAATTTGGTCAAATTTTCATAAATATCTTTGTTTTAATGATTGTAGTACAAGTAAATCTATTAAACTGTGAATTTTAAGTAAAGATAGAATGGATTTTGAAAATAGCCAATAGTCATCACGTCAAAAAAAATTCACAGGTTACATTGGATCTACCTCATTGACACGATATGAAATAGATTATGTAAAATCCAGTTATGGACCAAAAGCTATCAAACTTTTGGCAATTGACATTCACTAATTGTGGCTAATGAAAATTTCAATCAAAACTGAACTCCTGCGAGTGTAGAATACATACACCACATCTATTTATAGATATAAGAAGATGTGGTATGAGTGCCAATGAGACAACTCTCCATCCAAGTCAAAATTATACCCACTACATCTAATGATACCCCTCTACAAAGAAGCATTTATATGTAAAGGTGCTACACCACATCTAATGATACCCCTCCTACAAAGGAGATTTTACATGTAAAAGTGCTACACCACATCTAATGACACCGCTACAAAGGAGAATCTACATGTAACGGTGCTACACCACATCTAATGATACCCCGCTTCAAAGGAGAATTTACATGTAAAGGTGCTACACCACATCTAATGATACCCCCTACAAAGGAGAATCTACATGTAATGGTTCTACACCACATTGAATGATACCCCGTTACAAAGGAGAATCTTCATGTAACGGTGCTACACCACATCTAATGATACCCCGCTACAAAGGAGAATTTACATGTAAAGGTGCTACACCACATCTAATGATACCCCTACTAAGGAGAATTTACATGTAAAGGTGCTACACCACATCTAATGATACCCTGCTTCAAATGAGAATTTACATGTAAGGATGCCACACCACATCTAATGATACCCCGCTAGAAAGGAGAATCGACGTGTGAAGGTGCTACACCACATCCAATGATACCCCGCTACAAATAATCCTGCACGGTCGAAATCGTCCACTGGTCCCTTAAAGGAGTTATTGCCTGATGAAAAACGATTTTTGCCCATATTTTTGCATTTTTGACGAAAACTATAATCGATAGCGAGAAACTATAAATAATAAAAGCGTTCAACGCAATAAGGTCCACAAATAAGTTAACATAGCCAAATTGTCATCAGATTCAATTTAGGAGTTATTTTCCCTGAATGACGTTTTTTTCACGTTTTTGCACTTTTGTAGAACACTATAGTGTATGAAGAGAAACTATAAATGGCAAAACGATTAGTCAAATAATATCTAATATGTCACTAGAGCCGAAAACGTCAGTCGACTCCTAAAAGGAGTAATTGCCCTTGATTGACAATTTTCACCAAATGTGTTTTTTTACTGAAATTATAGTAGATGGAGAGAAACTGTAAAGAACAAATATGATCAGGACAATTATATCGACAAATATGTGAAATGACCAAAATTGCCTGTCGACTGGCCATTGGCTGATCCAGGGTTTGGGAGGGGGTATGAGGGCGTTTGCCCCCTTTGATCGTCACCAAAAAAATAAAATCTCATTCTTTTCAACCCCCTCCCCCCGCCCTTAAATCTCATGTTTTTCACGATATATATAAATTTTTGATATATACAAAATTATCCAAAAATGTTTCGCCTTGCTCCTCTTGGCAGTACATAACCAATAATCATGAATTACGCCCCCTTTTAAATATCCTTGTTCCGCCCCTGACTAGTTACAAGAGTTGCTGCCCTAAAATGATGATATGATTATTTTTTACGATTTATCCTTGTATCGACCTCATACAAAGGCTATAACTGAATAGACTAATTCTTTACATAGCAAAAATGATCAGCAACACAAGATTTACAAACAAATCAATAGGAACGAAATTGTCAGTCGACTCTTATAGGATTTATTACCCCTAAATCACAATTTCAAACCATTTTTTTTAAATTTCTGTTTATTATCTTAAAAGCTATAATAGATACATAGAATCTTGGTCCAGACAAAATGACCAGAAAGACAGATTTTGGCCATCAGGTTCCATTCAACACATTTATTCTAAGGTTCCATTCAACACACATATTCTTAGGTTCCATTCAACACACATATTCTTAGGTTCCATTCAACACACATATTCTTAGGTTCCATTCAACACGCATATTCTTAGGTTCCATTCAACACACATATTCTTATTGCACTGTATCACATATTTTTTTCCAAAGAATGCTGGGTGAGCGAAACCTCTAGTTTTCCTGTTAAAAAAATAAAATTCATTTTGCCAGCACAGCTGTTTTTCAATACAAAAAGTGACAACTGACTACCTCACAATGTTGGCTTGGATGACATAATCGTGTTTTAAACAAAATGATTTAAAATCGTTAAATTGTTGTCTTAATTAATTATCATGACTGATTAAAATCAATCACAGATTACCTTTATTAAATAGGTAGTAATTAGTAAGGCTTGTATTGGCTTCTGTTACCCACTCATTGCTTTGATAAGAACCATTATGACTCGTTACGAGTAATCAATTTAGGAGGGTATAAAAAAGGCAAAATGACAAGTGTAGCTCATTGTCAAAGTGTCTTCAAACAATAAAGTACTGATATACTGTATCAAATGGCTTATCAACAGAACGCACCAACCAAGATGTCCTTCAACATCGAAGAACTGTCAAAGAGCAGCAGGGATCTGGATCCCGTCCACACTGATGCAGTTGTCAACCATATCCACGATACAGCAGAAATGAAGCTGCCACTGACCTACTCAACTCAATGTTCTCAATACCAGAGGAATCGATTGGACGATTTATTACATTCTGACGACAACCGTTTCCACTATTCAGCCTTCACACCAAGAGATTGTACTTCACCTGGTTCCTGCTCAGAGGACTCAGCCAAGTCGGATAAACCATCGAAGCGACCTAGAACAATTTTCACAAACTCACAACTCATGGAATTAGAATGTTACTACAGTAACAGTAAATACCTCCAGATTGAAGATCGTCCAAAGCTCGCCAAGAAACTCAAACTCAGTCAACATAAAATTAAATGGTGGTTCCAGAATCGACGAATGAAAGAAAAGCGTCACATCAAGAGTACTAGCTACAACGGTCCAAGAGAGTTGTCACAGTTCGTTGGTGTAGGTAAACCTGGTTCCCGAATACTAACAACAATGGAATCCAATGAGAACATTAGTCAGCAGTCATACTCAACTTTCCCTACGTTATCGCCGTATATGCGTGGAATGTCGTCTTTTGCTTATCCTGGTTATATTCAACAGTTCTACAGAAGTTAATCACCACACAGTGCAACATTACAGGAAATGTAAAGCTTTTGACAATATAATGTGCTTCAACTTTGTTAAAAACATTTGTATTTTTGTGTTTGATTGTTAATGACGTAAATAAATGCAAAATAATCTATGTACTGCATAATGTCTCTTGATTTGCTGTGTATCCAGGGAATTGTGTGAAAAAAAGGAGTAACAACTGTTACATTGAATGTAAAGTACCCCAAATTCTTAGTTTAGTTTGTCCATTAAAACATAGTGTTTGAGATCTTAGTCACTACCAATTAATCTAGATCAGTTGTAAAACGATATAGTACACGTTAAAAAAATCAGTACAGGGAAAACTCTATACTCAATAATAATTTGAACAGATAACAGAACAAAAGTAGAAGCATAACAACAATAATAAACAATACCTTTACAAAGAATGCTCGCAGTTAATGAAAGCTAGCTCAAATTACTTTATGTGGTTTTCACCTGTTTTATAAAATCATACAGCTTATCGTGCGGTTGTACACTCTAATATCAATGGCTGTACTGAAGAAAAGGAAGCAGAGTTATAAGGAGTGCAGGAAGATACAATCTTGTGTAATTGCAAGAATACTTTTTTAGGCGTTCAGTTACCTACAATAAAAAAACAAAATAGAATGCATTAGCACGGGAATTATGACAATCCTTTTACCAAAAGAACAAGTACCTCCTACCCATATATCTCGCTTTGATTAAAAATTTCGCCCAATTCAGAAGCTTAATACCAAAATTTATGATAAAAGAGATGATTTTTCATTTCCTATTGTTAATTATCCATTTTTAGATGGTGACGTTCCCTTTTCGCCATCTTATGGTGTTTGGTCAAGTAGGATAAACGGTACTGTAGTTTCATCGGAAAAACAGAGGAGTAATTCGGTTTAACTTAAGAAGTAAATCGGTTTATATGTACATAAGTTGACAGACTAACAGGTCGACAGGTCGACAGGTTGAAACTAGAAAGGTCGACAAGTGTGAAAGTCGACAGGTTGACAAGTGTTAAGGTCGACAGGTTGACAGGTCGACATGTTGAAAGGTCGACAACTGAATAGGTCAACAGGTCGACAGGTTGACAGGTTGACAAGTGTTTAGGTCGACAGGTTGACAAGTGTAATGGTTAACAGGTTGACAGGTTGACAGGTTTAATTTTACAATTCAGTTTTTTAAACTTTTGTTTAAGTCTTGACTTATAACTGTCTACCTGTCGACTGTCGACCTGTCAACCTGTCGACTGTCAACCTGTTAACCATTATTACAGTTTTCATTTCTCACCGTCAAATTGTCAACCTGTCGACTTGTCGACCTGTCTACCAGTCACCAATAATACTATTTTACACTATATAAATTCTTTCAAATTGTCAACCAAAACTTCAATTTTAACTATATTAAATTTTCAACTTGTCAACCTGTCAACCTGTCGACCTGTCGACCAGTCAACCATAAAAATATTTACATGTTTAACATTGTCAACATGTCGACTTGTCAACCTGTCAACCAGTCAACCATAAAAATATTTACATTTTTAACACATTGTCAACCTGTCGACATGTCAACCTGTCTACCAATCATTTATTTTTTTTTTCATTGTATCATTTAAATACCTTTATTGCCCATGAATACATACGCGTATAAATTTATTATAAAAGCCGGAACTATAGTACCGTATATCCTACTTGAGCCGTATGTTTTTTAATTTTAGTTCATTTGTATGTTTTGGAGTTTATTGTGACGTCCATTTTCACTGAACTAGCACACAATTTTAGTTAGGGGCCAACTGAGGACCACCTCCGGGTGCGGAATTTTCTCGCTGCATTGAAGACCCATTGGTGGCCTTCGGCTGTTGTCTGCTCTTTGGTCGGGTTGTTGTCTCTTTGACATATTCCCCATTTCCATTCTCAATTTTATTCTCATTTACACGATATAATCAATGACTGCACGAACTCTTGATATCAATGGTAATAGCAATGCTAAGGAATACTAGTATTTCAAACAAAACAAACTAAAAGCTTGATTAAATTCGTATTTCACAAGTTGTATAAGTTTTTATAACGACAAAAATATGTTTCCTTGGTCGGAATGTTCATGATCATTCATCATTTAAAAATATTAAAGCCCCGACATTATTACTTTTAACATTTTAATTGGTTGATAGAATAAGATTCTGTTAATAAAAAAAAAAAAAAAAAAAAAAAAAAAAAAAAAACAAAAAAAAACTAATGTGAATGCTTGAAATGTAGACAGTTCACAATTCAATTCTTTATTACTTTAAGCATAATGGGCTCCTCAGTAAAAGCAATAAAAACAAAACAAAACATCACATGGCAATAACACACAAAAGATGCAGATACATATCAATTGTTACAGTTCAGTCTCACGAAATGAAATGCATTTAATAAGAACTTACGGAAACTACTATTGACTAGTGAATACTTATGTTGGCTTGGATGACATTATTATCATTCAAAAAGAATGATTTACAATCGTTAATATTGATTATCTTCATTAATAAGCGTCACTAATTGAAACCAATTAGCTAGTTTTATTGTATACTTTTTGATTAAAATCAGTGACGCTTTGGAAAACTTTTAATGGAAAACATTTATAACCATCCTGAGACCACATTAAGACATGTATTTTGATGTCCTAAGTTTTAACATTTGGTGATTGATATTTGGCGCTTGAAATGATAGTCATTGGTCCATAAGCTGACCACAGAATTCTTTTGAAAAGAACCAGTATGACGTATAGTAATCAACTTAGAAGAGTAAATGTAGTTTTCTGCGTAATAATAATAATAATGATAATAATTTTATTAATAATAATAATTTAGTACCGATTATCAGGTTGTCTGCATATTGATATTATAAAATATCAGCTGCTCGAAACAGTATGAAGCTTTTTTGAACTCGTTCGCTGCGCTCACTCGACAAAAAGCTTCATAATGTGACTAACAGCTGATATTTTACAATATCAATATGAAGACACCCTGGTAATCGATACTTCCTGCCTTACAAAGACATATAATTAACATACATTTTACAATATATTTTATATCATATTATTGGAGTTATCTCCCTCAAAACGAGTTTTATAATGCATTGTAAAGAATTTATGAATCACCTGGTAAGGGTCCATATGAAAAATATATATCAATTTCAACATCCTTTTTTATCTTAAATAATATAACAAATCTGATAAGTAGTCTTTCCACCCATGAATCACATTTTGCATGATTAGATATGGACTTGTACTTAGAGAACGTCATTATATTAGCTGCTAGTATAACTTATTGTTACTCTGGCAGATTTCGCCAGCAGTTTATCTAGTTTGTCCTTTTACTTATTTTACAAATACCGGATATAGTGCAATAAAACTTTGAAATGAAAATATGTCATAGCAAGAACAATAAATTATCATTTGAAAAGTACACATTTAATAAAAATAAAGTCTTAGAGGATATGTTCAAATTGACGTTAATTCTTACTTTGGCATTATCAAACCGTGTTTGTAAAGAAATACCAATTTTAATATCACAAAACTTAAATTACTTTAAATGACTGACAGTGGTTAAAACCTGAGTACTTGTAGTACTGTGCTATTTATGAATATAATTTAGTCTGAACGACAGCCTCCAACAATATAAAAATAAGAAGATGTGGTATGATTGAAAATGAGACAACTCTCCACCAGAGACCAATTGACATAGAAGTCAACAGCTATAGGTCACCATACGGCCTTCAACAATGAGCGAAACCCATACCAAATAGCTATAAAAGGCCATTTCATTTGAAAAAAAAATCTTTGTGTAAGGATAATGTTCAGGCGTATCAAATGCACCGAATATACTGTTGTTATATAATCAAAGCCAGAATTGTATATTTAGGATATTGTTTATATTGCATTAGGTCAATAGTCATGTTTAATACGGAGAGGTCCATCTAAAGTAGGTTAAAATCAATACTTCTGCTAATCATGTTAGGCCAACCATCTTTTCTGATAATTCCCATAACTTTTTTGAGACTCCGTCATCTAATGCTTGTTTTCCTGGCATTGTTTCTGAACATTCCCTGAAAAAGGAAAACGGAGCAAATTCGTCCTTACTTTTATGTCAATGCTTTATACTTCCGATGCGACATATGTTCAGTAGATTTGAGAGTTCAACTTTTATACACTCGAGACGATTTAGAGACCGATACATACCTGTCTATTGTTGAAAACCCTATGGTAACCTCTAAACGTCTGTTGGCTATTTTTTCTTTAGGTTGCTGTCTCCTTGTCGTATACCCTACATCTCCTTTTATCAATTCGAAATAATCTATATGCAGTATAGATATATGCCTTGGTTTAAACCATGACAATGTTATACTTCAAATAAGTTAAAAAATAGTGTACCATATCAATTATTTTTATCCTTTATACCGCAAGGTAAAGGAAAATTGTGGCATCTTTACCTATAATAATTGCCCGACTCTTTCGCCAAGGATTCGTCAACTGCACAGTATATAATCGTTGATGCACCTTGATCACTGTCTTTGAAAAGGGGAAGAATCAAATAAAGGTCAATTAAAAGTCTAGAAAAAACTCGTTGTTGTCGTACATATTTCGATATATTTGTTCGTACCACACCCGGATGTAGACTGTATGTTGTAACACCAGAACCTAGTGAAAAAATAATATGTCGGTAAAATAATAGAAAACAGTGAGACAATGAGACACCAGATGCAGACTGTATGTTGTAACACCAGTACCTATTAAAAAAACCAAATGTCATGCAGTAATATAATAGAAAACAATGAGAACATGAGACATTACTTTCATTATAATGATATGTTATAGGTAGAAGAAATGTAATTTTAACTAACACGTTTTTACTATACTGACCAGTACCTATTTATGCAAATACTATCCTGTTTTGCTAGTTTTACCAAACGTGCGTGTTCATCCCTGCTTTCCTGTCTTAAAAGAGAGGCGAATGATACCAAAGGGACATTCAAATTCATAAGTCGAAAATAAACTGTCAACGCCATGGCTAAAAAAGAAAAAGACAAACAATCAAACAACACTACACAAAACACAAAAGTAAAGACTGACCAACACGAACCCCACCAAAAACTAGGAGTGATCTCAGGTGCTCCGGAAGGGTAAGCAGATCCTGCTCCACATGTGGCACCCGTCGTGTTGCTCATGTTAGTACAAACCCGGTGATAAGTCTAATTCGGTAGGTCACATTCGGGGAAAAGGGGACTAGATTGTATTTACGACATTTGGAACATATCCGTTGTCATCTATGAAACGGATATATCATAATGGACAACCAACTTGTGATGGCGTCCGTTAAATTTACGAAGGGACGATTTAAACTTCACCACTTGGAACTCTTGGTTTAATAGCTTTCTTATGAGTAGCAACCCTCTATCAAGGAAATATAGTTTGAAAAACTGTTTCTACCTGTATGTATATTTTGTTTTCATAAACCTGATCTATAATAAGACATAAAACTGTGTTCAGTAGAAAGTTTAGTTTAATGTTAAACACTTCGATACTGTAAATTTAGAAATTATTGCGATTTTGTCTTTTAGACTTTAATGCGATTTAAATTTTTACGATAATGAGAAAAATCCTGTTAAATTCATATAAAAATTTCAAAATGCGAGTTTAAATTATTGCGATTATAACCATTTCACTTTTTTCTCAATAACAAAAACATCGCAATAATTTCTGAATTTACAGTATATTGACTAACAGGGTGTCTAATGAATACAGCAGTCGTAAGCCAGCAATGTAACTTTGTATTCGTGAAGTCAGTTTTATGGCAAATAATACTTTAGACAGTTTTCGTCTTGTTGTTGAGAACATAAGATTTTAAACTGCTGTCCAGAGAAAAGTAGCACTATCAACCATGAAGGGTTGAGGACTAACATCTGCCAAGAGAACAGAATGACCGGTAACCTCTCATAGTTTAAAGCTGTTGCCCAGAGAACACCATTGCCACCAACCTTTACGAGCTGAGAACAAACTGATGTCCAGAAAACATTATCAGTGTCACCATAATCCTTTTAGATTTAAGAACAAACTGTTGGTCAATAATTTAGCCAATAAACAGCATCACCAACAACCTTTTAGACTTGAGAACAAACTGTTGTCCAGAAAACATCATCACCACAAACCTTTTAGAATTGAGAACAATGTTTTCCAGAAAACAGCATCACCACAAACCTTTTAGGATTGAGAACAATGTTTTCCAGAAAACTGCATTACCACAAACCTTTTAGGATTGAGAACAATGTTTTCCAGAAAACATCATCACCACAAACCTTTTAGAATTGAGAACAATGTTTTCCAGAAAACATCATCACCAAACCTTTTAGAATTGAGAACAATGTTTTCCAGAAAACAGCATCACACAACCAACCTTTTAGCGTTGCGGCGTTGCGAACAAACTGCTGTTCAGGGAACATCATCACCAACCCTTCAAGGGTTGAGAAAAAACTGCTGTCCAGAAAACGGTATTACCTCCAACCTTTTAGAATTGAGAACACACTGATTTCCAGAAAACAGCATCACCACCAACCTTTTAGCGTTGCGAACGAACTGCTGTTCAGGGAACATCATCATCACCAACCTTTTTGAGTTGAGAAAAAATGCTGTCCAGAAAACGGTATTACGTCCAACCTTTTAGAATTGAGAACACACTGATTTCCAGAAAACAGCATCACCACCAACCTTTTAGCGTTGCGAACGAACTGCTGTTCAGGGAACATCATCATCACCAACCTTTTTGAGTTGAGAAAAAACTGCTGTCAAGAAAACATTATCACCTCCAACCTTAAGAATTGAGAACAAACTGATTTCCAGAAAACAGCTCCCCCACCAACCTTTTAAGAGTTCAGAACAAACTGATTTATAATGGACAGCATCACCAGCAACATTTATGAGTTGAGAACAAACTGCTGTCCAGAGAACAGCATCGTTGATAGTCTTTTAGAGATGAGAACCAACTTCCTCCCAGAGAATAGCATCACCAATAATCTTTTAGAGTTGAGAACAAACTGCGTTCCAGAGAACAGCATCACCGCCAAGTATTAAAACATTTGACTTTTGTACACTTTACACAAGTATTCCTCATTTCAAACTTAAAGACAAATTGAAGAGTTGGTCCGGCTTTGTTTCATAAAAAGAATGGCCAATGTAGATACAAGTATCTAGTCTTAGGGAGGGATAAATCGTACTTTGAAAAAAACAATCACTCCGATTCAAACAAACAAATTCACTATGATTCAAACAAAAAATTCTCTGAAACTGACATTATCAAGATGCCTGATTTCTTGATTGACAACATATTTGTTACATTTGTAGGACGTGTTTTTTTCAACAAACAATCGGCATTCCCATGGGAACCAACTGTGCTCCTCTTCTTGCCGACTTGTTTCTTTATTCATATGAGGCTGACTTCATACAGGAACTTCTTACGAAGAAAGAAAAGAAGTTAGCAGTATCCTTTAACTTTACTTTCCGCTATACAGATGATGTTCTCTAACTAAATAACTCAAAATTTGGTGACTATGTTGAACGCATCGATCCCATCGAACTTGAGATAAAGGAAACAACAAATACAGTTAAGTCAGCCTCATATCTTGACTTACATCTTGAAATTGACAATGAGGGCCGGTTGAAAACAAAACTTTACGACACAAGGGATGAATTCAGCTTTCAAATTGTGAACTTTCCATTTCTATGTAGCAAAATTCCAGCAGCGCCTGCATATGGAGTATATATCTCCCAGTTGATATGATATTCAAGAGATTGTATTTCCTATCATGATATCCTTGATAGAGGGTTGCTGCTCACAAGGAAGCTATTAAACAAAGAGTTCCAAGTGGTGAAGTTTAAATCGTCCCTTCGTAAATTTTACGGACGCCATCACGAGTTGGTTGACCGTTATGGAATATCCGTTTCACAGATAATAGCGGATATGTTCCAATTATCGTAACTACAATCTCGTCCCCTTTTCCCCGAATGTGACCTACCGAATTAGACTTATCACCGGGTTTGTACTAACATGAGCAACACGACGGGTGCCACATGTGGAGCAGGATCTGCTTACCCTTCCGGAGCACCTGAGACCATCCCAAGTTTTTGGTGGGGTTCGTGTTGCTTGGTCTTTAGTTTTCTATGTTGTGTACTGTTGTTTGTCTGTTTGTCTGTTTGTCTTTTGGTCTTTTTTTTCTTTAGCCATGACGTTGTCAGTTTATTTTTGACTTATGAGTTTGAATGCCCCTTTGGTATCTTTCGCCTCTCTCCACCCTTTTAAAGTTGGGAATACACTGCTATCCAGAGAACAGCATCACCGACAACCTTTAAAGATGGGAACACACTGCTATCTAGAGAACAGCATAATCAACAACCTTTTAAAGTTGGGAACACACTGCTGTCCCCAAAACCGCATCACCACACTCTATGAGGAACGAGATTATTAATTAAAAACCATTTGAAAATCTCTTTACGGAAACATGGATTCGCAAGTATTATCAATGTAGTATTTTGAACTTTAATTGGTTTCCAAGAGAACAATATATAGGTTGATGGTAACAGTTTAGTACTTAGAATATTAGCTGTAAATATTTTCTATTGGCCAATGTCCAGTTCACTTGTATATAATTGGCAAACTTTTTATGGTTAGTATCTGTAAAACATTTAAAAACCTCTCTAGTAAAAACAACAACAACAAAACAACCCGTTCGCTTATGCACTTGGTATTGTTAAAAATGAAAATAAGGAAGTGTTATATGATTGTCAATGCGACAACTATCTTCCAAAATCAAAGTCTCTGTACTGCCTTCAGCACAAATACCGTTTAGTAAGCTATGAAAAGCGCCGGATGAAAGAATGTTTACAATTCAAAGAAAAATCACAACCGCCTGATTTATACTAAACAATAATCGAAAAAACAATTATGATAAACAGCAACCAAATAAAAAAACCCAAAAAACACCACTTAATTACAGGTTACTGGCTTGTTTTATTACATTTTGTCTACCAATATGCCGTAAATCTACATTATCTACAGTACTAATATAAACTTACATTTTGTCTACTGATTATGGACACATATTGATTATGATAATTATCACAGTTTTTTTGTTTTATTTTCAAATGTGGACCTGTGTACAAAATTAACTACATGTTCTATTATGGTCACACGTATATTTGTAAGTGCATGTGGACACTTCCTGAGTTAAAAAAATGCAATATTCAAAATTTTAAATGACGGTTGAAAATCTATTGAATTATTTCTGCGTAAAATTGAATTATCAGTGATCATTTTCCAACAGATTAATTTAATTAATCATCCATTTTATATAGAACGCTGTAGCGTTATCTTTCTTACAGTAAGGGTTCAGCAGGGTTTTCGCCGGGTGATATCTTGTTCAAAAGTTAAAGTATGGTTATTCACCTATTAACTTCATAGTTAGAGGATGATAATAGGTTGTTAACCTTCTTGATGACATATACAGAAGGTGAACACAGGAGTGTTACCCTATTGACGCCATATTTAAAGGGTGACAATGGGTTTGTTAACCGCGACGAGGTATTTTTTTATGTTAAAAATATCTTAATTGTTTTGCATTCGACCAAAGAAATGACAAACATACCTCTTAACCGTTTAGACAGCTCTCTAGAGAACAACACGTTGGCCAGCTTACTCTGATCGTAACAGGCTCTGGGTTCATATTTTTTTTCACTGTTGATATCATCAAAATTTATTCTTCCTTCTGAAACAGGCATCAACCATATATATAATTTTAATTCAAAATTTCTATTACAGACGAAGCCTTCATATTGATAAAAATGAAAGACAGGACGTCCTTATCTTCCAGGAAGGTTTTGATACATCAGCGACAAACATCAAACGATTTTTAAAATGAAGAGCAAAAACAGTGTTTTTGATATATGTAGTGTTCAATAGAATAGCCGGAATTGACTCAATTCGACCCGTTGAAAATTTACTAAAGCAGTACTGTCCTTTCCAAAGTTGTTGTTTAAACACGTGTATCGGGTTGCCACTGATACACACTTTTAAAACAACTAACAAACCAAACCCAAATTGCATGGTTTACAGTTGAAAAAATACAAGTATTATGATTCTTTTGTGATTGTATTTTCCTTTGTTCTTATGGAGAATTTAAAACAAATTTATACAAAAAAGGCATCCGAAATTCAAAGTACTTTTTCTTCTTAATAAAATTCACATCTTAGTTCCGATTACCTAACAGAAAACAAATATCATTTGCCAAATATTAAAATCACTGCGAAAGCAGTCAACATCAATTAAGTTCAAAACATTTGCAATACTTAATATTTCTGTCATACTACAAACTTTCATGGGCATTAGATGAAACTGTTACAACACGACTAGGCGCAGATTTCTTCAGTAAATCAAGGAGTAAATTTGTCAACAGGAAGTGACCCAAATGATTGACACCAAACTGCATCTCAAATCCATCGTCAGTTCTAAAGCCATCCGGGCAGTAAAATACACCTGTCAAAAATGTGAATAAATAAACGTCAAATAATAGTTATGCTCCTATCTAGGTATGAATAAAAAGAGATATGGGCATACATCAGATGCATCTTTTAAAGTGCCAGTCAAATCCTTTCTTTTAATTGACATCACCAACCCCTTTATGTATAATTATCAAATTATCAAGACAACAGTTACTAATAATACTTTATACAAATCCGGAAATCTTGAATTATATATTCAAATTTCATACACACATGAAGATAAAATTCCCATTAATGCTGGCATAAAGGGTTACTTATGATTTAGCATTGTCGTTAAAATAAAGATAGTTACCGGGTGATGTATTCCTAACAAGTGATACTCTATAGACATGCACTTGAACACTCCGTTTGGTATTCCTGCAATTACGTTTGGTTGCTTTTTTATACTCTCATGTTTGTCTCTTTATATTTGTTCTGATCATGTTTCAACTGATGTCAGTATTGCTTTCATATTTATAATAATTTCTAAAATTTCTATTTGACCACAGTCCGTTTGATCTATATATGAATAAAAGGGAATAAGAAGTATATACGCGAATGAGACGACAAACTGACAACACATAAACAATGCAAACTACTTTTAGTGGGTGAATATACAGTATGTCAACACCTAAATTGCCCTGAGGAGTCTGGTAATGTAGTCAATAGATTTAACAGAGACTATCAAAGATCAGCCATCAACACCAAATAATGTAGCTTGGCCAAATATTCCGATGTATAACCATGTTTTTGTGTCATTGATTGAGTTCATTACGTATCGGTCCAGTAAAAGTGGACACTTACTTTACTTTCATTCAAATCAAATCAAATATTGATACTATACTGACCAGCATTGTTAATCAGTATGTCAAGTCGCTCTTCATTCTGGTTGATGTCTTTAGCAAACTTTCTTATTGACTTAAGTGAAGCCAAGTCTAGATGTTTAACAACAATCTTAGTATCTCGTATCTGTCTTTTTATCTCTTCAACAACCTTGTTGGTTTTCTCCAAGTCACGACAGGCTAATATCACTTTTGCGCCTAGAATATAGATAGCAATGCAGGTTTGAAAACATCACCTTTATCAGCAAAAGAAATGCACAATATTTGATTACTTTATTATTATAAATATCATTTTAGGCCATAATTTACATTTTAAATTTTACCAGTGTTATATCTTTATATTACTTACAGAAAAATAGAACAACAAACTTTATATTTCTCATATGACCATTTGCAACACTAGTCCATTAGCAGACACCTCATCCAAATCTTAATTATTCACAAGATAACTGGGATTTCCTACTATTTTCAATAAATGGCAATCAATAAAATGAGACGAGTGTCTTGAGTCAATGAGACACACAAAAAAAATAATAAAAAGAAATGACAAAGAAAATATTTTGTTTTTGATACCCCCCTTAATTGTAAACCAGTGAAATATCAAAAGGTGCACAAGAGATTTTACAATTAAATTAATTCAGAAGAAATACTTGAGTAATTATCCCTCAAATCTGAAATCATGCCGTCCTGTACTCTAATATTGGCGACTGCACTTCGGCGTAGATTTCATTCAACAACTTTATAAACAGTACAGGAAGACATGCACTTGTTTAATGTCCTGATTAAATAAGCACCAAATTTTAATACAAAAAATAGTAATGGCACACTTCGCCCTAACACGTAGAGTGGCACATTGGTTGTAAACATCTATATCATTAGTACATGTATAGAATATTAGTAGACATACGGTTTAAATAAATACATGTATTGGAAAAACTGATATGTATGATAATGAAAGGGGCAAACAATGTGGAACCAGACAGGACCCTGCCCACAAGTACTTGTGATCTAGTACAATGTACCTCTTTTTGCTAGGTTCTTTGCCACCTCTTTACCTATTCCTGAACTAGCGCCCGTAATAATCACTGTCTTGTCATTAAGTCGTGCTGTTCCGGTATATCTTGTTCCATATAAATACTGCCGTAGAGCTATGAAACCAATAACTGCCAAGAAAGATCAGTTTAGATCATCTATCTATATTTTTTAATTTAATTTTATTAAACCATATAAACGAATGTGTATATTCTTCTAATATCAAGTCCTTAGGTATGTGCAATCATTTTCACTTACTTTGATTTATATAAAATTATAAAAGAATCATTTATCTAAGACTAAAATATCGATCGGTACACATCCATCATCTTATGGATTTAGTATAGGCGTCATTAACAGTCAGAGAAAAACATGAGCGTGTGCAATGCCAAAATATAGGTATCGACTGATTGTCGGGCCGTGTATGTAATATATAACAATAATATTTAGTTTGGTTTTAATTTACTGATAACAAAATCAAAATTCATACAAAAAAAAAAAAAAAAAATATTCCGAGTTGAATTGGTGACCATTAAGAATAAGTTTATTTAAAGGATTGATAAGTTTACTCGCATCGTATATAAATTCACGGGTTCGGTAAACAACACCACCGTAAAAATTAGAATGTGTTATCCCGTTTGTAATAAGTTTTCTACAGGTACAGCCAAACTTCCAAACCAAATCTTTGTATCGATAGAAGAATTTAGTAAAGGTTTTAAGTAATTTTTGTATAATTGCATTACATTTTTTTTAATTTTTAGTGTTTAACGCCACTTTTAAGCACCGCTTTTGGGCTATTTCATGGCGGTCAGTTTTTATTGGTGGAGGAAGCCGGAGTGCCCGGAGAAAACCACCGACCTTCGATAGGAAAACTGACAATCCTAGTCAATTAAGATTGGAGTCGAGTGCACCCGCAGGAGCGGTGTACGAGCGGGGTTCGAACTCACAACCTCAGTGTTGACTGGCTAGTGATTACAGTAGCAACTACTTAGACCACTCGGCCACCGAGGCCCCTGTAATTATATTGCATTACAAGAAGATCGCTCAAATTGATCCTAAACGTCTGTGGGTGTCAGATTAATGCCTAATTTATTTATTTTTCTCATAACGTAACCAAACTTTTTGTCACATATTGTATACATAAAGGTTAAAACATTGTGTATATTTGTTGAATAATAAACGCTTAAGTCATATTGAAATTCGTTTCCTTTTCTACGCATTTATCTCACAATTTTGTCATGAAGTATTGAAATTCGTTTCCTGTTCTACGCATTTATCTCACAATTTTGTCTTGAAAAGAAAACGCAAAAAAAAAATGTTTGTAATGATAAAAGAAGAATCAAGAACAGATAGATAACAAAAGATTTTCTGAATTATCTTGACTCACTATGAGTTTGGCAATGAAGCGATTAAAAGCTTCAGACACGTAAAAGACATTCAGACATTATGCATATACAATTACTTTAATAAGGCACAAACTAAATTAATTGGTAGTATGAAATTTTTAATTTGCATCAACCATTATGATAACTATAAAAAATGTTGTAGGTTTTGGTTATTTCCGCTTATCATGTACAGTTCGCTTAATAATATGTCATTTACACATTTTTACAGATATACGATATACGATTGACATTTGAGAGCATCTTTTTATTTGACATTTGGTAGACATTGAATTATTTTTTTTACCATTTTCATCGGAATAAGTGCGAGCCTGGTCAGCTTGATAATTTCAAAGATGGTTTCCATTTGACAATATCTTTTACCTTTAACATTTTATTGGTATGATTTATTGTCATTAAACTGCTGTTTGTTTTTCGGTAATTTTGGTACTGCGAACAGGATTCAGTTGTACATGTACACGAAAGGAAGGCAATAATTTCTGAGTTTGGTCAGCGGTTCAAAATTTGGCACACGAGAGATCATCAGACAATGGTTTTGTAGACTGTACGATGACCAATAGTTGCTAACACCTACGTCATTTTATCTCTGGCGGATAGTAGTCTCATTAGCAATCATACCACATCTTCTAATTTTATTTTGAATTTCAATTGTAGTCAGATGGTTACGATTCAAGCAAAATGAACAAATAAAGTGTCTAAAATCCATGTTGATGCTTAGACGTCTGCTGGTTTCAATAGTTTTGAAGTGTTTTCAGAAAAAGACGTTTTATGGTTTGGTCTGACATACCGATGAATATATTACTTTCTTTGTCGTATTTGTTTGACTTGACATTTTCCTACTTTGGAAAGAAACCGATTGTACATGTTGACCATTTTCAAGGATCTATAGTAACAAATGTATTGGAATACTCAAGTATGAAATCATCGACGAGACAGAACTTATGGGTGGCTCCTGTCTTTGTCATAATATAAATTGACAACATGTAACAATTTTAGGATCTCCCCTGACCTAAGTACCCCTTGCATATCAAACCATTCTCTTATTGTAGTGTTTAATCGCATTCTCTTTTAAGTCGGATTTGAATGATTATCGTTGATCTGACAAATATTGTACAATTATACAAATACATGTCGTTGTCAACATATATCCGGCTCATGCATATCACGTACACAGTTGTTCAAAATATAACATATATACCAACAATCAATTATTGAATTAAGAAATAAGATATATTCTCAATTTGATTTTAAGATAAGTTTCCTGCTTAGTACTTGTTAAAACAAGTGTGTTTTAAATGAATTTATTTATAAACAGCCTTGACTTGTTTAAAAAATATTAAAATACTACACAGTAAAAGGGAAATTTAAATGTAGCATATTATTTTTCAGTTTTTAAATGTGTATAGTTTAAAAAGAAAATGCAAACTAAGCAAGCATATCAGAGAAATGAAATGTTATTCTACTTACAAAATCCAAAGAATATATAGAAGACGAATTTATTTTCATAAACTACATCCTGAATTATATGAAAGACACTCATTGTGAAATATTCAAGTCTTATTTCGCTTGCTAACTGTATCTTTTTTTCAAGAAAGAGTTATGTCCCTTACTATGTCATTCAAAATATTATTTCGTATATTTACGTTGCAGCTAAATTGACACATATTCTATAAAGCTATAGCTACAATATATTCAATAAGGTCAAGGAACTGTTAATCGACAACATATCAGATTTTTGTGATAATTTGTATACAATTTGAACACGTTGAATTTTACCTGGAAATCGTAAAAAAAAATCATTCAACTGCTTATTTGCTAAAAAATCAGTAAACAAAAATTCCGAGATTAGCAATCATTTGTATAGAATGCACAAAAATCGACAGGACACATTGAAAACAAATTGTCAATAAATCAGTCCTCATTCCTCAAAAAATGTTATTTTTTTTTATTAATTTACTCCGAGCTATATAAATATTGCCTAAATCAAATATCGAAATTATAACTGATAGAACAATTCAACATTATAGTTCTAAAACATTATTTCTGATTAAGGAGACGATATATCACCCATGTAAGTGACAAGAGATTTTTCATACTGACCACAACCTCTCACATCTACAAAGAAATCTAACAACACGTTATCATGCTGCTTTTGGGGAAAATGAACGTAACGGATTTGCGATTTTGTTAAAGTTAAGTAAAAGATGAAACATCAATTTATTATAGTTGTCAATCTTCTACTCTTCTCGACAACTTGTTCCTTTATTCTAATGAAGAAACGTTATACAGGGGCATGTGAAAAGAAACTGGCATGTTTATTAAAATCGTTACGTTCCGGTCTGCAGTTGGTGTCCTACCATTATTCAAAGTTTGGTGAACCAGTTGATCGCATCTATTCAATTCAACTTGAAATGAAGGATAATCAAGGCCTCACTTTACATTAACAGAGGTGTGTTCCTGACACAAAACGGCTCAAGTTAAGACGATTGAACTCTATATAAGTCAGTTAATGGTGACCATTACGAATTAGTCGACGATACGATGTGTCTGTGTTTTAACTCACTAGCGATTTGTCTTCACGGTCTAAGATCTTTAGATGCCAAAATAGATGTAAAAATAGATCTGTAAATTTACCGATTGCGTCCTATTCCTGATTGTGACATTTTGACTGTGTGTAGATTCGTATTGCAGGTGATACATGCACAGCAGGAAACCATTACCCTGACACATCCGGTCTCGCTCCAGTTGGGAAAAAAGTTTTGTTTTGGTTTGTATCTTCTTTATGGCTTTATGTGATTTGAACATCGGCAAACTACTGTTGCCACTAAATTACACCAGTCTACATCAAATCTATTACTGACGATGGTCGGGAGCAAAGTAATGTATCCCCACGCATCCAATTGTAGGTCACATGTTTTGAAAACGGTCACTACATATTATCCTAAAACGCAGTAAAACTGCAGGGCGGATCCAGCATTTAAAAAAAAGAGGGGGTTCCAACAATGTCCACATTCAAATGCATTGATCGTCCACGAGGTTCAAAATATAAAACTCTGAATAGGTCACTGAACTGTGAACATTTTTTCTGCTACATTTCCTCCTTTTAACTAGGTCAAACTATCAAACTTGAATTGATTTTATCAAAGTTTTTATTTTTTATTCCTTTCAACTATTACTAATGCTTTTGATTTTATCGAACCGTTTATTTTTTATTGCTTTCAGCCGAAAGTTTGAATATCGAATACCGAATAACAAACCGGCCGCTAACTTCACATACATGTTTTTCTATCAATTTCAGGAGTGCATTTATATTGGTTAAAATGAAGTTAACTGCTTTACACAGTAGAAATCTTGATTATTCTCAGCTCAATAACACAGTCCCGATATTGACGACCTTTTACAGTAACATTTGTATATTTACAGCTAATTGGTATTTGGATACTGATAAGGTCACTAATACGACAACGGGTATTTTATTTTGTACATTAAATTTATCAATAAAAATCAATTTAATATTCAACGTGTTATGTTATCTGCTCACTAATCATCATCACAAGTCTTTAACCAGTGAAATAAACATAAAATCTTATAATAAATATAAATCAATTGTTTTGTAAACAATTGTAAGCGGGCCGGCGGTCTTTCCCTCTAAATGATTGATTGATCGATTGATGGATGGGTTGGTTGGTTGGTTAGTTAGTTAGTTAGTTAGTTGATTGGTTGGTTGGTTGGTTGGTTGGATGGTTGGTTTGCAAAAAAAAAAAACACATTGGACCTAGACTATAGGGAACATTCTAAAAACAAAAGATGATCCTCATCCTCTATTAAACACATGGACCAGACACCTGCATGAGTAATTAGTTGGTTGGTTGGTTGGTCGATTGATTGATAGATTAATTGATTGATTGATTGCATGGCACTTTCTCTGTGCGACGCAGCTAACATAATAATAACGCCTTTATTCTGACCGAACGTGACTGCGTACTTATACATCCCGCACAGCCAAACGGACGCCTGAGATGTCCTCATAAAATTGATCCTAGCATCATTCGTTTATAAATTTTCTCTTGTTTCTATGTTACCTCGGACTTCCATTTTCACCTATTTGTTGTGTATGCGTTTTGTTTGAATTTGTAGGAAAACGGAGTAAATTTTATCTTGAAATTTCATTTTCCTTATTTGGATATGGAATGTTTTATTCTAAATTTAGGTCCGCGCGCGAGATGGTGTTGTGAAGTCACGTGACCCTCGAATATATATTTCTGGAGTTAGAATATTAATATCTTTCATCACATCATCAATCACAATCCAGTCACGTCTCAGTCATTACAGCTGAACGGATGTGCTGGGTCAGCTCACCTTACCCGCTATCTGCGATGAGGGTTTACTTTAGATGGATCAACGACTTACTACTTTAGATGACAGAAACCAATCCAACGCTGTACAGTAAACGTTTGTTTTGTGCGTAAATTCCGCGTCAACATGCACTCCAAAACCCATTGTGGATGGGGAGTGTTATGCCGACTGACGTCCGAGGGCTGTATCCTAGGTGTTTGATGATGGACCTTCATTTCACTGTCTCACGACTTTGGTCCTGATAATGCTTCCTGTCATCTTTAATACTACGTCCGAGACTCATCTACCAGTACTCCATCATCAAGGTTAGCGGGCTGCCTGCTGACCAATCTGGCCCTGAAAGCAGCCGTTGCGAAGAAATAACATCAAAATAGTCAACAAAAGAAAACCAAAACAACTCGCAAAACCAAAATGGCGGCCTACCAAAATGGCGTCCTCCACCTGTTCCTGACCGATGGCACAAAATTATTTAAACGCTCACCAAACGCCTTCGGGCACCGAGCCGACCGTGCGAGGGCTGAACAGCCAGTCAAGGTCGTTAATCACTCCCAGTATATTAATATCTTTTTAAGGGAGACTGTTGAACAGAGCACATGTGTATTGATCAGAGTAACACGATCACTATTGGTTTTATTATTTACAGGTCCTTGGTGTCTGATCATGCATGCATTTTACGTACACATGTTTACTGGAGCACACATTTGTATTTTAATCCATGTTTAGAAATTTGATTGTAGGATTTCAGTAATATTTTCGAACTTGGGAGCGATTTCTACGTCATTGAATTTAATTTCCCAATTCAAGCGGACCGCGCCTAACGGCAAAAATAATGTTGTTATTATATTATTTTAACCAAACATTTATCGACTAATTTCAGAAAATACATGAATTGGAGCAGACTTTTGCAGGGATGAATTTCTATTTAGGAAGTTCGTACATAAGAAGGATTGCATTTTTACAGTAAAATGTACAGGACTGAACTTCAAGGCGAAATGGGATTCCTCCCCAAAAAGGGGAGTTGGTTGTGTGGAGGAGGATGGACCTTGGTTGATTAATTAAGATAAGATTCATGTATACATCATGATAGCTGCAAAGTATGAGGCTATAATTAGTTAATTTTGTTCATTTTATAGTTTCAGTTGCATGGAACCCCTAAAACAATGACACGTGCCATTTCGACAAAAACTTTCCAGTTATATATCTTGTCGTGACTAACATTTTGGTCAATTTTTTTTGATACGGCTTATGGTTTATGAATTACAAAAAAAAAAACGACAAATTTTTTTGGTAAAGGCAGATAACTCCTATAAGATCTCACTGGATTGCTTCAATCCAAATAAGTCAAAAATTTCTGAGAATGTAACAATCAATTTAGAAAAAGAATTTTGTCGTTATCTTTTTGTGTTACGAAGGAGATGCATACACTTGATAAACAGTGAAGTGGGAGAATCTCGTACTAAGGAAATTGTTCGGCTTAGCAGGGTGAAACTTAAAAGCACATACACTGTACCATACAACATAAGAAATATCAAAGTGACATATTGCGAAACAAAATTTATCGCAAGAACAAAGTTTAGCGGAAGAAAAAAACAATTGAAGGTCTTTCCAAAACAATTTTCTAAATAATTGATAGGAAGCTACTTCTGGTTTACTCAAAGTTATTAATAGCGTCAAAGTATAGATTTCTTCATACTGATTCAATAAATAAATGGTTTCTATATACTTTTGCCTGAAATAAAGAGATAATTGCCAACTTCCGGTTTAGAAAATGTCACTTCCGGTCTCATATGATAGCTTTATTCACACTGATTCCAAAATATATAGTTTGTATATACTTATGCCTTTAATAAGGAGATAATATGCTACTTCCGGTTTATAAAATGTCACTTCCGGTCTCAAATGATAGGTTAACCTATGATCATTCAAAAAATATATGGTTTCTAGGTACTTTTCCATGAAATAAGTGCAAAAAATACTACTTCCGGTTCACTCAATTTCACTCTCGGGGTACTTTTTTCAAGGTCATATGTCAACCAACAGTTTGCAAAAGACCCTATGGCTTTATCATGTACCAAGTTGGAGTAATAATCAATTAACCTTAAATTGAATCATTTCAGGGACAATAACTTCTATAAGATATCATTGGATTGTTTCAGACCAAATGTATCATATCTTAATCACAATTAAGCAAACATTTTGCACTAGTTCTTTAATTTGTATCTTTAAAAGTGACAGAGGAGATCAAATAACAAGGAAAAGTCAAAATTTAGAATATGACCTTGACCTTTGACCTTGGCCTCAATTTCATTTAAGTACAGCTCTTTATAAGAACCAGGCAGAGTGCCATATACATGTGATATATGAGGGTATTCAGATTTTATCTATAATTGGCCTTGTAGAAGCAGTAAGTGAATACTGCTAAAAATAATTTTGAGTGGGAAAATATGAGTGGTTGCCATAGTAACGAACACTCTATTTTTGGTTGTTAAGCGTGGTAAAATCTTTTAAAATCAGCTAAATCACCACAATTCAGAGCCTGATTATGAATAGAATCATGAGTTTTCATAAATGTTCATATGTAACATCGATACAACTTGGTTTAAGCTTCATTTTAGTGAAGATTGCATGTCAACCAAATTTGTAAATTTTTGAAAAATTTTGCCAAAAATGCATATTTTCAACTTTTCTGAAATTGGGATTTTATGAAATTATCAAATTTTCACTGGTGTTTTTCAGAAAAGTGCAAATGTGTACAGAATAGTTAGCACTGTAGTTATGAAGTTTGGATACTACTTTACCAAATTAAATAGAAAAATGTGTGGGACTTTTTTTAGTTTTATCACCATAGCAACCGATTTTTCCTTGGAAATGGATTTATTATTTGCAGAATATTGCAGTTTAAGAGCTTAAATGTCCTGAATTGTTTCATAACCGATAAGAAAATGCATAAAAGCTAACGCTAACTCTAAATCACCATTGTTAAGAGTTGCTGACTTCAATAGTTACCACAGAAACACATATTATCCATATTTATAAACAGCCTTGACTTGTTTAAAAATATTAAAATACTACACAGTAAAGGGAAATTTAAATGTAGCATATTATTTTTCAGTTTTTAAATGTGTATAGTTTAAAAAAGAAAATGCAAACTAAGCAAGCATATCAGAGAAATGAAATGTTATTCTACTTACAAAATCCAAAGAATATATAGAAGACGAATTTATTTTCATAAACTACATCCTGAATTATATGAAAGACACTCATTGTGAAATATTCAAGTCTTATTTCGCTTGCTAACTGTATCTTTTTTTCAACAAAGAGTTATGTCCCTTACTATGTCATTCAAAATATTATTTCGTATATTTACGTTGCAGCTAAATTGACACATATTCTATAAAGCTATAGCTACAATATATTCAATAAGGTCAAGGAACTGTTAATCGACAACATATCAGATTTTTGTGATAATTTGTATACAATTTGAACACATTGAATTTTACCTGGAAATCGTAAAAAAAAAAATCATTCAACTGCTTATTTGCTAAAAAATCAGTAAACAAAAATTCCGAGATTAGCAATCATTTGTATAGAATGCACAAAAATCGACAGGACACATTGAAAACAAATTGTCAATAAATCAGTCCTCATTCCTCAAAAAAATGTTATTTTCTTTTTTATTAATTTACTCCGAGCTATAGAAATATATTGCCTAAATCAAATATCGAAATTATAACTGATAGAACAATTCAACATTATAGTTCTAAAAACATTATTTCTGATTAAGGGAGACGATATATCACCCATGTAAGTGACAAGAGATTTTTCATACTGACCACAACCTCTCACATCTACAAAGAAATCTAACAACACGTTATCATGCTGCTTTTGGGGGAAAATGAACGTAACGGATTTGCGATTTTGTTAAAGTTAAGTAAAAGACGAAACATCAATTTGTTATAGTTGTCAATCTTCTACTCTTCTCGACAACTTGTTCCTTTATTCTAATGAAGAAACGTTATACAGGGGCATGTGAAAAGAAACTGGCATGTTTATTAAAATCGTTACGTTCCGCTCTGCAGTTGGTGTCCTACCATTATTCAAAGTTTGGTGAACCAGTTGATCGCATCTATTCAATTCAACTTGAAATGAAGGATAATCAAGGCCTCACTTTACATTAACAGAGGTGTGTTCCTGACACAAAACGGCTCAAGTTAAGACGATTGAACTCTATATAAGTCAGTTAATGGTGACCATTACGAATTAGTCGACGATACGATGTGTCTGTGTTTTAACTCACTAGCGATTTGTCTTCACGGTCTAAGATCTTTAGATGCCAAAATAGATGTAAAAATAGATCTGTAAATTTACCGATTGCGTCCTATTCCTGATTGTGACATTTTGACTGTGTGTAGATTCGTATTGCAGGTGATACATGCACAGCAGGAAACCATTACCCTGACACATCCGGTCTCGCTCCAGTTGGGAAAAAAGTTTTGTTTTGGTTTGTATCTTCTTTATGGCTTTATGTGATTTGAACATCGGCAAACTACTGTTGCCACTAAATTACACCAGTCTACATCAAATCTATTACTGACGATGGTCGGGAGCAAAGTAATGTATCCCCACGCATCCAATTGTAGGTCACATGTTTTGAAAACGGTCACTACATATTATCCTAAAACGCAGTAAAACTGCAGGGGCGGATCCAGCCATTTAAAAAAAGGGGGGGGGGGGTTCCAACTATATGTCCACATTCAAATGCATTGATCGTCCAAAAAAAAGGGGGGGTTCTAACCCCCGGAACCCCCCCTCTGGATCCGCCACTGAACTGTGAACATTTTTTTCTGCTTGTAAAAAGAGGTAGGGCCAATTTCCCCCTTTTTTGTTCACTCACGAGGTCAAAATATAAAACTTGAATAGGTCATAACAAAGTTTTCCTACATTTCTCCTTTTAACTATTACTATCATGCTTTTGATTTTATCGAATGTTTATTTTTTTTATTACTTTCAACTAAGAAAGTTTGAATATCGAATACCGAATAACAAACCGGCCGCTAACTTCACATACATGTTTTTCTATCAATTTCAGGAGTGCATTTATATTGGTTAAAATGAAGTTAACTGCTTTACACAGTAGAAATCTTGATTATTCTCAGCTCAATAACACAGTCCCGATATTGACGACCTTTTACAGTAACATTTGTATATTTACAGCTAATTGGTATTTGGATACTGATAAGGTCAATAATAAGACAACGGGTATTTTATTTTGTACATTAAATTTATCAATAAAAATCAATTTAATATTCAACGTGTTATGTTATCTGCTCACTATAATCATCACAAGTCCTTAACCAGTGAAATAAACATAAAAATCTTATAATAAATATAAATCATTGTAAGCGGGCCGGCGGTCTTTCCCCTATAAATGATTGATTGATCGATTGATGGATGGGTTGGTTGGTTGGTTGGTTAGTTAGTTAGTTAGTTGATTGGTTGGTTGGTTGGTTGGTTGGATGGTTGGTTTGCCAAAAAAAACCAAAACACATTGGACCTAGACTATAGGGAACATTCTAAAAAACAAAAGATGATCCCTCATCCTCTATTAAACACATGGACCAGACACCTGCATGAGTAATTAGTTGGTTGGTTGGTTGGTCGATTGATTGATAGATTAATTGGTTGATTGATTGCATGGCACTTTCTCTGTGCGACGCAGCTAACATAATAATAACGCCTTTATTCTGACCGAACGTGACTGCGTACTTATACATCCCGCACAGCCAAACGGACGCCTGAGATGTCCTCATAAAAATTGATCCTAGCATCATTCGTTTATAAATTTTCTCTAGTTTCTATGTTACCTCGGACTTCCATTTTTCACCTATTTGTTGTGTATGCGTTTTGTTTGAATTTGTAGGAAAACGGAGTAAATTTTATCTTGAATATTTCATTTTCCTTATTTGGATATGGAATGTTTTATTCTAAATTTAGGTCCGCGCGCGAGATGGTGTTGTGAAGTCACGTGACCCTCGAATATATATATTTCTGGAGTTAGAATATTAGTTTCAAGGGAGACTGTTGAAGAGGGGGGGCAAGGGGTTTAACTGTTATGCTGTTTTGGGGCATTTTAATTCTTTGTTATCTGTTATTCTGAAAATATATTTGTTGTTAGCTGTTATTGGCTTATTCCTTGTTAGCTGTTATAAGACTATTAATTTTTTTGTTATCTGTTATTGTGAGAATGTATTTGCTGTTAACTGTTATTGGAAATTGGAATGTTACCATTTTGACAGCCAATTTTTGGTAGAAATTGAAAATCATTCAACATTTGGGTCTTACCACAGGTAATATGGTGGTCCCTTATCTGGAGAGGATTCCAGTAACATTCACATCCTTTAAACATATCAAAATCAGTCGGGTCCAGGACAATTCCAGTATATCTTATTATAATTCTTTGTAATAAATTCCATTTTCTATGAACATGTATTTAGAGTTTTCTAAATTCAGGCTTACCCAATGTATGATTATTTTTTGTTATGGAATTCAATACTTTTTTCAACATTTTTTGGTGCTTTTAAGAAACTGACCCATGCTTGTAATAAATTAGTGTGTGTATTCTTAGAAAAGAATCACAGAGTTGAGTCTGTGTTCCGTATTGTATAAAATTTATACAATAAGAAACACAGACTCAGCCCTGTTTAAAAAGGTGTTTCTGTTAAGGTCGTATGGACCTAGGCCGATTCTCATCATGTATCCCTGACCATATGTTTCACTTTTTGTAATATTAAGAATCGTTCGAATTTGATTTTTCACATATATATTGGGATAATGTTCCCTGTATATAGGGATAATGTTCCCTGTATCCCCATATGTAAATGTTAAATTCGAACAATTCTTAATATTACACAAAGGAAAACATATGGCCATTATATCATATAATATTTTTATTGTCATATAAACATAATAAGCTTGTGACAAAAAAAAAACAGAAACAAACATAATATAGCAAAGAAATTACAATTCTAAAAGAAATGAACACAAGAAAAACAAATATATAGCAGCTAAGCTATTCAAACAGGATATCTCCGAGTTATCAGTTAAAACTAATTGAACTTCTTTATCAAAAAGATTACTAGAAATTTCTATTGGAAGATTTCATAATGAAGCTACCTAGGCTTTAACCAAAAACATGGATTTTCTTGCCTTGTTTTTACTAGGTCTTCTAAACTTGAAATAAGGTTAACCCCTGTACGAACCAGTCCTACAGGAATGTACAAGGAATCTAGTAGGAATTTGTTAAGAATTCCTACCAGGAAAGTGTGCATATTCCTGCTTGATTGTAGCAGGAATCCGCCAGGAAAAACAGCCGAAAAATTTAAATTAGCAGGATTTTCTTAGTAGGAATAATGCGATTCCTACCAGGAATATTCAAATTAGCAGGAATAATTTGGTAGGAAAGTAAAATTCCTACCTGGATATTTGTCAAATTTTCCTGCTAATTTGAATATTCCTGGTAGGATTTTTTCATAAATTCCTACTAGGAAAATAGATTTTCTAGCAGGAATCTAAAATATACATTACAAACTTAGGTGTATACACATACACATCTGGGTCATTCATTAAGTTTGAATCTCAGCCACAAAGAACAAAGAAAACACATGTAAAACTTCTTGTTGCAAAATCTGACTCTTAAATTCATTAAGTAGCTACCACATATGAAAGTTGTGTTATAAACCTGGTTTGTAATCTGTTTTGAATTTAATTATGATGGAAATAGATGTAACAGTTTTTGTTCACTCTCAAAAACATTTTTTAGAAGTATTGGTCTATTATTATGTATACAACAAAATGTAGATCAGATGAACTTATAATATATATAAGACAAAATATGATTGAAGACTGAGATTTCCATTTTAATTAGTTGAATTAATTTGACTATCATGCAAATTAGAAAAAAATTAAAACTCCCTCTAAAACATTTTAAAAGTGTAGCTTAATTAAATTCAAATACCTTCATAAGCAATCCTGCCTTACATTCAAATATTTCCCTGAACATTATTCAATCTTTGCAGTATTGTTTATACACAATCTGAATCTTTTACCCTCCAACTTTTGAATTTGTTAACTGGAACCTGGTTTCTTATAACACAGCAAAATAAATGTTATTAGCAAACCGGAATCCAGTTATTAAAGATAATTGAATACAAACCAATAGCAATCAAGATAATAATCCTGCTAAGATAAGAAAAAATTCCTGGTAGAAAGATTTTCTGGCAGGAAAAAAATATTCCTGTTACCCATACCAGGAATGTTGTTGTAGGAAAATGAAAAATCCTCCCAGAAAAACTGAAGTTTTTCCTAGTACGTCTAAAAAGTAACAGGAATTTAAAATTTCCTGCTAATTCCATGTAAATTCCTGCTATAGTCTGGTAGGAATCCTGCTAGATATTTCGTACGGGCGATTGCTCTTTATAAGAGTCATTTGGAATTTATATTCTAACTCATTTTTTTATCATATTGCCATTGTAGTAAAGAAATGAAACTACCCTTTTGGCAATATGTTGCTGTAAAATGATGGTTTAAGTTTTATTTATTATATTTAGTGAAAGAAGTTGCCAATTTTCACAGAAACTACTAAATTTATTTATACTGTTCTGTAGACCTTTTTTACTCAAAAGTAGATCATCTACAAAAGATAGTGATCCAAGGGTTGGGTCTTCTTGTTTTGGATAACACAAAATTATTATCTTACATTGAGTAAACCAATTCTAGATAACTCTAAAACACATGTTTATATGTTTATAGAAAATGGAATTTATTACAAAGGATTATAATAAGATATGCTGGATTGGCCTTGGACCCGAATGATTTTAGTATTTCATTTACTGTTATCTGTTTTTATCCTTTTTCAATTCCTTGTTATCTGTTTTAAGCCAAATCAATTTGCTGTTTTGCTGTTATTGGATCCCCCCTTGCCCCCCCTCGTTGAACAGAGCACATGTGTATTGATCAGAGTAACACGATCACTATTGGTTTTATTATTTACAGGTCCTTGGTGTCTGATCATGCATGCATTTTACGTACACATGTTTACTGGAGCACACATTTGTATTTTAATCCATGTTTAGAAATTTGATTGTAGGATTTCAGTAATATTTTCGAACTTGGGAGCGATTTCTACGTCATTGAATTTAATTTCCCAATTCAAGCGGACCGCGCCTAACGGCAAAAATAATGTTGTTATTATATTATTTTAACCAAACATTTATTGAACCATCTGAAGAACAAAAAACAGACAAGACTGTGAGTGAAGCAAAGAATAAAGTCATATTCCAATTTGAAAATACAACACCTCTATTTATGGGATTCCTTTACATAAATTTCTATTTATGCAGATTTTTGAGTGGATGTTGCTATGGATAATATGTGTTTCCATGGTAACAATTGAAGTCAACAACACTTAACGATAGCAATTTAAAGTTTGCGTTAGCTTTTATTTATTTTCTTATCGGTTATGAAACAATTCAGGACATTTAAGCTCTTAAACTGCAATATTCTGCAAATAGAAACTCCGTTTCAAGGAAAAATCGGTTGCTATGGTGATAAAACTAAAGAAAATCCACGCATTTTTCTATTTAATTTGATAAAGTAGTATTTAAACTTCATAACTACAGTGCTAACCATTCTGTACACATTTGAACTTTTCTGCAAAACACCAGAGAAAATTTGATAATTTCAAAGAACAAAAGGTCTTCCCAATTTCAGAAAAGTTGAAAATATGCTGGTTTTTCAAAGTTATTAATAGCGTCAAAAAGATTTCTTCATTTTCAATAAAAAATTACAAATTTGTCTTGACATGCAATCTTCACTCTCAAATGAAGCTTAAACCAAGTTGTATCAATGTTACATATGAACATTAATGAAAATGCACGATTCTATTCATAATCAGACTCTGAATTGTGGTGATTTAGCTGAGTGCAAAAATTTTGAAAGATCCGGTTTACTACATATGTCAACAACCAAAAATAGAGTGTTCGTTACCATGGCAACCACTCATATTTTCAGGGACCACTCAAAATTATTTTTGAGCATTATTCATTTACTACTTCTACTAGGCCCATTTTAATTAAATCTGAAACCTTCATATGACAGAGCACTCTGCCTGGTTCAAAATTTACAAAGAGCTGTACTTAAATGAACCAAGGAACTCAAATCAATATACCTTAGGTCTCTATCACTTACCATTCATGCTATACATTTATATATCCCTTATGTCAAATACAGAAGGGGAAATAACTCTCATATGGAGTTTACGTATCGCTTCGGTCAAAATTGGACAAAACATCCTGAGGATATAACGAGCAATTTGGTAAAATAAATTTGTCGCTTTCTTTTACGGTTACGGAGGAGATGCACTCACAAGGAAAACAGTCCTACAAAGAAAAGTATTCGGTTAAGCAGGGTCAATTTCAAAGGCGCATACACTGTTCAATATCATATACAAAACATCTAAGCAACATCTTGCGAAACAAAAAATATCGCAAGAACAAAATTTGGCGGAAGAAAAAAAAAATATAATCAGAAGAAAACCAATAGGTCTTTCCACAGAAAAGTGGAAAGACGTAATAATCAGAAGAAAACCAATAGGTCTTTCCACAGAAAAGTGGAAAGACCTAATAATCAGAACAAATACAGTAGGTCTTTCCACAGAAAAGTGGAAAGACCTTATTAAATGTTAAACTTGAATAGAGGTAAAACATGTGACAGAATTGAACAAAATAGCAAGGTTCTATTATGTGTTATTTATGTTTCTCTATAAGGACACCTCAAACCAAAAAGAAATTATATCTATTTGAAAGTATATAGTTTCTTTACCTTTAATAACTTTTTTTATTGGGTTTATTGTGTGAAATCCTTCGTATCAATTCTTTTGAAAAGTACTAAAATTTCGGAAACATCTATCTAATTTAAAGGTTTAAGACATTTATTAGCATAACTAATTCATATTACAAAATGCTGTTAGAACTTTTGGATGAGACTTTTAGGACTTTTTATGAATGTTTTACCGGTAAAAAATATACTAGTAAAAGTTGACCTTGCATTATTGCCAAATACAATGAGGAAATCAGAAACTGCTTTTACGTTTATCAATTTAACAATGTAATTAAATCTGTGACTATTGTTTTCATCGGTACTAACATTGGATTTGTTATTAATAGATTAAAACATAACCAAATATGTACATATCATGAGTTGCTATACAGCATTGAACACCTACGGTCCTTCATCCTGTCATGACTCATATTTTGGCATACGCATGGTCATGTTTTTTTTTTTTTGTTTTTGGTTTTTTATCTCAGACTGTTTATGACAGCTTCAAAATTAATCCATTGGATGTGAACTGATTGATAATTTAGTCTGGGAAACATGGTTATTTATCAGTTGTAATTGGCTTTGAACTTACTTCCAGTAACTAAAGGTACTCTTAGAATTGTACTCTGTGTCTGGTGTTAGTTGTGTTTTTTGTGCTTTGTGTCTAGTGTAAGTTGTTCTTTGTGCTTTGTGCTTTGTGTCTAAGTGTTAGTTGTTCAGTGTATAAATACACAGTCACGTCCGGTCGGAGTTGGGACGGTAAATCCGATTATCATGTAGGGCAAGTGTCACGCTGTACGAGGGGTCGTAGGTGGTTGTTTCAAAGTTCCCCTATCGAACATTCCAACATTTTCAAATGTCAGTTCAAACTTTCCACCCTTCACTATTTATTGTGTGTATGATGTAATTGTGGATGCAACTTTATGTTTTTATTCTTACAAGAAGACTTATATATGATTACGTCAATAAGACAACAACCCTACGTCAAATTTTTGTCAGCACGAATGGCTGTTTCTATAAAACAAGTGGACATATACTTTCTTTTAAAGAAAATCGTGTATTTTGTCAAAATCTTCAGAAATGTACTGCTATTGAATTATTGTTTTCCCCAGCTCTAATTTCTCGACAGTTTTTCCGCATGCAGTGATCTAACCATGACTCCTCTCGTTAGAAATTCGACAATTGCACAGTGCAAGTTCGTAGGAAAAACCGTGATGGAAGAAAAAGTAAACAAACGCGGAAGAACGGTTTCCATATTTTTTTAAAATGTTGTCGCCTGTAAACAATTGGGAAGCCTTTCGAACTAATTGGACTTCATGTTTCTATGGATTGCATTTGGAGTCATACAGCGCGTGCGTTTGACATATACTTCCGTCATCAGTATTTGTCTTGACGAAATTAAAGCTACCAAGAAGTGAAAATTTGAAATTTCTGGATAGCTGAGGGATGGCAAATACAAACCATCAACAGAAACGAAAAGGTAAGTCTTCCTATTTTAGTTGATACATTGTCCTAATTTGTATGATTTAATGGAAATAAGGTGCATAAAATGTACCGGAGGCAAGTAGATGTATGATATTTAAATATTCGATCTTTTCTGCCTTGTGGAAAATACAACTAGAGGGACCGCATTTATAAACTACTGTTATTGCAATATCGTATGGATAAGAGTAAGAACACATTAAATAAGTGAAAATAAGTTAAAAATGAATGATATTTACTAAGAGAAAATTAAACACAAAAATGAAAAGAAAAGGTAGTCAATGCCCAAAGCGACTGTGCTTTAGCTCAGTCGCTTAGAGCGCTGACTTCGAACACAGAGGTTATGGGTTCGATGTCAAGGGTGGTGACAATGTGATTTTCTAGTAAGAATCCTGCTCTTCTTTAAATATGCGCCATGCAAACTAAAAACTTACGGTGGTTTGAGGTGATATCTAGCCAGTGTTATGTAGAGTCATTATGATATAATGACTCTTCAGGAGAAGGGAGTGTGACGGGATTGCTTCCTTGAGTAGTAGATACTGAGTCAGGCGTAATCGGTTGAGAAAGTACTTCTTTAGCTCATGCTCATTCGGTTAGAGCGCTGACTACGAACACACAGTCCTTGGTTCGATTCCAGGGTGACAATGTGGTTTTCTGGTGCGAATCTTGCTCTCAGGTTACAGATGAAATGATCATCATTATCTATTAAACATAATTTGTCTGTTCCTTTTAACTTCGATATTGTTGTTTTACTAGTGTAACAATATACGTGAACATTATAAAAGTAATAATCTTACACTAAAACGTTCTTACTCACAGAAAACTAGTTTTCATTCAACTCTAAGTAATTAGTAAGAACTATTTGTTTCTTTTTGAAAAAAGTTGTTTCTCTTCGTTAAAACGGAAAACAACCTTGGCCAGAAACTATTGAAATTGTTAACAACTTTTGAATTCCTTTCAAACATATGATTTATTTCTCAGGGTCTGGTTTTGGATGATTATGACAAACATATATGAAGAATCGACAAAACGACGTTTTGTCTAATCTCGTGTATGGTAACCTCATTTCTGTTAGTTTTGACTGGCTTTCTCTTGTCTGTCTTGTTAGGTTTTATATTGATTAGTTGCGGAGCTGTCCATGTTTAATATCAACTATGATGGTGCAGCGTGGTTCATTTATTGTGTAACATTGTAGCAAGCTCCTCGCTATGAACTACCTAGTCCCTGTAACGTATAAGTTAACTCTTTCTTCTTTCGGGAATCGTACGGGAGATGCACGTTTGGGCTAATTGGTATAACATTTGGGCTAAAATATGTTACGTTTGGGCCAATGGCAATCGACATTTGTGCTTGATTTTAAAGTCTACATTTGAGCTAATCCTCCCATATTCAGATACGTTATAGGTATCCTATTTATATTTTAATCATATATTAACATTCAATACTAATCAGTGTCTGCTCCTGCTCGCCACAGTGAGGTGAAAGTGGGATTTTGAGCAAGATGAGTCTTAATAGCACTAAATAATTTATTTGTTTTTACTTTGTACAACGTGCAGGTATAAAACAGCTAGGTAAACATATAAATAGTACACCTAATAAATTGTTCTCAAAGATAGGTTGTCCCTCAACTAAAACTAACAGCCTTTAAAAGCTGTAACCTTCTTTTATCATATATTTAGTACAAAATACAGCAATTTTGTATATCTAATAAAGGTTCTTTTTTCCAGTCTTTATCACTTACCCTGTATCGCATACCCCGTATCGCATAGCTAAACCCGTATCGCATAGCAAAAACCCGTATCGCATACCTGGCGTGACGTCATAATTCGAATGACGTCAACGTTTGACCTATGACGTCCGGTTGCTGTATTTCCTGGCATAGGAAAAAAATGAGTTCCCACTAAAACAAATGTCCCATCATTTCAACAGAAATCGATATTTTTCAAAAAATTATTATCCAGTAACTTTATGAGCGATTTTTATATATAAAAAAGACACTATAAGATGTAGAAATATCTGAAGTTTTATTGTTTATTTGGTCATAATTTTCGTGAAGTTTGTTTTAATTACCTGATGGATTAAACACAAATGCAAATTTTTACGATTTTAATTTGGTTAGAATAGATAGCAAACTTTTCTATGACATATTTTTCTTGCTGTTCACCTCGTCAGAAAATTAAAATGATCATAAAATATTTAATGAATGGCTATTATTTATTTTGAATTTATTGAACCATAAAATTAATTTTTGACTCTTCACATTGAATAATCCGCGAAGCGGATTATGTAAAATGTGAAGAGTCAAAATTAATTTTATGGGTCAATAAATTCAAAATAAATAATTGCCATTCATTATAAATAAATTTCTATCAAAAATAAGGCTCAATGAACTTTTATATATATTTACAATAACAACGTACACACATGTTGGCGTATGAATACACAACGTCAGAGTGGGAGTGTCGCCATAAAAATTGATAACATTGAAAATAAAATAATACTTTTAACCAATCAAAAGACAGTAAATACACCAAATTTATTTATTAAATAATATCATCGCCAAATAAACAATAAAACTTTAAACATTTCTACATCTTATGATACTTATTTGATAAATACTAATTTTAGTTGAAATAATAGGACAGTATCGTTAGTGGATGCATTTTAATACATAGTCATTAACGTATATTGAGAATGAAATAAGGTTATAGGGGACATTACGATGTGGATATAAAGCAAATAAGGAAGTCTATAAAAAAAAAAACAAGTCAGCTGGAAAAATACAGGAAAATCATAATGTTCTTTTCTAGCTTATAATTTCGGACGATTTAAAAAAAAATAGATATCCCATGAATCTGATTCTATTAAATTATATGATAAACAGAATAATACATGGCAAAATCCGTATCGCATGCTGTATCACCACTCGACCAATATCAGCCCTCGGGACCTTCGGCCCTCGGGACTGATATTGGTTTCTCGTGGTGATACAGCATGCGATACGGATTTTGCCATGTATTATTCTATATTTATCATATATTTAGTAGTAAATACAGTAGTTTTGAATATTTGATAAATAGCCTGCTGTTTAATCCGTATCGCTCAACTTTAATGCGCACCCTTTATCACACCCCTTTATCGCACCCCTACTCGGATTTCTCGTTCGTATTCTATACGGAGTCTCTTGGACAGATGATACGGCATGTGATACGGATTTTGCCATGTATTATTCTCTATATACTGCCTGATCTCAACTGTAAACTCATTTCCATTAAATGATGTAAAATTTTAAGTTCTTTTCTTTTCAAACAGCATTGTTTTCAAATGTGACCGTCTTTCTATGCCAGTTGTATTTTTAAAACTATTTTAGGTGATATTTTATATATTTAATATCAAATACTAGTATTGAAATTTCTTATCTGCAATTAACCTGTACAGGTAAAATAATTTAATTAGCCCAAATGTAAACTTGACCCCAAATTTTTAGCCCAAATGATACCATGGTCACGGTTAGGAATTAGCCCAAATTCGGGCATCGTTCGTATAGCGTTCGGTAACCCAAATGACGATTAAAGTTTCTAAATTGAATTGAGTCTCGAATAAGAAAATTAGTATACAATTGTAGCTTGTACATGTTCGAGGTGACGATTCAGAGACAAAAAGAGAAAATTTGTCCGTAAAATTTCGAG
This sequence comes from Mytilus coruscus, assembly GCA_017311375.1. Taxonomy (NCBI): domain Eukaryota; kingdom Metazoa; phylum Mollusca; class Bivalvia; order Mytilida; family Mytilidae; genus Mytilus; species Mytilus coruscus. The sequence goes on from CM029604.1 coordinate 78,883,416, forward strand.
TAGAAAATTAGCTTGTGACATTTATTCAAATTCAAATATTTTATTGGATAAAGCACATATGATAAATATGACATTGCGTAATCCAAGTGTACAAAATACATGACATATAAAATTTTTTGTGTGAAAAATACTACAAATTTGCAAAAATCATTCAACATTGCTGTTTTAGGCTTTCTTCATTCGTTTTAAACTTGGTGACCTGTTTAGAAATAAACCCCGATTTGAGTAGAACATTAAAGTACACATACCGGGCTTTTGATTATGAATTTATGTAATTATAAATATAAAGATTGAAAGACGTTGTGAAAATGGCACTGGTGTGAAATGAATTCATGGGATATTGGCCCTTGCCTCTTTTGTGCTAGAAAAAAACTTTTTTTTAGTATATTCATTTTTTTTTCTCATAACAAGTGGCTTATAATAATGTTATAATCTTTAATTAACATTTTACGGGGGTTAAACTCGAAAATTAATCATCAGCATATACGTTTAGCTCACGATCATGACATCAACTACGATTTGTGGAACTTGTAAAAAATGGTAATACTTGATGAAAATCCTATTCCCTAACAAAAAAACTTTATGAAATATTAAGTTTGAAATACAAAACGTGTCCTTATACTACCATTGTTAATTTTCAATATTTTAGGGTTGATCAGAGGTCTAAATTAATTTTTGATTGCAGATGGCTGCAAATGATCAGTCTAGATTTTTACTATTTAGAAAATTTGATGTAGAAAGAAATTCATTTTTGTGAACCCTTTTAAATGGGAAAAAATCATGATTTTATCTTATGGATACATCTTTTTATATATAAACCTCACAAAGGTGACTCGGGAATAGAAATATGGTCACTACAGGTCTTCTTCCGACCGGAAGTAAAACTCTTGTCAAAGTGGGGTGTCCGATTGGCTGTGCAGTATGTACAAGTACGCAGCCATGTCCGGTCAGAATAGGGACGTTAAATCCGATGCCTCGTGTAGAGAGAGAACCCTTGCACCAACTCTTTGAGGGGTTCGTAGATGGCCTGTTGCAAGGCAACATTTTCTGTTCTTATTCAATTTACCCTCATTTTCCAGTGGCATTTAAAATTTCCCCGACCTTCATTCCGGACGGCCTCCATTACAGGATCTCTCTATTATATTTATTGTTAATTTGTCCTCGTCCAGAAAATGCATGAAATATTTGCCACTGGACGTTATGCAACCATTTATCAATCAATTTTATTTAAACAGAAAATGTTTTCATTTTCATTTCAAGAAACATGTTACTCAGATTTTTTTTTAATAAAGCAATTAACAATAAATTTACCTATTTTGTTATGAAGCCAGAACACGATTACGGGGATTCCAAATTTGTTTTTAATTTTTGGAAAGCACATATTCTCATATTCATTTTATTTTAAAACTCTGTCCTTTCTCATAAAACGGCTTTTTGCATGTACAATCCTTACAAAATCTGATAATTTTTCACAAACTGCAGATTAAAAAAAGCTTGGTGAACCCAAAATTTTAATTTTTATGTTTTTGAAATAGCATTATAATATAACATTTAGGCAAAGCATTGGAAATTCTATCGTTTTTATCGGTCCCAGTGACTTTGACTTTGATTAACATTTATAAAAAGCAATATTCTAGCCAAGTTTTGTGAAGTTCAGAGAAAACAAAAATTGTTATCTACTATACACAAAAAAATGAACTTAATCTAGGTTAAAAGGTACACGATAGTGTCTGTAAATTAATACATTTGAGCCCGCTACATGTATGCTTGCAATCAATACTTATTATCGGACAACTAATACCCTAGCACTGAAAGCACAAACTCACCAATTTTATTCATTTCGTTGGTTTATATTCTTTCGAATGATATGTAAAATATATATATTCATTGTGCAGAAAAAGCGAGTGATTTGGAAGTACCCGCTATTTGCCACATATTTTCAAATAAACACTAATATCATGTGCAACTACATAACTATTATCTTTTTTATTAACCTGCATTTTTATATCACTGGATACTTTTGGGAGTTATATTTTGAATCCGCAACTTCCATCTCACAATCCTCACCATAACCTCCTTAATGTTCTAACTTTGAGTCCCCCGGTCAAAGAATTTTGTGGACCCTCCCTCTGAAGATTGCATTTCTGTAAATATCAACAATGCAATTTCCCATAGGAACTCCTTTCACGGCTAAAACTGTACCACTTTTACTATGAAGTTTTGAAAAAAAATATATCCTAGAATGGAAAGTTCATATGCACTACTATTTTTTTCAAAGGTCAAAATATAGGGCTGTGCGGCATATTTTCAACGTTTATATGCCCCGAACTTCTAAGAGTTTAAACTTACATTAAATTTCTATACTACCCCAATCTTGACTTAAGGATTTCCACAGACTTCAACTTGATCACTATGAATATGTATATTTACTGGTAACATTCCCAAGTTATGTCTCTATGAGATGAAACGTAGAGATCATATCCGGGAACCAGTACGTAAACAAAATTAATTGGCTATGAATATTCTATATCTCCCCAAAAGAGGCGTGGTTTGAAAAACAGCTGTATTTACAAAGTGCAACCTGAAATTCTTAAAAAAAAATCAATGCCTTAAATATATACCTATGGAAGAAGAATAACATTTAGTATTTGAATTTTACATGTTTTTAAAAAACGACGTGGACCGTTCATTGTATCACCGAGTTACAATGATTTATATTTCCTGATCATAATTGTCAGGAAAAAATATATATCAAATTCGAATTTAAAAGAGTGTTTAATGCGAGTGGACTATTAGTTAAACATTTTGAGCTTATTTTGACGAAATGTTAACCAAACTGGCTTGTTATTTTATATTTCCTTCATGAAAATGTTTGAACCTAAAAATAATCCACTGAACAACCGAGCTGATCGTGGTGAAAAAACATATGGTTTTGATACGTTATCTTTTGTTTGCAATTGCAGGATTATTTCTTCAAACAATAAATAATTAGATAAATAATCAAAAAATTGAATAATAAGAATTGTAAATACAATTGAGAATGAACATTGTATATTTTTTTTAATGTAAAGTCTTCAATAAAATCGAGTCCAATCCTGAAGATGAAATATACTCCATTTAAAAAACAATTTTGTTAGACTGTCTGTATTTTTCTGCAACAATATACACAGAAAAGGTCAAGGTTTTTGTTTGATACATGAGAAAATTTAAATTGGCGTTGGTTATTCCGAATATACTTGCTGTAGCACGCCAAGCAAGAACCAAAGGATCAAGATATCGAAAAATCAATGTATCAATTTTAATTTGCTAATATACATAATTTATCATTCATTCATTTACAAACTGATAAATTCTAAAGTCTTTATATTCAGGTGTGCCTGTTGAATTTATTTAAAACTTTTTGGAATATTTTGGGCCTTTTATAACAGTTTTTGTAAGAGTTCTTTTACTGCTTTGCCTATTATTTCTTATTCCGTAATTGTGATCCTTATTCAATGTTACAACCTCCGATCTTTTTTTTTTCCTATACCCCTATTTATAGTTCAGTGGTTGTCGTTTGTTGATGTGGTTCATAAGTGTTTCTCGTTTCTCGTTTTTATATAGATTAGACCGTTGGTTTTTCCTGTTTGAATGGTTTTACACTAGTAATTTTTGGGGCCCTTTATAGCTTGCTGTTCGGTGTGAGCCAAGGCTCCGTGTTGAAGGCCGTACTTTGACCTATAGTGGTTTACTTTTTACAAATTGTGACTTGGATGGAGAGTTGTCTCATTGGCACTCTTTCAACATCTTCTTATATCTATTTACCCTTATGCCTATGATTTAAATATAACAATTGAGAAATTAAATAATCCAAATGCCTCATACAAACAGGGTTTTATTGGATACAAGGTGTCAAGAAAAAGAAACGATGTACACTAACGATACGATATACGCTAACCGATACAATATACGCATAACGAGCGTATGGTTTATGGTAAATGCTATCGTTCGTTCATGGTTCATTTTTGTTTGCGTTCGTTGAGCGTTAGTATATGATTCGGGCATCATTCGTATTGTACTTTTACGTTAAAAGGACTGAAACAAAACCAAAACAAAAAAAAAAAAAAAAAAAAATGATAAAAATACGAAAATATTTATTAAAAGCACTGTAGCAATATATTACAAATAGCAAATGCAGCAAAAACAATGGCAATACATTATTGAGAATTGTCATGGATCATTTTATGTTATATGTATGTTCAACAAATACAAAAAAAAAAAAAAAAAAAATACAGAAAATACATTAAGCCATAAGCATTGAATAATTTTGTGAAAAGGACGTAAAGAAAATCATAATTCTTCTGAAGAAATTATAATTTGATTTTAAATATTTAGTATATATATCCAAATGATTGTTAGAATGGTTTTTCACGACGGAAGCTTTTTTGTTCTTAATGTATTTATTTTAAACGCTAGTTACCTTTGAAAATGAAGTATAAGAATAAGAACGTTGAATAAAGAGAGATAAAAAGTAAAAAAATCACAAAAATACTGAACTCCGAGGAAAATTCAAAAAGGAAAGTCCCTAATCAAATGGCAAAATCAAAAGCTCAAACACATCAAACGAATGGATAACAACTGTCATATTCCTGACTTGGTACAGGCATTTTCTTATGTAGAAAATGGTGGATTGAACCTGGTTTTATAGATAGCTAAACCTCTCACTTGTATGACAGTCGCATCAAATTCCATTATATTGACAACGATGCGTGAACAAATAAACAGACACAATAGGTAAAAATGTCAAAAGTAGGGTTACAGCAGTCAACATTGTGTTATCATCTTAATCACTATAAAAACAAACAAATGTAACAAAGAAACACAAAAAGGCATACATCAAATTTAACATCCTCATTTTGCCTTTTTATTATACGATTTTATTTATCTATGTAAAATCCACCCATTAAGGATGGAAGGTTTTAAGTACTGGCGTAGAATCGCGCGTTTGACGTCACACAGGTAGATATAAAATAATTTTGTCGTTCAAAGTATGACGGGATACACAAGTACAGAGTCAAGTCAAATGGATATCACAAAAACAGACTTAACAGTAAAAGTAATATTAATAAAATAAAATAATTTGTCGTTCAAAGTATGACGGGATACATAAATGTGAAGCATAAATTGGTTATCAATTTTAAAACACAAGTTTACCTATTTAAAACATTAAAAGGTCATCATAGGACCATGTATATTTGGCAAGGCATACACTGTACGACAAACCCTAGGTTGTCTGAAGTTTTGACAAGTTGCGGTTAAAAGCCAGCAGGGATTTACCAGACACTAACAACTATTCTAACTAAACAAAAAATATAAAAAGTTTATGACAACAACTGAAGATATTCGTGTTTATAACCATAAAGTGTGTTAACAACTTACATGACTCTTTGTGCCAGGTTATCTTAAATAATTGAAATGGAGTAAAAGACAAAAAATACCAGATTATTCACTAAATGTAATTCAAGGGTTTAAGATTTCCAATCCAGTTAGCTTATAAATACACTGAATTGTCGTATGATTGCCAATGAGACAACTATTCACAAAACTAAAAGGTCCAGGATGTTACCAACTACAGGTCATCGTACGACCTTCAATAAAGAAAAAAAACAAAAAACAATTATACCTTAGATTAATCTTTAAAATACCCGAGATAACAGATTGTGAAGAAATTGAAACATTGATCGATGGCAGTAGACAAACAGCGACAACAACAGAACTAAAAGCTCCTTTCTCGGGACAGACACAAGAAAAATAAGGCTTGGGTCACAAAAGTTCCTAAGTTTGTTGATAGTTGGTTAACGGATCACAGTATAAACATGAATGAATAAATGCAGTAATGACAACAATAAGCAGAGTACAAAGTCCGATAGATAAATTAAAAATGTACTTTTAACAAAATGTAAAAATTAAAAATGTACTTTAAATAAAATGTATACAATTTTACAAAGACCCATTCCCAATTGTATCACGATGTTTATTGTCATCTGTGTGAAATCAGAAATTTTCGTATACGTTCGAGGACTCCAGATAGACGTTCAGAGCTTCATAACACAGACGATACTCCTCCTGAAATAAACGAAGAGAATATTTGTATATACTCAATTCTTTGCTGAAAATAATATGGAGGGACATCGTCTATAGGATAACTTGTATATTAAGGCTAAGAAACGAAATAAAATTTTGTGAGAACATTGTCATGGCTTTATGAAAATGTACAAATGTTTCATTATAATTTCAAAGGTATATTTTTTATTCAAAGTAAACACATAGAATAGTTATTTAGTAACAAATATTGATAGATCCTTGGTTTCCATCAAATTATAATAGTCTGTTTAAAAATTAGCCGACCCGTCATACTATTCATCTTTGTTTTTAACGCTCCCAAAGGATGTTAAATGCACTTATAAAGTAATAATAATTACGTACAAAATCTGCAAAGAACTCTGGTCTTCTCAACTGCAACAGTCTGGCAAGTTGAAATATGCTTGCATTATTATCTATGGTCATACTGGAAACAGCGTTTGCGAACGTGCAGAAAACCCCACAGTTTTTAGCTCCATCACTAAAATATTAACAAAATCCTACGGTCAATTTTCCCTTTTTTCCACGAGCAACGCTGTCAGTTTTTAAATTAGACGAAATCATATTCATCTCCTCTCAAAATATCTACAAAATGACTTGCAATGCCTTTTAACTTATTCTAAAGAAACTGCTGCTTTCAACCCTTTTCTCTTTTGTTTCGTGCCAACAAGTAAAAGGCAATGATAATTATGAAATCTTATGTTAAATTTACTTAAAATATATGAAGTTCTTGATTTAGGTGAACTGTTTACCACTTCAGAATAATGTTTATATGTAACAACTGGCTCACTTATATTTAATGTTTTTTTTTTCTCCAATAGAAATTTTGCCTTCTATAAAAATTTACTCGCACCGTAACTTCAAACACTCCAAGAAACATGTAAAAGATCTTTTAACTTTGATCTTAGTTGTAAAAAGTGTCCGCATAATAAGCATTTCAAATACATCCCAAGGGAGCTCAAAGCGGCGTTAAATACCAACAAACTATCAAATACGTTCAATCTGCATGATTAATATACACATATTTGATGTGATATTTAGTTGTTCTTGGCAAGAAGATTAATAATTTTATATCAAACGTTAGTGTATAAATAATTAATAAATATATTTCATTTGATACTTACCCGCTCACAACAGACACTGGATCATTTGACATGCTTACACGAGTAGATATACGATTAACAATTTTGCACATAACTTGAGGATCAGGTAAGCCCTTGGACACTGCAAGATACAGGGCTATTTCTCTCGATTGGTCACCCTTCAATGTTTAAAATACTTGAAATAAATTATTTCAACGATTTTTGAAATGACTATATTAACAAAAGATTTGTTTTAAATCCTGTAAATTTACATTTGAAATTGTTACAACTTTTAATATATATATTTGAATTTTGTGTAAAGATGTTTTTAGTTTAATCCTTATCTTACAAAACAGCCTTCCATTGTACAACTTGTTTTGTACCATATATTTTTTGGTAACGATAGTTGAAGTTGTATAACATGTATAAGGAATTTTAATAATTACCTTCTGGGATAGAATGACCTTACAACTTGTAACTTCCAGATCTTCTTTTTTCTGCTTGTTATTTTCAAGCTGAATTTCCCACATATGAAGGAATCATTTGACGTTGAGTATACTAAGTCAGCCTGAATAAATATATTTCATAAAATCAGACTTATTATGTAACCCCGCCACTTCCTTTTGTGTCTGTCACAGTTGAAGAGCCTATATTTCAATGGTTGTCTTTTGTTGTTGTCTGTCATATAAAGTTTAAGTTAATTGTTTTCTCATTTATTAGGATGTTGGGTTTTTGTCGTTTGAATATTGCTTCACATTTTGTCATGTCGGGCCTTATTGATGAATATACGGTATGTGTTTGTTCACTGTTGAAGTTGGTATATATATATATATATACGTTGACCTATTAGTTACTTACATTCACTTCATTTGGAGTCTGGGGGATAGGTGTCTCATTGGCAATCATATCGCATCTCCTTAATTCTATATTGGATAAATTCTTAACCCACTCTACCTTCTGATGTAGATATTATAAGTTCATTGTTTGCTATTGGAAACCCAAACACTATTCGTTTGAAATAATGAATTAAACAGTGCACATAAAAAAGAGTCTGTAAAATATCCTAAACTTATAATGAGAAATACAATTTGTTATTGATAATTTTATAGTGAAAGAAATATGAATGTATGTAGTTTAAATTAAATTTAAACTTATAATACAGAAAAAGTTGAATAAATATAAACAATATGTACCTCAGCCATGTCATTTAGAAACACGACAATTGTAGACGAATTGTGATCTCTAACCATAGTCCAAAAGTCAACCTTGGTTTCGGGTAGTGGTAGCTGTGTTGTCAAATATCCAACGAACTTTGTATATGACTAAAAATTCAAGACATTATATGTACAGTTGATAAAAATTGAACCTTTACAATAACAAGATTGACATTTGTTAGAAAAACTCGATAATCGCACAGGAAAGAATGAGATTTATTTCATTGCAATCTTGATGAGTTACCAAGCTTCTTGAAAATATTTGGTAAACAATAATAACATAAAATAAAATAAAGTTTACTGCACCAGATGAGCATTTCGACAATGGGTGTTTTGTCAGTGATGTCCGATGCCATGAAACGTTGGTGAGCTGATGTACCGTAAACGGAATAAATGTATTGCCAGGTCAAGGAACATAAGCGTGCACGAGAGAACTACATTACCTGATTTTAAAGTGTTTATTACTTTACAGCCGCAAATGTCAATAAATATGTCCGCATTTGTATGCATGCACGAAGTACTGAGAGACTGGGATCGGTTATAAGAGTGAAACCTTCTAATATAGCTATATAACTTTACATACTGGAGCTTGTACAGCGTTGATATAATCAGTTCGCCCTTTGTCGTATGAACTAAGAAACAGTCTGTTTTTGTCCGCTACAAAAAAGATAAAATGCCGTGATTTGATTATTAGTATTAGTACAGTTACCACATTCATTTTGGGCCCTCGAGTTAACCACCCGTTTTAGGACGGGATCTTGCTGCATATATTGTTTCGTTCTGTTTAAAATGAAAAGGAATCCTAATTAAAGTGTAATACTTTGTAGAATCTAAACTCATGATACTATAAATAGAAATAAACGAATGTCAGAAGGCCATTAATTTGGTATATCTAATTAAATATTTTTAAATTTTCCGCCACAAAGACAGCTCCCATATTTCTTGAACTTGTGACGTTACTACTACCATTCCGTTTCCATTCGGTATTAATTAAAACACAACTCTCACATTATTCATTCGAACAAATAAAAACTTTTCATGGCGAGAGAACAAGATAAATATAAGCATGTTTTTACTTCGAACCAAACTATGCGGCGGATGAAAATAAGACGCAAGTTCGTAGCCGAGTCAGTATCACAGTCATATCAAAGAGATGATCGAGTTCTAACATTGAAAGAATATTACGATTGTTGAAATTGTTCGTTTATACCGACGAATGGTTTTGTTTCATTATCCAACTTTAGACGGTCATCCATTGTATTACCGAAATTTAAAATAATAAAAAAAATTACCGACGATATCATAATATGGAATCATGAAGTCGACTATTCAGTGTAATATAGTTAACAAAATGGCGGTATATACATAATTAAAAAATGTATTCTTATGCGATATTTTTAGGTTACTTTCTCCTTTAATATTTAGAAGATTGTTATTTATCTTTCGACGTTTCTGTTCGAAGCGAAAATTTTTAGCATCGATCACCACAGAGTCACTAACAGGTGAGATATATTGTATCCATTGTACTCATTTTGGCAATGGTGATTTCTTCTGTTTTAATGTTCACTTATCCATACTTGATATACAAATGTAATTACGAAATAAGAAATGACACACCACCTATGAATAAATTAAAACGAAATAACTTAATGAATTACACTATATATCGTTTAATGTATCGTATCAAACTTTACAAATATTACACATGCTTAAATGTATTTTTATAGTTTAAAGGATTCAATTTAATTTTGATAATTATTGTGGACATTATAAGAGATAGTTATATAACCATTTATAATCTAAAAACATATTTACCTACTTTACATACAATTTGTTGGTTATTGCCAGAAAGCCACAATAACGATTGTGAAATCCTGTACGATCCATTCAGACTCTTAGAATATGGTATTTTTTCGAAATACTAAGGTTTTTTTACCCCAGGTTAACCTTAGCTTTATTTGGAAAAACCTATCGGATTTCTGTGTCCTCAATGCTCTTCAACTTCGTACCTTATTTGGCCTATTTAATTTTTTTTTATTCGAGTGTCACTGGTGAGTCTTTTGTAGACGAAACACGCGTATGGTGTACAAAATTTTAATCCTGGTATCTATGATGAACTTATTCAGATAATTACTAGATTGAACACACATTATAACTGTTACTTAAAATACATATAGATATAGGAAGATGTGGTGTGAGTGCCAATGAGACAACTCTCCATCCAAATAACAATTTATAAAAGTAAACCATTATAGGTCAATGTACGGCCTTCAACACGGAGCCTTGGCTCACACCGAACAACAAGCTATAAAGGGCCCCAAAATTACTAGTGTAAAACCATTCAAACGGGAAAATCAACGGTCTAGTCATATAGTCTTGTTATATCTTCGTGGAGACACCATTGAAATAAAAACTATAATATCTAATACGTAATAAACAACATCAGAAATATCAATTAAGATCAACTCTGAACTGAAGGAACATATACTTTAATTACTTTTACATGAAAACTTTAAGTTGCAGCCACCAAAACAGTAATAAATCATATTGTAAAATACAAAAACCCCAGTAAAATATCAATTTTATTTAGCAGCTTACTAGGAATAATACTCTCATTTCTGTTCTTTTTTATATTTTCTGGGCTTGTAGCAGCAACATATTTAGCTTTATCTTGATCAGATTTCTTAGCCTTAAGCATCTACAATATAAGAATAAGATTTAATTGTTTATATAAGTGTGTATTTAGATATGTTACATTTGATGCATTATAATATTTAAAATCGAAATATTCATATATACATATGCATATAATTTGCATTTTAAAACTTAAAATACCGAGTCCAGATGCTCTTTTGAACGCAGGTCCAGGACAAAAAAAAAATCTATTTCACAGCTTTATTCATATGTTACTGTACCTTAAACTCTTCATGAAGTCGTCGTCTGTTAACAGGACGCTTGTCTACTAAAATTTCCTGCCAGATAGTTCCAAATTCTTTCTTTCCAACGTTTGTGTCCTCCATCGTGAAAGCTTCAAGTAAGGCATAATGAAGGCAAACATATTGCTCCTACAAAATGAAAATCTTCATTGTTTATTAGTTTCTCGAATGAAAATAACACTTTATAAATTTCGTGCGTCCGGGCGCTTTTTTAGCTCACCTGGCCCAAAGGGCCAAGTGAGCTTTTCTCATCACTTGGCGTCCGTCGTCCGTCGTCGTTAACTTTTACAAAAATCTTCTCCTCTGAAACTACTGGGCCAAATTTAACCAAACTTGGCCACAATGATCATTAGGGTATCTAGTTTAAAAATTGTGTCCGGTGACCTGCCAAACCAACCAAGATGGCCGGCATGGCTAAAAATAGAACATAGGGTAAAATGTATATTTTGGCTTATAACTCTGAAACCAAAGCATTTAGAGCAAATCTGACATGGGGTAAAATTGTTGATCAAGTCAAGATCTATCTGCCCTGAAATTTTCAGATGAATCGGACAATGGGTTGTTGGGTTGCTGCCCCTGAATTAGTAATTTTAAGGATTTTTTTTCCATTTTCGGTTATTATCTTGAAAATATTACAGATAGAGATAAACTGTAAACAGCAATAATGTTCAGCAAAGTAAGATCTTCAAATAAGTCAAATGATCAAAATGGTCAGTTGACCCCTTAAGGAGTTATTGCCCTTTAAAGTAATTTTTTACCAATTTTTTGTGAATTTTTTTAATCTTTTACTAAAATCTTCTCCTCTGAAACTACTGGACCAAATACAACCAAACTTAGCCACAATCATTATTAGGGTATTTAGTTTAAAAAATGTGTGCGGTGACCCAGCAAACCAACCAAGATGGCTGCCATGGCTAAAAATAGAACATAGGGGTAAAATGTAGATTTTGGCTTGTAACTCTGAAACCAAAGCATTTAAAGCAAATCTTACAGGGATTAACTTGTTTATCAAGTAAATATCTATCTGCCCTCAAATTTTCAGATGAATTGGACAACTGGTTGTTGGGTTGCTGCCCTGAATAGGTAATTTTAAGGAAATTTTGCCGTTTTGGTTATTATCTTGAAAATTATTACAGATAGAGATAAACTGTAAACAGCAATAATGTTCAGCAAAGTAAGATCTTCAAATAAGTCAAATGATCAAAATGGTCAGTTGACCCCTTAAGGAGTTATTGTCCTTTAAAGTAATTTTTACCAATTTTTGTGAATTTTTAAATCTTTACTAAAATCTTCTCCTCTGAAACTACTGGACCAAATACAACCAAACTTAGCCACAATCATTATTAGGGTATTTAGTTTAAAAATGTGTGCAGTGACCCAGCAAACCAACCAAGATGGCTGCCATGGCTAAAAATAGAACATAGGGTAAAATGTAGATTTTGGCTTGTAACTCTGAAACCAAAGCATTTAAAGCAAATCTTACGGGATTAACTTGTTTATCAAGTAAATATCTATCTGCCCTCAAATTTTCAGATGAATTGGACAACTGGTTGTTGGGTTGCTGCCCTGAATAGGTAATTTTAAGGAAATTTTGCCGTTTTGGTTATTATCTTGAAAATTATTACAGATAGAGATAAACTGTAAACAGCAATAATGTTCAGCAAAGTAAGATCTTCAAATAAGTCAACATGACCAAAATGGTCAGTTGACCCTTAAGGAGTTATTGCCCTTTATAGTCAAGTTTTAACAATTTTCATTAATTTGGTAAATTTTGTTAAGTTTTTACAAAATGTTTTCCTTTTGTAATCTTCTTTTCTGAAACTGCAGTAGAAAATCAATATAGAAAACAATCTACTAATGAACTGGCAATAAAAATAATTGATAATTCTATAACATGAAAAAAAACCCCATTAATACCTGATGATGGTGTTTCTTTCTTTACATTGAAAATGATGTCACAACTATAATCCCGAACAATAGGTCGAATGTCAGATATGTTTCAGTACTTTGGCTTCATTTTCTACACTAATTTATACAGACTTCATCCCCTTTCACAGGTAATGCCTGCCTCATATTATACTTAAAACTTTAATAGAATATCAGAAATTTTGAGAGAAAATTAATCAACCATGCAAGATCTAAAACTTAATTAATATTGTTCAAATTATCAATTAACTATTAAAAAAAATTCTCATTAAAAAATATAGTTCTTCATTTTATATTTTATCAGAAGTTTAGGGAAAAAATTGAATTTAATTGTGTCCCTTGTTCTCATTTCCTGGGATAAATCCAATACAAATTAAAGTATTGGTATTGAATTAATATTTAAGAAATATTTCAAACCTTACCATTTTCTTCACAAGAATGAAGACCATATTTTCAGTGTCATGAGTATCAGTCATCATATTTGTTGTACTTTGTTGTTTAAAAGTTGAATACAAAAAAAGATCAACAAAACAATTCAAAAACCACTTGAATTTTGCAACAACAAATGCGAGTTTTTAACGACCTCAGCTGGCTATACAACTCTTGCACAATCAACTGAATTTTGCAGAAATCATTAATAGGAAACAACAAAACTTCATAACAAACTTTCTCATCACTTCCCATTTCTCGTTAGATAAATTTTACAAAAATTCTCCCCTGAAACTACTGTCAAATTAAACCAAACTTGGTTTAAATCACCATTAGGATATCCAGGGACCACTGTGTATGATGACCCTGCCTGCCAACATGGCACACATGGCTGAAATAAAACATAGGTTTCAAACGCACTTTTTAGTCTTATATCTCTGAAACTAAACGACAGTACAACAGTTGCATTTATCATGCATCAATTGTAAATAAAAATATCAGGTGAGCGACACAGGGTCCTTGGAGCCTCTAGTTTTGGACTTCATCAGAAACACTGAAACCTAAACATTTGAAAGCCAGTGATGCATAAAGAGATAGAAAGTGCACATTGTCTTATTTTATATATAGGGAACTTCTCATCTTTTGATTACATACAAGGAATGCAAAGGATGGTGTAAATATACGTCGGTGAAACGAAAGGAAGGCTAAATAAACGTATGTGCGGCCATAGATCAGACATCAACCACAGTGCATGCGACATTGTTTACTAGCATTTTAACCAGCCTGAGAATTCAATCCTTTCTATGCAAGTTCGCATCATCGAAAAAATATACCACAGGGCTAACAATCCTCATCTTGCAACACCTCTTCGTAGACAAAAAGAAGACTACTGGATTCGACAATTGTGAACTGCGACACCATATGGTTGCAATGACACAATTGATGGTAAAGGTATTCTATCTAGTCCTTCCTGTAGCTCGGTGAATGTGATGAACATTTTCAACTCTACTCCTCGACGTAGACGCAGTCATGGTCATCGTCATTATACATCACTTACTCTCCATGATGTTTCTATTAATGACCTGCTGCCATTTATACAAAAGCCGTTAGGTATTCATCACATTCGCATGAAGCTTTATTCATTACCCCTTTCAAAACTTTATTCTCTGTACAACTTATGTTTGGAAACCACTGTTACAAAACCCCCATTCAAACCAACACAAACTTACAACTATCAACTCGGATATTGCTAGTCACAGACTTTTCAAACCAGTTCGCAGTGGAAAGGATGAAAAGGAAAAAAAGATCCTTTCTAAAACTTTCCGTCGCCAACAAAGGACTCGATGCCATCAACTTGGGCAATATCCTTCATCATAAATCAGTTCAATCGAAAATACCTCCCTATTTTAAAATTCAGTCTGTACCTATCATTTCTTATACCTATACCAAACCAATAGCAACTAAAATTTTCAATAACAAACACGTGTTGCAGGATCTCAATATTGACGACTCAAGTCTAAACCTCTTGATTGCACCTTTGCTAGTTCCCCATTCATATATAATACGGCTGGCCACGTTATTACCGGTGACCTAAACATTGTCAATAACACTTCTCTGCGAAATGTGTTATCCAAAGGCCCGAAATATCGTGAGCCTAAATCCATCGATTAGAAACACAACTTCAAAATACTGATGGATTCAGTCGAGGATTATGCCAGGCAATGGGTTAAACGCGAGAAAAAAGATGTAGATACTTTTTCCGAATGGATTAAGGCTGTGGAGTCGTTGATACAAATCAGAATTAAGAAACTGAATGGGTCTATTAATACCCATGCTACATCAATCTTTAAAGACCAAAATGTTGCAAAACACTTGTCCTACCTCCATGACAAATATGTTGTTGTCCCCGCAGATAAAGCCCCAAACAACATCGTTTTTGTGTGTAAATCATATTACATAAACTGCTTGATAAATGAATTAGGTATTGACAATTCACTTGAAAACTCAACATATACATCATAGGTCTCTTCTATGTTCCTTTGGAATTTCGACCAAAGATGAAAAACTGGATCTTAAATCACTGTATTGGATACCTAAACTACATAAGTGTCCTTACAAACAACGGTATATTGCTGGGTCTTCCATGTGCTCCACGAAACCTCTTTCTAAATTATTAACATTAATTTTATCAGCAATCAAAGTCGGGCTTCAGAGTTATTGTGAAAATACCTATTCTAGAGGTGGCGTGAATCAGATGTAGATACTAAAAATTTCTAAAGATCTTTTAGAGTACATACAATCTAAGACTCTTTCATCTTACAATAATATTAAAACATTTGACTTTTCTACACTTTACACAAGTATTCCCCATTCCAAATTAAAAGACAAATTGAAAGAGTTGGTCCTGCTTTGTTTCATAAAAAAGGATGGCCAACGTAGATACAAGTATCTTGATTTAGGGAGGGATAAATTCTTCTTTGTAAAAAATCACTCTGATTCAAACAAAAAAATTCTTTGAAACTGACATTATAAAAATGCTTGATTTCTTGATTGAAAAGATATTTGTTACGTTTGGAGGACGTTTTTTTTAACAAGCAATAGGAATTCCCATGGGAACAAACTGTGCTCCTCTTTTCGCCGACTTGTTCTTTTATTCATATGAGGTTGACTTCATACAGGAACTTCTTAGGAAGAAATATTTTTTTTAGCAGTATCCTTTAACTTTACTTTCCGCTATATAGATGATGTTCTCTCACTAAATAATTCAAAATTTGGTGACTATGTTGAACGCATCTATCCCATCGAACTTGAGATAAAGGATACAACAGATACAGTTAAGTCTGTCTCTCTGTCTCATATCTTGACTTACATCTAGAAATTGACAAAGAGGGTCGGTTGAAAACAAAACTTTACGACAAAAGAGATGATTTCAGCTACCCAATTGTGAACTTTTCATTTCTCTGTAGCAACATTCCAGCAGCGCCTGCATACGGAGTATATATCTCCCAGTTGATACGATATTCCAGGGCTTGTATTTCCTATCATGATTTCCTTGATAGAGGGTTGCTGCTCACAAGGAAGCTATTAAACCAAGAGTACCAAGTGGTGAAGTTGAAATCATCCCTTCGGACGTTTTACGTACACCATCACGAGTTGGTTGACCGTTATGGAATATCCGTTTCACAGAAGATAGCGGATATGTTCCTAAGGTCGTAACTACAATCCCGTCCCCTTTTCCCGAATATGACCTACCGAATTAAACTTATTACCGGGTTTGTAATAACATGAGCAACACGACGGTGCCACATGTGCCACACGTGACATCACCCCCAGTTTTTGGTGGGGTTCGTGTTGCTCAGTCTTTTGTTTTCTATGTTGTGTTTTGTGTACTGTTGTTTGTCTGTTGGTCTTTTTCTTTTTTAGCCATGGCGTTGTCAGTTTGTTTTCGACTTATGATTTTGAATGTCCCTCTGGTATCTTTCGCCTCTCTTTTAATTAAAGATAACGAGATGTGGTATGATTGCCAATGAGACAACTATCCACCAAAGTTCAAATGAAGTGGATGTTGGCAATTATAGGCAACCGTACTGCCTTCAACATTGAGAAAAACCCGTATAGAAGGATATAAAAGGCCCCGATATGAAAAATGTGAAACAATACAATTGAGAAAACGAACGGCCTTATTTATAACAAAACTTACGAAAGCCAATATGACAGACATGAACCAGCGACAACCACTAAACTACAGGCTCCTGACTTGGGACAGGCACATACAGAATGTGGGAGGAGGGGGGTAACATGTGTGTGAGCGCTCAATTCCCTAATGACTGTTTATTGCGGTGTTAACATTTCAAAAAGTACTTAAATAATTAACATTTTTTGCTATAGCTTTTATTATCTGTACAGGTACCCTTTTTAAATTCTATATTTTACTTTCCAGTGTGACAAACATTTAATAAATTAACTTACAGGTGTTTGCACCATATTCATCCTGCTGTACCTCATTTTTGTACAAACTTAACGACATCAACGAACCCAGTAGCACGTCCTTCTTCATATAAAGCATCAAGTCCTATATATGTCCCAGTTCTGCCTATACCAGCACTATTGCGAAAAAATAATATAATCACTGTAAATTTACTTGAGACATCGTGTGAAAATCCTATTAGTTTTAATTGAAATCAGTAATTAGTTGTACTCCTTAAGGATGATAAAAAATTCTTTAAATGCATACAACAAGAAAATAGACTAATCGTAATTTGTTCGGGAAAATGAAATTAACATACAATTTTATTTCATACAGATTTCAGGAATTTGCATGTTTTTCCTGTAAACAATATTTGAATACTCCTTAATGTCATGTTGTTGAACGACTTTAATTTTTTCTAGATCTGTATGGGCAATTTTCATAATTGTGCCGTTTTAAATGTACATAAATTTGATTTACAGGAGAATGTCACACATACACCGGGAAACAAAATCAAAATTTACATTTTCAAATATTAATACCTGCAATGAACAAGAAGTGGTCCATTATGTTCAGTAGGTGAATGATCAGATATGACATGTTTGTGAAACAATACAAGGTACAGAGGATCTGGTGTTCCATGATCAGGCCAGGCAGTGAAATGATACTGTATGATACATCTCTTCTCTTTTGTCTGTTATCATATTCACAAGAAAGAACAAAAACATGACATGGTAAATATAAGACTATTTTTTTTTGTATAACGAACACAAAAAGGTCAATACAATTGTAATATTTTTTCTTTCTTTAAAAATGATTTTGGTTCTATGTCAGTGGAATAATTCGTAAAGTAAGAGCATCTTTCATTCAACGATTTTTAAAAGACCCCGAAAACATGTATCTTGCGAGTAAAGTAAACCAGTCAATAATGGTAACCGTAAAATCTCTCTAATTTTGATTTCAGTTGCTCTTCATTAAAACTCTCATGGAACAGTTTTTTCCTCATGAACACTCCCCTTGATATGATATCCGTAAAATGTAAACATAAGCGCGTAACGTTTTAATTAAGATATATAAACACCATACAAATTGGGCCGATAGAGTGTTACTGCTGATAAATGGGAAATTGACTTTGGAAAGCTGAAATCGTCACATTTGTCATTTGAATTCGTCTATTTGTGCCAATATCAAACTTAAAGACCCAATTGCGAAGAAGGTCATTTAACTTCGGTAAAATCCTTAATAAAATAAGACTATTAGAATATTTATTTTTCCAATCAAGGGCCCTTGAAGGACAGCATGACATGTACACACATAACAATACATTGTCATTTGTAACAGACAAACATTTTTTTTACATTGAAATGAAATATTAAAAATTCAGATAGATGTTATCATGATAGAGCTACATATATTTCTTCATTTTATATACATCATATACATTTAATTCCAGGCAGGACCAGAACATAAAATCATTACAATTATCATTGTTATTACATATATCAATTTACATTTCGTCTAACATCTAGACATTTAATAATATAGTTCCCTAAATATTTAAGGACAGACAAATTTTCGTTAGTAAATAACCAAACAAATTTTGCCTCATTTGAGAGATATGAAAAATTAGGACAAATACTGTTTATCTCCTTGAAAAATATCTCCCTATCATTTTTGTATGCTGGACAACTAGTAATAAAATGTTGTTCATCTTCAACCAGATTCAGTGTAGGTTGCACTTTGTAAATACAGCTGTTTTTCAAACCACGCCTCTTTTGGGGAGATATAGAATATTCATAGACAATTAATTTTGTTTACGTACTGGTTCCCGGATATGATCTCTATGTTTCATCTCGTAGAGACATAACTTGGGAATGTTACCAGTAAATATACATATTCATAGTGATCAAGTTGAAGTCTGTGGAAATCCTGAAGTCAAGGTTGGGGTAGTATAGAAATTTAATGTAAGTTTAAACTCTTAGAAGTTCGGGGCATATAAACGTTGAAAATGCCGCACAGCCCTATATTTTGACCTTTGAAAAAAATAGTAGTGCATATGAATTTTCCATTCTAGGATATATTTTTTTTCAAAACTTCATAGTAAAAGTGGTACAGTTTTAGCCGTGAAAGGAGTTCCTATGGGAAATTGCATTGTTGATATTTACAGAAATGCAACCTATATTGGGTAAAAAAAGGGAACATACAGAATTCCACCAAATCTGGTTTATCTCAGAGATTTTAATGAAATTAACTCAAATATGAAGTTTTATAAATGTTTCATGAAGATTGAGAAAATCCTGGGCCTTAACTATGATGACTCAGCATAAATTCACAGTTTACAGTATGCATAGTTTAGTTAAAGCCCTGAATGCAAAATAAATTCATTATATGTGCATATTAGTAATATAAATTGTTTAGAAGTGCTTATATTTACTCTTCGCAGTCATTGAAACTCATAGATCCTTCATGAATATTATTGGTGGGGTGTTTTTATTCTGTCGATAACCCAAAAGTAAGCCGTAGCACCTAAATTAGCTTTTTTGTGATCACGGCATAAAAAAATACAAGCTAGAAATAAAAAAAATACCTCAATAAAACTTACAATAGTGTGTTCTATCCTAAATATGCACTAAATATTCCATATTGCTAGAAACAGCAGAATAATTTAGGAAATTTGAGGCCCCAGCGGCAAAAAACCAAGAAAAATGCCTACCCCCTGGTCATAAAACAAATAATTTAACTTGTAAATGTTATGACTTTATTAATTTTAAAGGTCTTCTGTATAGAAACCAATAACTGTACTTGGAAGTTATGCAAATTCAGATGTTAGCAGTCATTTCTATAAAACTTTTAGTTAATTCATACATCAGACTGATATCTTCATTCATACAACTTTTGCAAATATGGCTGTGTTTAAACACTTCTAAATAAAATTGAGAATGGAAATGGGGAATGTGTCAAAGAGACAACAACCCGACCACAGAACAGACAACAACAGAAGGTCACCAATAGGTCTTCAATGCAGCGAGAAATTCCCGCACCCGGAGGCGTCCTTCAGCTGGCCCCTAAATAAATATATATATTAGTTCAGTGATAATGGACGTCATACTAAACTCCAAATTATACACAAGAAACTAAAAGTAAAAATAATACAAGACTAACAAAGGCCAGAGGCTCCTGACTTGGGACAGGCGCAAAATGCGGCGGGTTAAACATGTTTATGAGATCTCAACCTCCCCTATACCTCTAGCCAATGTAGAAAAGTAAACGCATAACAATACGCACATTAAAAGTCAGTTAAAGAGAAGTCCGAGTCCGATGTCAGAAGATGTAACAAAAGAAAATAAACAAAATGACAATAATACATAAATAACAACAGACTACTAGCAGTTAACTGACATGCCAGCTCCAGACCTCAATTAAACTGATTGAAAGATTATGTCTTCATCATATGAATATCAGGCACAATCCCTCCCGTTAGGGGTTTAGTATCATACCATCATAAAATATATGAGAAGAGCATAACCCGTGTCATGCCAACAACTGGTTTTTAAATAAATGTGTTTAGTTCCGATGCAAAGACCCTATAAGTGAACCAATATTAAAGCCAAAATATGCAATCTTTAATGACCTGGCAACAGTATCGTAACTATATCCCTTCTTAATAAGTTCTAGTTCATATATTAGCTAAATTATGTTAGATATATGGTAAGAGATGAAACTGTTGTGACAAGAAATCTTAACTGACCATTTGAGGCAGTAATTGTGAACTTTCATTGACAAATAGGCATACAGTAAGATGTGGACTGGAGACAGAGGCAGGATTGGACACTTTATATAATCTTGAATGTTGGAATGATTAGCTGCTAAACATTACATTTATAGTGTTCTGAAATGCTTTCAATTTGTTATCAAAATAGTTTCAAACAGGTTCTAGACATTTCATGTCAGAAAACATGCTCATAGGGTAAGCTGGCAATAATTAAAGTCTTGTTTTCAAATTCTGTAAAACATTGATACAGGGTTTGGCGTATAAAATGTACTGTAAACGAAAACTTAGAGTATATGCAGTGATTTCTTTCAGGCAATAATTCTGAGATATAAGTATTGTTGTGAGAAAAAGTGTTTTAAGAAAGTTTTCTGTTGGAATAAATGTTAGTATAGGTTGCACTTTGTAAATACATCTGTTTTTCAAACCACGCCTCTTTTGGGGAGATAAAGAATATTCATAGACAATTAATTTTGTTTACGTACTGGTTCCCGGATATGATCTCTATGTTTCATCTCGTAGAGACATAACTTGGGAATGTTACCAGTAAATATACATATTCATAGTGATCAAGTTGAAGTCTGTGGAAATCCTGAAGTCAAGGTTGGGGTAGTATAGAAATTTAATGTAAGTTTAAACTCTTAGAAGTTCGGGGCATATAAACGTTGAAAATATGCCGCACAGCCCTATATTTTGACCTTTGAAAAAAATAGTAGTGCATATGAACTTTCCATTCTAGGATATATTTTTTTTCAAAACTTCATAGTAAAAGTGGTACAGTTTTAGCCGTGAAAGGAGTTCCTATGGGAAATTGCATTGTTGATATTTACAGAAATGCAACCTATACATTTCTTACAAAGCCTTTGATCTCTTTCTATATATAAAGTTTTATACCTGTCTCTTTCTATTTTGAGATCATGGGCACTGATTCTGATTTTACATATGGCACTTCTCAATTGAAAATTGTTTACAGATAGATACATTTCTTTAGAAAAACAAGTTTTTAGTTTGAAATAAGTATCTAATTTACTACTTTTTGTATCTGTTCTTTTTGTGTTCCAAAATTTTACAAAACTATTACCAAGTTTTTGCTTAACTGACTTAATAAAAAAGTTAAGCTTTACCTCCAAATTATGATATTCAGCTTTTTAAAAATGTAATGTAAAGATGAATACCAGAATTCAATATTATTAGTAAACATGTTTTTGTTACACATATAGGTATCATACTTTAAACCATCTTTCATATTTTTATTCTAAACCAATATTTCAACATTGATAATACAACTGAAAAATATAAAGGGAATCTACCAAGCTCTCTTAGCACAGATAAGTTAGAAGATTTTTTGTTTACACATAAAATATACTTCATATATCTTAAATTGGATTTATCTAAAAAATCATTCATATAAATGTGCTGTAATAAATATTCACTCTCTTTCTGGCATGCTACAGAGCTAGTTTTAAACATACCTGTAATTTCACTGCCATACATTAAAATGGGTTTTATTGTATGGTCATATATATGTAATAGAGTAGAAATACTTGGATTGGAAGATGATAAAGATCTTTGCAATTTGAAACAGCTTTTAGTGATTTTTTGTATAATTCTTCCTTTCCTTGCTTAAAAAGTCCACTAGATATAAATTTTAAACCTAAATACTTATAACTGTTAACACATTCTATTGTATCTTTTTCGAAATAAAAAATTCTTTTAAAAGTTTACCAGGTTTGTTAAATATAATAACTTAAATTTTAGATAGATTGACCTCTAAACACCATTTAGTACAAAATTTGGATAAACCATCAAGTCTTTTTTGAAGACCTGCCTTGGAACTAGAAAAAAATAACAATATAATCTGCATACATGAGGCAGTCAATTCTGCAGCCATTAATATCAACAGCATCTGGGTTTTCATTAAATGCATCCGGTAAATCATTTATAAAAATCTTGAATAGGTTAGGTATCAAAATACCCCTTGCTTTACTCCAATTTGAGAATAAAATTAGGAGTAAGCAAATCGTCTATTTTAACACATAATTCACTTTTATTGTACATATCTCTCAGGATTGCATAGAAATTACCACCTATATTATGTTTTAATAACTTATATTTTAGACCAGAATGAATGACTTTGTCAAACGCTTTTTTGAAATCGACAAAGCAAGCATAAAGTTTCCCACCTTTCATACTGGTGTACTTATCCATTATAGTTTTTAATACAAACATGTGATCAGATGTCCTACTTTTACTTGAAAAACCAATCTGACATGGATTTATGATATTATTTGTTTCTAAATATTTATCAAGCCTTTTGTTTAGTATTGAATTGAACAGTTTTCCAATACACATATTAATTGCAATACCTCTGTAGTTTTCAGGTTTAGATGGATCTTCAGCTTTAAAAATTGGACAAATATATGCTGATGACCATTTTTTTGGATATATTTCTGAAGAAAATACAAGATTAAAAAGTTTTTGAAATAATGGAGCCAAAATACTAGCACCACTCTTCAATATTTCATTTGGGAGGCCATCTAAACCGACTGCCTTGCCAAATTTTAACTTACAAATAGTATCTAACACCTCTTTGGAGGTTATCCTAAAATCCAGTTCATTGAACGAGTGGCTTAATTCCATGTTTTTGAGTATCTTGTCAATTTCATTAATTCTAGATTTATATTTATCTGGTATTTTATTAAATGATTTAAAGTAGGTATACATACATTTGTATTTACTGTTTTTTCTGGACCCTCCTTTTTATCTTATCATCTTTGAGTGACTTGATTAAATTCCAGTATTTTTTTGGATTATCTTCATCTTCCCTTAACCCATCAAGACTGTCCAATATTTTTTGTTTAAATTCTCTCTTTTTTCGTTTACGTGATTTATTGTATTCTCTATAGCATTTGTAGTATGACCCCCTTACAATCCCTTTAGAAATGAGTATCTCCCGTTTTGTTTTTAAGTCAGCATCAAAGAAGTTTTTATTTTTACGCTTTTTTTGTTTAACAGACTTTTTAAAGACTGTTGCTTTATTTGTAGCATTAGCTATTATTTCATGACATATATTAACAGCATTCTCAATGCCCTCAGATGTATTATCAAAACTTTTGTCGAGAAAAGTTTTCATACTGTATTTTGCATCAGCGTGTGTTTGTGCATCACATAATTTTTGACCAGCCTTGGTTGACCAAATGTATTAACCTGGGAATGTCGTTTCATTCTGATTCAGATCTTGTCTCTCAACAGAATAACTTGCTAATATTCCAAATGAAAGTTTACAATGACAGTCTGGCAGAGTAGAAATAAAATCAGAAACTTGAAAGTATAATGTGGTGTTTAACAAATCTTCTGACATGATAACGTAATCAACTACACTTGAACCTGTTGGTTTGATACAAGTAAATTTACCAGAGGAATCACCCCATATTCTACCGTTCACAATACGCAATTTGGAAGAGATACATAAATCCAGAAGCTGTTTACCTCTACTATCAACTTTACAATCATTACTACATCTTATTTGTTGTATAATATCATAATTATAATTATCGTACATTGGTATATGTTCATCACTTGAATCATCTTGTATAAAATCTGGTTCTGACCCTGTCCTGGCATTTAAATCCCCACATAATATAATATGGCCTTTATTATTAAATTTTGTGGCTATATCTTTTTCAATATTTTCTAAAATGTCATCTTCTGATTGACTTGCATAATATGAGTTGCTAGGTATAATATAAGCCAAACAAAGAAATAAATCCTTTTTTAAGTTGAAATAAAATTTGTCAAATTTTAACCATTGATAATCTTTGCTTGTATTTTGTAAAATTTTAATACCATTGCGAATATCATTCTTTATCAATATACCTAGACCACCATAGAATCTTGCATTAGTGGATTGTGGTCTACATACTGGATAGTACCTATAACCGTCAATATTAACTGAAGTGTTATGACCAAGATGTGTTTCAGTTAACAAAATCACTTCATATTTTACTATTTCTTGTATAAATAAAGGGTCTGAAGTTTTATCAAAATTTTTGATATTAATCCACCAACATTCCAAACACAGAATGATAAATTTGAAAATATGTTATAGTTTGTGTCTTTTTTCTTGGTCATGTTTTCCTTTATTAATTTATACAAGTAACTATACTTATAAAGTTTACCCTTTTGGAACAATAAATTCTCTACTTTTAGTAATAAAAATAAGTGTGTACAGATGTATGACTAAAAACTAAGTTGTACTAAAAAAAAAAATAAAAAAAATTTTAATGCGATATTCTAAATTTGCCAATGTTAAAAAACAACAAAAAAACTAACAATATTAAACGAAATATCCCTTTCCCTCTACAAGTCCTTTTTTGGTAAAAAAAAAAAAAAAAATTCTTTTCAAAATTACTATTTGAGTGTAACAAAATAATATTGAGAGCTAATATGTTGTTGATTGGATTATGTGAGATTTACTGAAATGTGAAATAAAAAGGTCGTGAATAAATGGTGTACAAACTATTTAACATCAGTTATCAATTTGCAATACCAAATATTCAAATTAACGCAATTGTTTTAAGATATGACAGCAGACAACAACGGACAAGGTCTCTGACTTGGGATATACATATGTGTATATGGGTATAAGACATTCAGAATAATGACAGACTAAGAATATCAATTTTTACGTCGAACTATAAATCCGCAAAAATAGAAACAAAGTTAAAGAATAACAACAGGTATATTAACATATTTATCAATTAAAAAAACATAAGCACCTACAACAATTTTTTTTAACAGTAAAAGTGTCTTACACAAATGTATTTTTTGACAGTAACCGTAGATAAAATGCAATTAAAAATTAACGGAGATCTTTCTCTTAATCCTATTATTGCATTTGACAACATATCGATTTAAGTTTGCAATCTCAGTGAGAGCATCGAATAACGTTTTTTCTTTACAAATTTCGTCGTTTCAGAAGCTATGATATTTACCTTTAAAGTAGCATTAAGATCAATAGGGATCTTCCTCTAAAAATGTGTGGACATTTTTGCAAATAAAATTGCAATACAACATATGGAATTTGAGTAAACATCCGTTAACGAAAATGAATGACTTACTGAAGGACTAAATGACTGCCAGGAAAATATTTACTCACTTCTTCGTAGGTTAGATTATCATTTTTTCTATTAAACTAGAAGACAAATTTGAAGGCATATACCTTATCCTGCTCGCTTTACTAATAAATTAACAAAAAATCGTAGATGCGGAATATTACGTTTTATAAGATTTATGTATTTGTATGATTAATACATAATATATATTAATCATGTTTATATCTATACAATGACGAATCTACATTATCTCTATCTCTGCCGTACATAGTCTTCATTTTAATCCGAGACGACACTGCAATGATATTTGTAAATTAAAGCAGATGCGCTAATGATTCGCAGTTTTTAATTTCAATCCCTAAATTATTTTGTTTCTGTCTGTCATACCTTTTTGTTATCAACTTCTATCTCTCTCGTGATATATGCAGCTCGTTCCTTTTCTGTTAGTAGGGTGAGAACAAGATTACCATAAGCGATCGGCTTTCCTCCCTCTGGCCAGTATCTTTCACATTTCCTCTAAAACAGGTAAACATTATGTCAATGCGAAAATCTCTGATGTTCTCTTGTGAATTTGTGGATTGAAATAAATTGTTTCACTTATATTGTCAGTCTGACGATCATAGAATGAAATCATCATGTCGGGGCCTTTAATAGCATATAATAGTATTGGATTTGCTCATTGTTGAAGGCCGTACAGTGATCTTTACTTGCTTACTTCCACGCCATTAGAACTCTGATTGATATATGCATCATTGACAAACATACCGCATCTCCTTATTTTAATATTGATAGCCATAAGTATGCTTTGATCTCAAATTACATAACATAACGTAATGGCATCATTACAACAATTATTTTTATATCTGACATCTGATTTATTCTGATGTTAATCAACAAATGTTGAGGAAAGAATCATAAATCAATACAACTTATATAAATACGTTAACCTAAGGGTAAAATACCAAAAACTCCTTTCGTTTATTTTAGGTGAAAATTGTAGATCAGCTAAAGTTGACTGTAGATGTATTTAGACACAAATATGCCATTGAAACTCTAAACACAATTACGAACACGATGTGGATAAGTCACCGATCATAGAGTCCCTAATGTACACTTCTACTTTCAATTGTAGATAACGCAATATAAAGGGTAATTTCTCATTCCTCTTAAAAATCACCTAGTAACTCATTTTTTATAATTGTAATCGTATATACGGAACTAAATCATAGGATGTGCGATACACTTCATATAAAGTCTTTTTTAAAAGAAAATCCTTTTTTAAAATATGTTTTGGCCAGGAAAATCATTTATGTAATATGAAACTTCAAATTAAAAAAAAAAGTTAAATGTGTTTTCTATAGTATTACTTGAATGGCTAAGTTTTACAATTGTACATGAACTTTCTTGTGAAAGAAAATTCTTTATAATATCATAATCTTCATAAATGTACTCTATTGAATTATTGTCTTTCCGTACTCTAAGTTGTCAATATTTTCACGTATACATTGACCTAAAATACGAGACCTCTCGTTAGAACGTCGGCTACTGACGGCGCAAGTTCGAGGGCACAACCGTGATGAAAGCATGTAAACAAACTTGAACTGGAAGGTAAATAGTAATAACTAATTCTTAAAGAACACATTAAATATACCAAATCATTTAACAAATGTTAAAGAAAAGTTTAATTAATAAATGGGAACGCATGGAAAATATCCCCCAAAAAATAATATCATGACTCTATCAATTCACTTATGTTTGACGTGCTTCACTTGCTCTGTGTTTTTTCATGTCACCAACCGGTAATTTTCGGCAACAAACTCGAAGGTTAATTAGCTTGCGATCAACAATCGCTGAATGAAATATTATTTGTCGATAATACGTTATAGATTCGTAAAAAAAACGTGCATACAGGACTTAGTTTAGTATATATACATGCATTGGTTCAATAATTTCAATGACATTTTAATTACAAGAAACTCGTTTCATATGACTTTGAGTCTTATTCCTTTGTTATGCAACGCACCTACAGAATCGCAACACTTATATCTATTAACCATGCACTAATAATTCCAATTAACAGATATTCACTAAACGTTGACCAATCGATGTATAAACATTGTTGCAGCCTACAACTGAATATGTATACAAACAGAAAATTTCTAGCAATTATCCGAGCTGTCCTTTATTGAGATTGTAACATCCACACAAATGTTTACATCTAGTAAGGATTACCAAAAGGAAATTCTTTAAAGTTGATATAATGCCGTCAAAGTTGGAGCAAACCAGATAGTTTGGAACTATACTAAAGTAAATTCGAGACTTGAATGACGGAAAGGGAAATAATGCAGAAATTATAACTTACATTTTTTTGTACTTTAATTGAAAAAAAGGAACTAAGAGATGTCGATATCTGTTGTGTTGAGTTTTATTCACAGCAAAATGTTTCAACTTAGGTAGCAAATGCGGGAAACAATATTTTATTACTCATAAGTAGAGAGCTGATATTATTTACGATGAAATTAGTTACATCTTATCCGAGTTTACCCCCAGATTTGTGGTGGGATTTGTGTTGCTCAATCTGAGTGTACTGTGTTCTGTGTTGTGGTTTGTTTTTGTTGTGTTTCTGTTGTTTTTTTTTACCTATGATTGCGATTTGTATAGTCTCTCGTATTTTGCTATACTTAACTGGATATAATAATAGTGAATTATATTTACATTTGTGCCTTCTACCAGATTTGTCAACATTATAATCTTTCTTGTATTATTTTGCCAAATCATTCTCCAGTGGTCACTTATGGTATTCTTTAATGGTCCTGAAACATGTGAATAAGTGTAAAATGTTAATGCAAAACATTTTATGACTACATGATCATGTCATTTCTTAACAAAATAAATAAAACTTTGAGTTCTATAATACGTATAGACTAACTTATATCTTAGAATATTTAATGGTTGATATTGTTGTTTATAAATGAAAAAAAAAAAAAAAAAAAATCGCCAAAATGAGTTAAATTTAGAAAAAATTTATGGAGCCTTAATTTCGATTATGTTTATGAATATGGGTATATTGTGTTGGAAATTTATGGTGTACTATTCACCTGTGTAACTCTAGACACTTATCTGTTGAACTTTTTTTTTATGAATTTGCTAAAATAATTTTTTTTTGTTTTTCGATTGTGTAGCTCTTCATAGTTTTTCGGGGTGCTGTAGCCTTCTGAAGTCAGATCAATGGCATCATTGAACATAAAATTTTATTTTAGAAATATGCATTAGGTTTTTCAAAACTGGTATCGTTCAGGAATTTATAAAAATGCTGAATGCTCTACCCACTACTGGCATCGGCGTGTCTGATGACATACCGGGTATAGATTTTTTAACAGTAGACTCGGAATTTGGTACATGAAATATATTGAAACATGAATTATAACTATCATACCTTGAGATGCTATATAACACTTTTCCTTTTCGAAACCCTGAAATGAAAAGATGCTGACATAAAGAGTTTCCACAAAATGTATTTGATAAAAAATAAGATGTTGTATAATGACAAATGAGATAACTATCAACGAAAAGTTCAATTGATGTGGAGGTAAACAATTATCATATATCATCGTTTGGACTACGACAATAAGCTAAATTGATACCGTAAAATATTTTATAAAAGGCTTCGAATGTAAAACAATTTAAACGAAAAATACAACGGCCTGATATTTATAACAAAAACAAAAATTAAAATAAGACAGACAGAAACGAACGACAACCACGGAATTGCAGACGAGAGATAGGAATATAAAGAATATAACCGGGTTAAACCTGTTTATCTCAACCGTCCCCTAAATATTAGACAGTGGTGTAATAGCTTTAAGATTGAATAACTTTTTTTCAAACGTTTAGCCTTGATCATCACTGCGCATCCATTCATTCTCATAATGCACTGTTGCCACAGTAAAACTGGTACCGTTAATGTTATTACTACTAATAGTTCAAGACCTCAGCTGGTAATCAAGAACTATTTGTCCCCGCGGGTAAGATATTGTTTGTAGAAATTGCTGTCATAAAGTTAAGGATTTTGTTTGTGAAAGCTCTATTTGATGAGCATATTCAAATAAATGTTACCAAAACATTCCTTTCAGTTAAACTGATAACTTATATATTACTATCAATATATCTTCGTTTTGAAGAGAGTAAGTAAAAATATATCCCAAAAGCCATTTGTAGATGGTAGGTTGACGCTCTGATAGCATATCATATATGAATGGGGCGCTTGTTACGATTCAGAAAAAAAACCAACCTTACTTTGTTGTTTCAGTTAATAGTAAAAGCGAAAAAAAGAAAGAAATAATAATTCGCTATTAATATCGACTTGGGTGTAATTATGTCAAAATTAAGCTAACAAACATCGCTGATATAGTATATTCTGTGCAATGCAAAAAATCTGACCTCCTTTAGGTCCGTATGCATGCAAACTTTAAATGACCCTAAACTGCAGATGAGTTATGCATATGCTCATAGATATAGGAAGATGTGGTGTGAGTGCCAATGAGACAACTCTCCATCCAAATAACAATTTATAAAAGTAAACCATTATAGGTCAATGTACGGCCTTCAACACGGAGCCTTGGCTCACACCGAACAACAAGCTATAAAGGGCCCCAAAAGTACTAGTGTAAAACCATTCAAACGGTAAAACCAACGGTCTAGTCTATATAAAAAACGAGAAACGAGAAACACGTATAAATTACATAAACAAACGACAACTACTGTACATCAGATTCCTGACTTAGGACAGGTGCAAACATTTGCAGCGGGATTAAACGTTTTAATGGTACCAAACCTTCTCCCTTTTTCTGAAACAATAGTATAACATCACAACATAGAAAAACACACGATAAAACATCAATTGGAAGGCTTAACTCAATCAAAAACGTAAATTAACACACTATGAACGATGTTTAGTAATTGAAAAGAAAAGAATGTCAAAATTGAAAAGTAAAACAATGTTGCCACCAGGAAGGACCGCAACAAATCATTCTGATAAAATAAGACCATGAATTTTTAATCTATGTCCTGATTTCCAAAAGACCTAAGAAATTGTCTTTATTATTGAATGCGATGGTCTGTTTATTCTTATTCACATTCATATTACTATGTATGTGCAAAAGGGGTCACATGACAATATTCGGAGTTCATCTCGAGTTCATCTCGATGGTTAGTTAGTTGGTGTGTATTAACAAAATAAGCACGAAATACTGATACATTATTACGATTTTATGCATTGCATATTGCTTATTGTTCACTAAGGAACATTTTGTAATATACGTATATATTACAGTTCACAAATGTGTCGAGTTTTGTGATTGGATAACAACACGGAGATGTCAGTATATATTCAGGAAACTGCCGGGGTATATATGACGTTTTTTACCCTAATTGGAACCTCAACAACGTCTTTATAATGGACGTTACTATGTGACGTAGGCTTAAGCTATACAGAACACTTAAAGAACGTCAGAGGATCACAGAGGGAAAATAAAGACGTGTATCCATCAATAATACGTTTTTAATTCAAAATCACGCGATTTACAAATCAAATATTTAATAATTGTCTTAAAGTGTTATTACAAATGATTCCATACACGATAGAATTATTTTCACAGCAAAATAAAAAAAAAAAATGTTTGTGTATGCAGAACATATATATATATATACTGCATGGTGAATGTTTAACAAATATCTGGTACTGTCAAACATTAAGGCAGGGGTAATCCGTAATATATGTATAATTCAGGTTTCAGACAGGGTATTTAATGTGACATTCCCGGCTTAGAGTTTATATCCCCTTCGCCTTCGGCTCAGGGAATATAAACTCTTAAGCCTGGATTGTCACATTATATACCCTGTCTGAGACCTGAATAACATATAATATTGTAGTATGTTATAAATCAAATTAACGATTTTGAGTCAATTTGGAGGTAATGAAATTAGCAGTTAATGACCTTTAACGAAATTACATATTAAATGATTGAAAGATGGTATTAACGAAAGTTTGCTATATTACAGTGTGAAACAAGAAAAACAACGTTATTTTGTTCACTTTCTGTTTTGAACACATGTTTCGTTTGAAATGAGCTCAGGATCGCGGATTATTGATCTGCTTGTTTAATTTTGATTTACGCCGTTTGGGTTACTTTGTATATGCTATTTCAGTTTTTTTACTATCCAAAATTTACATGTTATGCTCTTTAAACTTTTTCTCAAGCGTATCTTATTAACATGTTTTGTATGCAAGGGAATCTTTTATGTATTAAGCATTATATATACTTATGACGGAGTATAGGTTCCCGAAGGTAATATCTGCCCAATAGCAAATGTTTCGGTATTAGATTGATTTAATAAATACATCGTTTTTAATTCCATTATAATATACTGATATTATGCTAAAGCTAATTAAAGATTTTAAATGTCTTACTTAAATTTGACCTTAGACGTTTTTTATGTTTTGTTTCGGACTTTTGTTTTTTGTCCTTCAACGTGTTGTATTCATACAGATGCTATGTTTTGTGGCTGCAGGATAAATAATCTCATTCCGTGAAATGTTTTTTTCAATTATGTAAAAGCCACCCAAGAATAGAATTATTGGTTTCGTCCATTTCATTAATCAACAGTATTTTCACTTATTTGTTTGTGTACTTACGTTTAAAATTCGAAAATTTGGGTTGTATTTAAAAAGTAGTTGACATGTTATATTGAAATTATGAATCATAAATATAAATTTGAAACAACTAGTTGAATTCCCCATGTATAATGCTTTAAACAAAATGTTTTGAGCTATCTTCTTTGAAATCAACATCTTCATTATGCAAGTTTCGACTATATGACAAACAATTGTCTGAATTGATGTCACGTGGTGCTGCTTAATTACCACTACACACTTTCATTGTTTAAAGTTTTACTTTGCAAATTCAAAATGTTAATAACATTAATATTTCATTTTGAAGATCTTTAATCATAAGAATTGATTTTTTCTTAAATTCCGCGCCTCATGCAAAATGTGAAGGTCGTTTTCTTACATAAACATAAAAAAAAAATTAAAGAAGAAAGTGTATGAGGACACGAATGTCCCCGCTCAAGCTTTGCAATTTTCCAAGTTAAAAACGGGCATATTTCAGAACGATAAATAACTCACAACCCAAATACAAACTATGTCTGGGTCTATTAGTTCTTAGCATTGTGTATGAGTTTCATAAATTTTGGATGAAGCAAACTTAAAGTTAAGGTGGGGAAACAGAACTTTGACAGACGGACGGAAGGACTGTCAAGGGTAACACTGAATGCCCCCGTTTCCTACGGCGGGGGCAACAAAACATTATTTAATTCGATATCACATGATTACATTTTAGACAGATATTTTATTTTACCTAATCCTTATTGCGCACGTGGTTATAAAATGAAACATGTTTACTTACATCTACATAGTTTGCATTTATATAATCTGAAGACGTTCCATGACCTGGTTCCAACACAACCCGTGTATGGTCGTCTACAAGAAAATCATGTTTACTGCAGTATAGCCGTGACTGTACAATTACCAAAAAAATTTCCACATGGAGGTTAGAAAATTTTCTATATTCGTCTTTATTACGATATCCATGCTTTTGTAAGATATAAAAGTTTGGACATATGAGTTTATTTAAACGTACGCATACCAAAAGATAAATTTACAAGCTTAAAAATTTTTGAAGATCTCACAAATACTTACATGGAAATGTTGTTTTAAATCTGTTCTTTTGAAGATTTTCTTTTTGCTGAGCCTTTGTAGTTGGGTGTGTATTTCCATACGGTATTTTCTAAGATGTAAACATTAAAAAGGGTTAAACAAACATACATGATGGAATTTTAGAAAAAAAAGGGATTTAAATTATATGTAAAATGTATTTTGAGTGACAAAAGAAGCAAGATTTCGGTCTGAAACGGTCATTGTGGTCTAATCAAGTACTAATCGACTGTATTTCATGAATAAAACAGATGATTTATTTTCTGTATGAGTAAACAATTAAAACATCAATTTTGATAGTAATCATGATAAAAATCCACCTTGATACATTAAGTTATAGTCGGTAATTTTCCACAAATTGAAAGTCGTTTAATTAGCACAACCGATACAGCAACTTATATGTCATAATATAACTAGTAATATGCAAGTAAATATATATACATACATCAAATTTCGATCGTGAAGCATTTAATAACACTACTCCTTACCTTATATTCATCTTCTAACACTTCATTCAGATGTCTTTTGGAAATATAATCCTTCAGCTCATTGACTTTTATACTGCCATGGTCCATGTTCCTGTCGTTACGCTCTCCATCTGTTGGTGGGTTCGATGTCATCAGAATTGAAGTTGAGGCTTCATCCTCACTCGGTTCTGTAGATGAAACCCTTCCTATATATTCATGTACATTTACCCTTGTGCTTTTGTTTTTGGAAAGATTCCATACATAAATTCAGTTTTTAAAGCATGAGAAAAAACTAAAAGGGCAAGCTTATTTCACAAACAGAAGATGATATTTTGCATGTAAATTTGAAATTTGCAGAGATCCAGAATTGAAATAATTACTGTAACAAATAAATGTTATCAACCACAGACCTCTGTATGACCTTTATTACAATTGGAAGGGGTAAACATATTATAAAAGTGATAGTTCTATGATGTGTTTGTATTTATATGGAAGTGGGTTGCCATATTGAATAAAAAACTAATAAACCTATTATTTGTTGAAACATATGCTTGTACAAGGCAACATAACACTGCCATCTGTAACTGTCATCTTTCAAGAGCATCTGGATAGTTTACAAGACGTGGAGATTTATTTACTAAATCTGATATCCTTGGACAAAAAAAAAAAAAAAAACAAGACCAAACTATATTTAAATTAATAAACGATAGTACATCCAAATGTTAAGAGCATGGTTTCTGTATTATAGTTAGATAATACCGGACATTTGGAAGTCCGGCCATAGTAAAGGACACAGAGATATTCGATGGCAAAACATTGCCGTTTTGTTATAACGTTCAGTTTCACATTTTATGGATGATAACAGTACCCTTAATTAATCGTTTATATCATATGTACTCTGACTTAAAGTAATCGAAAATGAATTATCATAAAGTAAACATTCAAACAGTATCCTAGATTCATTTATTTCAATTAAAAACTATTTCAGTAAGACGAATTAGTACCTGGTCTGTACTGAACGGCCTGTTCATCCGTTATTTGTTTTGTGTTCACTTTCCGTCCATTTGCGTCTTTCTGATTTGAATTTCGTCTTCTTTGTAACATAAAAAATACATGTTTAACAATTTGAATTATAGGTAAAATTAACAAACAAAAAGTGAAAACTGCGAGCACCCTTAGAACTGTACTTAATGTCTGTTTTGTTGTTAGGGCTGAGGGATGAATATATACCCTGCCACGTCCTGTCTGTGTTTTTGTTTGATGTTTTTGTTTGTATCGATCTGATGAGTTAATATTTTGTTCACATGTTGTGCTGTTACACCACTGTCCCAGGTTAGTGGGAGGGTTGAACGCTCACATTCTTTATGTGCCTGTCCCAATAAAGGCAACAGTAGCATACCGCTGTTTAAGGTCATAAATCGATTGAGACAAAACAAATCCGGGTTACAAACTAAAACCGAGGGAAACACATCAACTATAAGAGGAAAACAACGGAACAACAGAAACAAACGCTTACATACATAGAAACGGACTATTTGATAACAACTGCCATATTCCTGACTTGGTAAAGGACATTTTAAGAAAAAATGGTGGGTTGAACCTGGTTTCATGGCTAGCCAAACCTCCCGCTTATAGGACAATGTTAAAAATATCGCTAAAATGACAACACTACGTGACAGGAATACAGTACAAACAAACGCAAGAAAACTCAGCGCAGAGAAACGCATGAATAAATAATATAATAGTACATTTCAACACGTAAACCACAGAATAACAACGGACATCTTCTTTTAACAACAGCACAGTACACCACAAACACTGACGTATTTTTGTGACGTATAAATAATCTTGAAATTCATACAATTATATGAAACGAGATCCAAACATTTACAATTATTTTCACAATACTAGTCTAAATAATTATCATGATTATAACGGTCTTGAAAGGCTATTTTGAATTAATACAGTGACGACGTCATAGTTATTTGGACTAACACAATACTTTATCCACGGAAAATAGAAAATAACTCGACCATACAGACAAACAAGACATATGTGAAATGTACAGAATTCAAATCACAAACGATAAGACATAACACAATATCCAACCGAACCCACTAAAGAAATATAACTAAATACATGAATGTTGGATGTATAAATACCGAGACACGTCGTATAGCAATGCAAATTCACACTCGACAAAACAGTCATATTCGGGAATAGGTCACGTTCGGTACTTAGCAGACCGACGACATAGATGTTAAACCACAATTTAAGACGTGGTAAAAATGTCGTTAGTCAGTTTAGACACAGATACATCGTATAGATCAACAAATTCGTGAAGGTGTCCATAAAATGTGCGGAGTGTCATTTTTAATCTTTCCTCCTCATAACTCTGTTGGGGCAGTTTCTGCGTAAGGAGCACACTCCTGTATATGAAGTCCGTATAGTGAGAACATGCAAGTCAGGAGCCTGTAGTTCAGTGGTTGTCGTTGGTTCACGTCTGTCATATATGTTTTTTTCGTAAATTGTTTTGTATAAATTAGGCAGTTAGTTTTCTCATGTGTATTGTCTCATGTTGAATTTCATGTTAGTGCCTTTTATAGCCGACTTTACTTCACTGCTGAAAGCCGTTCGGTTGCCTATAATTGCTTACATCCACTTCGTTTGAACATTGGTGGATAGTTGTCTCATTGGCAATCATACCACATCTCCTTATTTTTATATAACTGAATGATTATATCTGTGTTGAAAATGCATTGAATAATTTCTTTTTCTTGTTGTTTGTCACAAAAATAAATGATAGAATTACAGATTGGGCCCCAATATTCGGAAGAAAAATTCACATTAATATTGCATTAATCTGAGTTATTTGATACACAATGTACTTATATAACCAAATGCTTTACCGTCGGAGCACAATGCAAATGATAAATACAGCAACAAATACAACTATTGCTCCTATTCCACCACCAACAATTGGGACAATTGGGACTAAACCATCACTAGTCTTCTCTTGATCTAACGATGATAAATACTAAGTTATTGAAGCTTGGTATAAAAATATCAAAAGTTAAACTTAGATATAAATTATTTATCTGTAGTAAATAAATAGTATTGACAAAAGATCTGTCTTTGTAAGTCTATGATGACTTTATTTGTACCTTTTCAAAACATCTAAGTCTTGAGATCACGAGTCCGTGTGCTAAACAATAGATGCATAATACTTTTTGAGTCGTTGAGTTGATTTTTTTATTGACGTGCATTACTTTAAAGCATATCTCCTTTTATAGTCTTTTCATTACTTAGTAAATAAAACATCTGCAGTCTTTAATATTTTACCTTTTATTTTGAGCAGGATCTTGCTACTGTACCCGGTTCCTACTTCATTGACTACGGCACACACATAAATGCCTGAATCTAATTGATGTGTGTGAAAAATTGTTAAAGATGGTTCCTTAATTGTACTTCCGTTATATTTTGAAACTGATACATTCAGATTTTCACCATCTTTTTTCCAAAATACCATGGAAGGTTCAGGGTATGACTCGTGGACACATTTTAGTTGAATAGTATCACCAGTAAAAGCTTGGATGTTATCTGATGATTGATATATTAATGGAGTATCTGTGAAAAAGCAACGGAAACTAATGTTTATCACTTTGTTATACAAGCTTAGTACCCTACTTTGTTTTATGAACATACATGAACTTAGATTTTAGATACAAAACAACTTCCATCATTCATTTCTAATTTTTTTATTTTTGTGGAATGACTGTAAAGATAAAAAAAATTGTTTCGTGAAAACATCCTTATGCAACATGTTTGTTACTAATATATGATTTAATCATTTAGAATAAAACAACATTTGTCACCCCCAGTTTCTGGTTGGGTTCGAGTTGCTCAGTCGTTAGTTTTCTATGTTGTGTTTTGTATGTTATAGTTTGTCTGTTTGTCTTTTTCTTTTTTAGCCATGGCGTTGTCAGTTTATTTTTCGACTTATGAGTTTGAATGTCACTCTGGTATCTTTCGCCTCTCTTTTAAGAGTCACTTAATTACCTTTCACACACAGTTGAATTGCTTTCTTGCTGGTCACTTTTACAAGATCGTAAGAGGTTTCACATGTGTAGTTCCCCGAGTGGTACCTGGTTACATTTGAGATCGTTAGTGATGGCGTGTTTAAAGTACCTCCACTGTATTCCACACTACTGGTCGTATCAATGATCTGGTTGTTTCGACGCCATGCTACACTATTACCACCAGTGACAGCACATGGTAACGTAACAGTTTCATTTGCCCTTATATACAGGTTTACTGGCTCATAAACGTATACAGCTGAAATATGTATCAAGTAAATAGTACTAGTTAGTAAGTTTCCAAACAATATCAACATAACTTGATATAATGCATTTAAGCATGACAACATATAATTTGAGTTGAAAATTGACAAATGTTTACTGTTGCCGTTGGATTTTAACTTGTAAGGGTTGACTATTTCATTTTATTTATTAATTAGGTTTTTCCACTTTTTCCTTTTGCTTTTGTTCTGATTATTTTTCTTCCGCCTAATTTGTTTTCTTACGCAATATTATTGTTTCACAAGATGTCGCTTTGGTATATGATATCGAACAGTTTATACGCTTTTAAAACTGACTCTGTTTAACCGAACACTTTTTCTTGTGAGAGTTATCTTCCGAAAACTGTTTTTCTTATGTCCACAACTCCTTCACAACCGTAAAAGATGACGACAAATTTATTTTACGAAATTGCTCGTTATATCTTCAGGATTAAGATGATCATTTGGACCGAAGCTATCCGGAGACTCCATATGAGAGTTATTCCCCTTATGCATTTGATATAAGTGATATGCATTCATACGTGATAGAGACCTAGGTTCTTTTGATTTGAG
Source organism: Mytilus coruscus (assembly GCA_017311375.1). Lineage (NCBI taxonomy): Eukaryota > Metazoa > Mollusca > Bivalvia > Mytilida > Mytilidae > Mytilus > Mytilus coruscus. The sequence continues at coordinate 78,923,123 of CM029604.1, forward strand.
GTTATTCGTCCAAAAAAAAAAAAAGAAAAAGAAAGAGAATAAGGTCAAGGTCATAGGTCAAGGTCATATTCTAAATTTTGATTTTGGCTTATTTTCACTTCTTTTCAAAAACCGTATAAGATATCGACAACATATTTTTACTAAATTGTTAGTTGCGACATGTCGTAACATACATTTTGATTAAAGGGTACGTTGACATTTAATGGGATTTTTCTCCCTCTTATATTTTATATTACACATGTGGTGATATTCTAACTTTAAACCACACCCAAAGGTTAATTTTTGAAAATCAATAAACGTTCAATTGGTAGTTGATTTTTCTTCTTTTTATTGTAACAGTATTAGAAAGAAGACAGAAAATCTTCTGATTTCGGGAAAGTCAATGTGACTTAACAGGTTTAATTATGTCTACTTACAAAGAACTTTCAGTTCAACAACATCTTCAGAATTTTCAATTTCATTTTTCAATTTACATGTGTAATATCCGGCATCATTTTTGTCAATTTTTTTGAGAGTCAGTGACGGTTCAGATAGTGTGCCACCACTGTATTTTCCCATCCTATACGGCCTCAGTATTGTTGAACTTTTTAACCAGTATAGATCTTTATTTGAAGGTTCGGTCTTTATAAGACATTCCAGAACGATATCTTGTCCTTTTATGGCGACATAATATTCTTTCAATATGTTTGCCTGAGTTATATCTACAAAGTTATGATCAATGGTAAAAGAGTCAAATAATTTCCTGATATGATATTTATATTCTAATCTAACACACAGAAACTATAATGTCCTGATGGGATCGTGTTAAATCTAAAAACAAAAACCATTTACTATGATTACACTACATCTTTAAAAATCTAAAACTGACCATATATGTAGTTTAGTATGAAAATTACAAAATTACATGATGGTATAAATTAAATCAGTAAATTTGTTACTCAGAATGGATTGTATTATACAAATGACAGCAACATTGGTGCACAATCACTACACAATTTTGTCCGCATTGATTTAGAGTGCCAGCATTTCCTCTTCTTATTCAAAATATTTAGCCGCTTCTAAAAATCAGTAGTTTCATATATCAGGATGGTTTGTATAACAAAAATATTTGACCACATCATCCAAAACTGACCATATGTATACTTTAGCATGAAAATTATATTTGGTGGTATAACTTAAATCAGTGAATGTGTTACTCAGAATGGATCGTATTATACAAATGACAGCAGTATTGGTACACAATGACTACAAAATTTTGTCCGCATGAATTTAGAGTGCCAGCATTTCCTTTTGTATCCAAAACACTGAGCCGTCACTAAAATCATAGTTTTCATATCTCAGGATGGATTGTACAACAAAATAGTTGACAACATCATCCAAAACTGACCATAAGTTTCTTTAGTATGAAAAGTACTCCGCAATATATATTGATTCAGTTATTTGTTTTACTCAGGACTGATTGTATAGCATTAACATAAATATATTTATATATATATAAACTATACTCACTTCCGGTGATCAGCGTGGTAGTTGCACTTGATGTACCTTCTGTATTATTTGCATTACATGTATATACACCACTGTCGGAATCCTTTACACTTGTAATGCGGAGATTAGGGGATAGTTTGTTTCCGCCACTGTATCTTTGTGTATCGGTGATAACTTGTGTTTGGTTATCAGTCCACCATAACTCTGTTACTGCGGGGTTACTTTGAATATTGCATACAAATGTGACTGTTGTTCCGATTTGAACAAAGTGAGATTGATGAGATATTGAAACCTGTGGTATACCTGACGAAACATACAGAGATTGAAAATGATGTTTCGAAGAAATTGAATATCAATAAAACCTTTTCGTATACGTTGAAGTATGAAAATTGCAGTGATATAATTCACGAAAATAAAATACATTAAGGAAAACAAACTAAAAATAATATAGTTGTAAACTTCTGTGTTATTTGGTCGCTAGTGAGAGTTGTCTCATATGCAATCATACCACATCTTCATTTTTTATAGCTACAGATACCTTTTGTGATTTTCCTGACAGAGTTTTATTCTATAGCAGATCTTTTAGAGATGATAATTGTAAAAATAAAGCTGTCATATGGAACAAATAAAGCAATTCATACTTGACAGGAAAAACATACATAGACTAGACCGTTGGTTTTACCGTTTGAATGGTTTTACACTAGTACTTTTGGGGCCCTTTATAGCTTGTTGTTCGGTGTGAGCCAAGGCTCCGTGTTGAAGGCCGTACATTGACCTATAATGGTTTACTTTTATAAATTGTTATTTGGATGGAGAGTTGTCTCATTGGCACTCACACCACATCTTCCTATATCTATATATTCAAAATTTTAACAGAACTGTTAAGATATATGCACTCAAATCCTGCAAAATTCAACAATGTTGCGTTCAATAATAATCAATACGCAATATTGAACGCAACTTTCGTTTCTGTACAAGAAAACAAAGTCATTAAAAGGTTAGCATAGGATATCTGAGTACCAATATATTTAGTTTTAATATCGATAGGATGTTATTGTAATTTATATCTGCATCTGAAATGAATGATTTCAACCAAAGTTAATTAAATATTTTCAACAAAAGAGTTCACTTTTAAACCAAGTATATTTGTTTAAATACATTTGCTAAAAATTAATCGTGTCCGATTCTGAAAAGATTGCAAAAACGTTCAGTGGTATATAAACATAGACCACTATTTTTTGGTCGTTTCTGTAGATAATAATTGTAGAAAGGTCATCCATTTTCAGGTCGCATGCAAGTGATACCTGATAACTTGACAAGCAGACGTACAGCATTGGAGCAATGCACTAGGATTAAAATCATTTAAAAGGTTTTCACCAATTAACAGCAGATGGCTTGCAACATTCTGAGGCCTCGATTTCGCCTTTTACAAACGAGACGATTTTGATTTTGAAATTATCAATTTCCCCACCTTAGAAGCAATATATCAACTTCATTTGCATATTGGATATACATTTCACAACTCATTCGATATTCAAGAGCTTGCAGCTGCTTCTCAGACTTTGTAAAACGTCACCAGTGTCTGAGCAGAAAGTTAATGAACAAGGGTTATATCAAAGATCGTCTTGTCCTTTTCTATAAAGTTCATCGAAAGATACCAAGACCTTGTTGATAAATATTCCGTACCAACTTCACAAATAATACACGATGGTCTTGAAGTATAGATTCTAGTTACTGACGTTGTTTATCATCTAAATAACGTGCTATAGTGTTCTTTATTTGTCTTTGTTAATTATCACTTTTAATGTTAAGTCTATGTTTGGTAATATTTATTTGACGTGGCTCGGTACTTATACATCCGTCGTTGTGTTATTGTACTATGGTAATTTGTTGTATTCTTGTCTTTCGTTTTTGCTTATGTGCTTTGTCTATATGCCTTTTGTTTTCTTTGTTGATTTCCTTGTTTGTTTTTATTGTAATTACGATAATAACACAATGTTGACTGCTGTACCCATATTTTGACATTTTACCTATTATGTCTGTTTGTTTTGTTCACACATTGTTGTCAATATAATGGAATTTTATACGACTGTCATACAACTGATAGGTTTAGCTAGCTATAAAACCAAGTTTAATCCACCATTTTCTACTTAAGTAAATGCCTGTTCCAAGTCAGAATATGACAGTTGTTATCCATTCGTTTGAGGTGTTTGAGCTTTTGATTTTGCCGTTTGATTAGGGACTTTCCGTTTTGAATTTTCCTCGAGTTTGGTTTTATTGTTATTTTCCTTTTCGTATTAACTCAAAGCATATACAGATACTACTTATATTCCTGATTGACATAGATGTTAAACTATCTTTGACATTTTGCTTACTGATAATGATGTCATCTTTCATTTGTAGTTTGTGGCAGGCATATTTTGAGCCCATTTGAGCGCTCACAAACATATTTAATCCTACCACATTCTTTACGAGGCAGTCCCAAGTCAGGATCCTGTAGTACAGTGGTTGTCGTTGGTTCATGTCTGTCATATTTGTTTTTGGTAAATTGTTTTGTTATGATTTAGGCCGTTAGTTTTCGTTTGCTTTGTTTCATATACTTTTCTCATCACTTGACGTCCGTCGTCCGTCGTCGTCCGTCGTCGTCGTTAACTTTGACAAAATCTTCTCCTCTTAAACTTCTAGGCCAAATTAAATCAAACTTAACCACAATCATCATTGGGGTATCTATTTTTAAAATGTGTTCGATGACCTCGCCTGCCAACCAAGATGGTTGACACGGCTAAAAATAGAACATGGGGCAAATGCAGGTTTTCTATATCATTGTGAAAACTGTTATAAATAGAGAAATCAGACATGAGCAGAAATGTTCAGAATGTTGAGCTCTACCAACTGTCCATATGCGCCAAAACTGTCAGATGACTTCTATTTGGAGTTATTTTCCTTAAATGACAATTTTGTTTATTTTTATTTTGCCTATTATCTTCAAAACTAAAATAGATAGAGAGTAACTTTAAATTGCAAAACGATCAGCAAGACAAGTTCCACAAATAAATAGGCATGGTGGAAATCGTCAGTCGACTCCTTATGAGAGTTATTGCCCTTTGATGAGGATTTTTACCATGTTTTTGGCGTTTTGCCTTATATCTTAAAAATATAATAGATAGATAGAAACTTTAATAGGCAAAATGATCAGAAAGACAAGATTTACAACTAAGACAAATGAAGGAAATCATTTGACGACTCCTTATTGTAGTAATTGCCCTTTTATGACGATTTTTACTATTTTTTCCTTATTTGATAAAAATCATAATAGATAAATAGACACTTTAAATCACAAAATGATCAGCAAGGCAAGACCTACTAACAAGTCTAATTTTGCCGTTATAGTTAGTAGACTGTCACTAGGAGTGATTGTCCTTAAATGAGGATTTTTATACCCTTTTGTGTTTTGAGCAAAACTAAGGAATATAGAGAGAAACTAAACAGATTAAATGATCAGCAATACAATATCAACAAAACAGAGATTTTGTCATGAATTCTATTCTCGTCTACAATGTTGGAGAATGTCCTTTGTTGAATATGCGCATAGACCAAGATGAGCGACACAGGCTCTTTTGAGCCTTTAGTTTTATGTCGGGGTCTTTTATAGCTTACTTTACGGTAAAGCTTTTTCTCACTGTAGAAGGCCGTTCGTTTTGTCTATAATTGTTTACTACCACTTTATTTCAACTCTGATGTTGTCTCATTGGCAATGATACTACATCTGCTTATTTTACATATGAAGTAGTTAACAAGAATATTACCAAATTGTGGCACTAAATTTAAATTATCATATCTAAAATTGGTGACATCCAAAACGGGCTGATATCACAAAGGAGAGTTGTATAGTTTCTACCAGTGTCTCAAGTGTAGTACGATATTATTACATTCGAAGAAGTTAAGTTTTCCCAACGCAAGTCTTTTCGATCGTTTTGAATATTTAATTTTGTGATTGAATCTGTTTCTCTAATGATTTTTAAACGATATGTTTGCAAACTTTATTTTTTCAATGATCTGAAAAAAGTGTTTTACTATGTAACGTCATCAACTATGGTCGTCTTTTCAGGCTTCAAATTCAGAGGAAAACAACAAAATCGATGTCATAATCGAATAATGACCAACGATGAATTAAGATTAAACGTTAAACGAACCAGAGGTTGATTATGAACAAAAAAAAAAAAAAACAAAAACAAAAATAAATAAATAAATAAATAAAAACAAAACAAAACAAAAACAAAAACATCTGGTCGTGGTAAGTATTTATTGACAAATAATTAAAGAATTAGTTATATTGTTTTATAGATGCTATAAGCTATTAGATAAATAAAAGATGTGATATGATTGTCAATGAGATTACTCTCACAAGAGACCACATGACGTAGAATTTAACAACTATAGGTCACAGTACGGACTTCAACAATGATCAAAAATCATACTGCAGAGTTAGCTATAGAAGGCGGTCATTTCAGAGCCTTTATATTTCAATAACGATATTACTTAATTTTTTTGTTCACCCCAGACTCTCCTAAAACATTTTTCGTCTGTGTTCAATGTCCGTGGTGTTCAATTTTTTAAGAACTTAAACACGAACCATCAGTACAAGTACATTTAGGGGCAAAGGAGGTACTTTAAAAACAAATCTATATCCAAACCTAGAAGATAACAATTATTGCTATTATATAATTAGCACAGGATGGCACTCTCATATCGCACAACCAAATGGACGCCCAACTTTGATAAGAGTTTTCTGTCGGTTAGGAAATGCCTAAATGACAACCATGATTTTAATCTTAATTCAAACCTTCGGGGACGCCATAACGAAGAAAAGAGAACGAACGCCTACATGACACTTTCTACAAATATTAGCAGTATATCTGATATGTTATCTTTAAATGCATAAACATTTCCTATCCTACATGTTATTTACCAATGCATCCTTCCATACCCTTCTGTACTATCCTCACAACTACATTCTCACTGCCAAGGCCTTTTGAAAGTCTTCTAAAATCATTAAAACATGTGTTTATTTGAGCAAAATAGTTAACAAATTATCATTCCTTTTTCTACTTACCATGAACTGTAATCTCTGTGTAATTTCCAGTAGAGGAAATAGGGTAAGTCGGTGATTCACACCTGTAACTGCCATTGTCGTTGTACTGCAAATTTTGTATTTTCAGGTTTGGGAGTTTAATCCAGTATATTTATTTCTGTTATCTGTTATAACATCTCGATTTCCGGATTTTCGCCAGTAAAATGTTCCAACAGTAGTTAACAAATCACATCCAATTGTCAATGTACCAAATAACGTACCTATAAACGAAATAAAACATGATATTTTGTCGTTGTAAGATATATAAAATATTTAAAACATCAATAGAACTACATGTGAATGATACTCTTTGACCCGTCCTCAGCTATCTCCCTTTTAACATGTGAGAAAAGGATTATATATATTCTCGTGAACTGATCACCATTACGTAAATTTTCATCTGTATCCGTGCAGCTGTTTAGGAAAGAGTTGCTCTTACGAGAATCTATAACAATATATAAGAACATTTGAAGTAATTACTTTCAATTATCTCCTCTTTACCATTTACATGATATTATTGTATGTACATCATCATTTAGTGTTCTACAACTATGTAAAAGTTTCATCAATATCCGTGTTTTTCGTTTAGGGAGCAAGACAAACGTACACACGGACATACAGACAGATTTAAAATATTAGTTAAAACATCAAAGGCTATCTGAACCGTGTTCTTTTTTAATGAGTCATTTATAAGTTGGTTGTACTGTGCGGTATATCTTTGTAGATTCCTGTTATTCCTTTTATGTATCATTGCTAACCTTTAAGGCTTAATTATTTTAGTATAATTATATTTTGATGTTAAAATTAAAAAGTGTAAATTTCTCAAATTCCATATCTATCAAATTTAATCATGTTCGACATATGCCATCGCAGGCTTTATGGACATGCTGAAAGTCGAGTTTTATTTGTTCAATTATCAAAGGCCGAGCAAAAGTACAAACATACAATAGCAAACATCTTTTGTGACTTTGTTCTCTTAAACATATATCTTTAGTAGTCAGCGCTTAGAAGATATGATTTATATCATACCTTTTCGAAATTGTCCATTTATAAATCCACGTGTATCTGTACTGATAGATCATTGGCTTTCAAAATTCGGCTTGAGCTTTCCCGATCGAGGTAAATCCAAAATAGCGCTTAGTACACATAATATTTACAAAGCGTTTATTTTCATTTTTATGCCCCATTTATGGGCATTATGTTTTCGGTCTGTGCGTCCGTTCGTTCGTTCGTCCGTCTGTCTGTTGGTTCATTCGTCCTTTTGTCCCGCTTCAGGTTAAAGTTTTTGGTCAAGGTAGTTTTGATGAAGTTGAAGTCCAATCAACTTGTCACTTAGTACACATGTTATGATATGATCTTTCTAATTTTAATGCCAAATTAGAGTTTTGGTCCCAATTTCACGGTCCACTGAACATAGAAAATGATAATGCGAGTGGGGAATCCGTGTACTATGGACACATTCTTGTTATATCATTGTTTCGATACATTTTTACATCATTGTTTTCACTGCTAGATAATGTTTAGTCCCAGAAGATATCATCAGCTCAGTGATTAGTCTTCGGTACTGATTTTCTCATGACATAACATAATATTTGCAAAGCGTTTATTTTCATTTTTAAATCATTATTTCGATACATTTTTATATCATTGTTTTCGCTGCTAGATAATGTTTAGTCCCAGAAGATATCATCAGCTTAGTGTTCAGTCTTCGGTACTGATTTGTCTCATGACATAACTTTCTAAATTTTCCGTTTATAAATTTAGAAAATATAAAGAAACTTAGGTCCTTACTCCCACTAGTTGACAATTGTTGGATTGGACTATCATTTTAGGTCCCTTTTGTTCATAAAGCTCTTCGAGTGTGTCGGTACTTATACATCCTTAGCTTTTAAATATTTACCTATGACCGTTTTTGATAAAGGTCAATCGAGAAAAGCGCTTCGGAAACACGATTATTGACGTCGTAGTTACATAATTTTTGACAAAAGTCACAGACATATTTTAAAATATCAAACAGTTTTCATCAAAAGTCGTGCTACCAAAACTCTTTATCCGATCGTTTGTTTCTCTCGACCATATAAAGAACCAATATTAAGAAACGGTTGCACAATAAGAATCTGTTGGGGAGGTGTATAAAGATATTGGTGACAAATGTAGGTTAAATACCGACCGTGCGAGAGCTGTATAGCCAGTCAAGGTCGTTAAACACTTCCATCATCATTAGGGTTAAATTGGTATTTTGCATCAATCTTAGCTTATGATTGCTTTCCTGTAGTTAAGTTGTGATGATGTGTTTTGCTATTTATTTTCTATGTCATTCATATTTCTACCGATAATAGTATTGTCTATCATTGTCAAAACACTTTCATATTGGGCATTTTAGAGTAAGTGAATTTGCATGAATAGTGTTTGTTTATCATGTTTATGGATTTGATGATTTCTTTAGATAAGACGAGAGACCTACATTTATTTGCTATTGTCTGGTGCGAATTTGCCATGAACAACTCAGCAACGTATTTTATCACGAGTATTTGAGTTGCGCTCATGTTCAAATTCTATAAAACACAGAACATATTTATATAAGTTTTCATTGTCATCCAGAAAGCATCACTGTGACAATATTCTAACGTAAGATGCAGGAAGAAATTAAATGCTTGATCGATTGTCGTTGGTTTGTGTGGCTAATATGTTAATAAAGCAGGTTTTTCTTTGCAATGGGCCACCTAAAGAACCCTAACATAGTCTTTTCACTTTCAAACTTTAAAAGATAGACCGTAAGCAAATGAAACAGTTCGCAATAAAATATTATGCAATACAGGATCTTCAAAAGTGATATGTGTCTGGATTTCCGAGGCTGTTGTTGATTGCTATGTGTCATATGTCTTTTTCGCTTATTGGTTCAGCATAAATCAGCCCATTGGTTCTTCTGTCTGGATTGTTTTACAATTTATAATGTGTTTTATAACTGTTTTATGTTATCGGCATAAATCAATCAAATATATCAGTTTTTCTTTTTCCTCTTTTAATGCTTATAACATTGTATCCAAGTTCCTTTTATAGTAAACTAAACGGTATTAATGTTTATTTTCAATTTGAAGGCCGGAATGATGAGTTGTTGTTTACATCCTTGTCCTTTGGTATTTTATTGATTGGTATAAGTCAACGAATGGCCTTTAACATATATAAGCAATATTTTTTTAATTCAAATCACTCGAAAAGTGACAAAATCCTGAAATTAATAAAACATAATTGAAAACACTTAGTATCATCAAAGTAGATAATCTTTACAATAGATTGAAACATAACGTTGTTATTATCGAATTACAATTATCTATTTATTTTTTCATATATTAATATTAAGTTCCTGGTTGGGAGTTCTTCAATTAGAACGAGTTTAAAAGCAAAGATCTTTTATATTTACCTGTACATACTAAGACTGAACATTTCTCAGTTTCATTTGATAAACCACTGCAACCTCTGTTATCTAATGGCTCACAAGATCGACATTGCTGGCAATTACGATTACGTGATCTCGTCCCGTATCCACAGTTTACAGAGCAAGAGATCCATGACTGCCATGTGGTCCATTCTAAAATGAAGGAATATAGGACGATAAATTGAGAACTAAACAAATTTAAAGATATGAAATTGACGTCGCTGTCCAACATATCGCTTGTACATGTCAGAGGTAAAATACAACTGAAATAAAAAAAGAAGATAAGAACAATAAATTTGGAATTCGATTTAAAGATTGCGAATTGTGATATTTAGATTTTTCTTCTTCTTCTTCTTCTTCTTCTTCTTCTTCTTTAGCCCATCATTTGGTGGATTATCGAACTGGTAAGTGGTGAAGACAAACCAAATCTACAGTGCAGTTAAAACCAGTATGTACAATTGAAATCTCGTAAACAGTTCTTAACACAACTTTGTCTTCTTCAACTCACTCTTGAAAGCGTCGATTGAGTTGCAGGCTACAGTAGTTGATGTCAGGCTGCTCCATAATCTGATGGTATGTGGGAAGAACGAGTGCTGATATAGCTGCGTTCATGTAAATGGAACAAGGAATCTTTGGTTGTGTCCTCTAAATGTTACTGCTGTTGGAATTAAGCAAGATGTTGGTATTGCAACCAGATAGTTGACTTTGCGATACATCATTATGACTTTATTCATAGCTCAGTCTTCTTGTAGGATTGGCCATTGCAGTTGTTGTAAAACGTTTCTAACACAAGTAGTTACCAGTAATTCACCTCGCCGCCCTACGCTGTACCTTTTCCAGTATATGAATGTTGTTGGAAGTGTGGGTCCCATATGGAATATACATTTCCCAACTCATTTGGTATTCAAGAGCTTGAAGCTGCTACTCAGACTTTGTAAAACGTCACTAGTGGCTGAGCAGAAAGTTGATGAACCAGGGATGTGTCAAAAACGTCTCGTCCTTTTTCTTAAAAGATCATCGAAAGATATCAAGACCTTGTTTCTTAATGTTCTGTATCAATTTCACAAATAATACACGATGGTCTTGAAGTATAGATTCTAGTTACTGACGTTGTTTATCATCTTAATAACGTGTTAAAGTATTCTTTATTTGTCTTTGTAAATTATTATTTTACTTTTTAGTCTATTTTTGGTAATATTCATTTGATGTGGCTCTGTACTTATACATCCCGTCATTGTGTTATTGTGCTATGTAAAATTTTGTATTCTTGTCTTTCGTTTTCGCTAATGTGCTTTGTCGATATGCGTTTTGTTTTTCTTTGTTTACATATTTGTTTGTTTTATAATAATTAAGATTATAACACAATGTTGACTGCTGTACCCCATATTTTGACATTTTACCTATTATGTATGTTTGTTTTTGTCCACATTGTTGTCAATATAATGGAATTTTATGCGACTGTCATACAAGTGAGAGGTTTAGCTAGCTATAAAAACAGGTTTAATCCACCATTTTCTACATAAGAAAATGTCTGTCTGTACCAAGTCTGGAATATGACAGTTATTATCCATTCGTTTGATGTGTTTGAGCTTTCGATTTTGCCATTTGATTAGGGACTTTCCGTTTTAAATTTTCCTCAGAGTTCTGTATTCTTGTTATTTTACTTTTTCACTTTTTGGTCTTTTGGAAAATGTTGTTTGTGCTTTATTGAGACCCTCTACCAAGAAATTTGTTTTGCATGCACATGTATAAAATTGCGGTTTTATCCAACGCTATCATAGGTTTGAACGTTGTTTTCAATTTATACTTATTTATATTTTTTCGTTTGGGCTTGTATTATATTTGCCTTCGGGTTTATATGATCCGTTCATTCCTATTTCGACTCTTCAAAATTCAAGAGTCTATCCTAAATTGAGTTAAATTATATGGCCTTCCAAATACCGTTTCGATTCCTAACATCACTGAAGAGACATTAATTGTCGAAATCCGGATATAGTGTACAAATTTTTGCACCTCATGTTTGCGTTGTACCATCTTTTTCGCAAGTTTATTGTTTTCTTTTGGTATAAAATTAATAATAATAAAGATCCATTTTGTTACATCTTGTGATCCGTTTATTTGGCAATCGCCAATGGCAGTCAGAAGGGTTTAAGAACATCCGTTGTTCGACCTGTTAGTCAAATACGTTTTGTTTAAATATACTTTTCACTTTTTGGTCTTTTGGAAAATGTTGTTTGTGCTGTATTTAGACCCCATACCAAGAAATTTGTTTTGCATGCACACGTATAAAATTGCGGTTTTATCCAACGCAATCATAGGTTTGAACGTTGTTTTCAAATTAGACTTATTTATACTTTTCATTTGGGCTTGTATTATATTTGCCTTCGGGTTTATATGATCCGTTCATCCTATTTCGACTCTTCAAAATTCAAGAGTTATCCTAAATTGAGGTAAATTATATGGCCTTCCAAATACCGTTTCGATTCCTAACATCACTGAAGAGACATTAATTGTCGAAATCCGGATATAGTGTACAAATTTTGCACCTCATATTTGCGTTGTACCATCTTTTTCGCAAGTTTATTGTTTTCTTTTGGTATTAGATTAATAATAAAGATCCATTTTGTTACATCTTGTGATCCGTTTATTTGGAAATCGCCAATGGTAGTCAGAAGGGTTTAAGAACATCCGTTGTTCGACCTGTTAGTCAAATGCGTTTTGTTTAAATATACTTTTCACTTTTTGGTCTTTTGGAAAATGTTGTTTGTGCTGTATTTAGACCCTCTACCAAGAAATTTGTTTTGCATGCACACGTATAAAAGTTGGGTTTTTATCCAACGCAATCATAGGTTTGAACGTTGTTTTCAATTTAGACTTCACCAATGCATCCTTGGACAACGTACACTATTCCTCAAACCTTCCTTTGGAATATGTTGCAGTTCCTTACAGCTTCGGTCACCTCCATCTTTATCCCGATCACGACATTCTCATCCACCTGTTTGATGGTTGTTTCCTATGCTTTCCAGCACAGTCCGTCTGTTAAAGATTTGGTCTAACAAAATCTCTTCTTCCTCTTGAGTGAAGCGCCGCCAGTATTTGCTACGAAACATACCTTATGTTCAAAATTATGAACATCTCTTCCCTACCGCAGTTAACACACCTTCGCCACATATCAATTAGTAGTGCCATATCTTCTTTTTCGAACTTTGTTTAACTGATAGCATTTATAAAGCTTTCAAGAAAGAAAGAAAAACAGCAGTTAAAGGAGATTTCTTTTGCGTTGTTTCTTCCTTTGCAGGTTAACTTGAATATTTATTCATGTATTAATCCATTGTATGTATTTATTTCCATTTGCTCAGAAACTAGCACACTTATCTACCTTTTTCTTTAAACACAAAAAATTGAATATTGTTTAAAAATATTTTAAAGAACCTTAGCTTGTGTTTTATTTTACTAATCTTGAATTTCATAACATCTAACCTCCAACCACCCCAAAACAAACAAGCTAAAAGCAGAGAAGAACGCTTGCCCATGGTCCCTATATATTAACAAAATGTATGAAGATCATTAACAGTTACAGGGCAATAATTTTCATTTCCTACTTTTGCTTTATTATATCGTAGTGACATCATAATGAAGCACTTCCTGCAGAATTGCTGATAATATATTTAGAGATAATTTGAGTGAGTAAAACGCGATTCTTATTGTCAAATAATCATAATCCGAGGACCCTTAAGTTGGCATCGTTGCCGATTATATAATTATATGTTGAACACATTAAACCCAATGCTGTTCGTTTAATAATTCATAAATAACTTTAAATTAAGATATCTAAATATGTATGTGACGGATGGTTAAACTCAATGTCTTGACAGGCAGTAAACAACGTCTATTTCGTTTGATTGAGTAATTTCAACTCTATAAATAAGAACGTATTACATAACAACAAGAGCAACGTTAACAAAAGATATAGTGACGGTAACAATGGATAAATGAAAACGGCGTTAAAATTAGCGTTAACGTTTGCCGTAAGTTAAACTGTGACAGTTTCTAAATCACCGACATACTCGGGGCCACCAGATGCAATGTCCATTAGCTGTGATGTATTGTGGCACGCAGCATGAATTAAAATAGATTTATCTCACAAATAAGAAAAATATTAAATTTGAAACTTAAGTTAACACTCACTGAATTTGACAGTCTTTTCACAAATAAGAAAAATTAACAAGTCTGTTCACACACGTTAGTTTCTTCGTTCACTTCGTCTCAGATAACAGTCCATGGTGTTGACTTCTAATGGTTAGAGTTTCGTCACAGGTCGATTTGTAATTCCTGACTTGGTACGCACCATAGGAACGCGTACTAAGCCGTCCTTGCTTTTAACAGTGTCCTGTACAACACCAAGTTTCCAATGCACGCGTTTCGACTGATCGTGTATCTGGACGACATCGCCTTCTTTAATCTTCCGAATGTCGACTCCAGGTCTTTTGTTATATTCTCGCAATGAAGTAAGGTATTCTCCTTTCCATCTTGTCCAGAAAGCCTCAATGAATTGTCTCTGTCGTATCGCTTGATAGTTCAAGTTTGTGTGCGTTAATTCACAAACATTTAAATTTTCACTGTTTGACGATACATATAGTTAAGTTGTTAATCTTCGTCCATGTATAAGATGGGATGGTGTAAGCGGCTCCGGATCTCGGATATCTGTTAAAATATACTTGACTGGTCGGTCGTTGAGCGTGGCTTCGATCTCTGTTAATACAGTCCTAAGAGTCTCATCATTGACATGTGCACGTCCTAATACTTTTTAAGTGATGTTTTGTTAAGCCAATCAATCTTTCCCACATGCCCCGAACCAGTGAGCTCTATTTGGGATGAATTTCCATTCAACGCCATAACTCTGAATATTTTCCTTAACTTTTGTAGAATTGCAAAGTCGTGAAATTTCGCCTGATGCAGCTTTTAATGTTAGCGCCTTGTCTAACATCATTATTTTCGGCACTGAACATCGACTTTCAAATCTCCGGAAACACAATAAAACATATGTTTCGCTGAGATCGTTAACTAGTTCCAAATGTACAGTTCGAGTGACTGCACATGTAAATAAGCAAATGTAAGCCTTCGATTCCTCATTGTGTCGGTTCCTTATCGTTAGCGCTCCTGTGAAGTCTACACCGGTTATGCTGAAGGTGAAGCATCTTGAACTCTCTCTTTCGGTAATGGTGGAATTTCTGGTGCGGGATAATTTTTCCGATTACTTTTCGGCATGTTACACATTTCATCAATATAGATTTCACGCACTGTCTTAATTTAGGAATCCAAAACGTTTGTTGTATGTAAGCTCGAGTGACATTTATACCTGAATGTAGCGTGTTTTCATGTGCTTCTAACACTATGAAATGTGTAAGAAGATCCTTTGCCCATAACAGATATGGAAACTTGACTGTTTCTGCCACTGTCGCATTGTCTATTCGGCGTAATCGTAATAGTTTCTTTTCGTCTAGTAACAGCTTTAATTGTCGCGCAAGTGTTTTACGTTTTATAATTATCTAAACAAATTTATTTCATTTAATATTTTACCTTGTGTATATCTAATTCATAGGTAATTTGCATTTCAATTTCATCAATACTTAACAAATCTTTCTTCCGTTCGTTTTCCGTTGCTCTGCAGTTTGCTGCGAATCTCATCACATATGCGGTAATGCGGGTTAATTTTCTATAAGAATTCGATATCTGTGATTTCTCCTATACCAGTACCTACATTTTGATCAGTATCCTTTGTTTCAATTTTGTCATCGTCCTCCGACATTGTTGTACATACGCTAGACGTTACATTGTTTCCGTTCCATGTTGGCCAATCTTCTTTGCTGTTTAACCATTGAGGTCCACTACACCATATTTTATTCTGTTTCTGTTCTTCAGATGTTATACCACGCGTAAGCAGATCTGCAAGATTGTCCTTCGTAGGGCAGTACCTCCATAAATTGTTTCCACACAAACTTTTAGTTTCTTCAATTCTATTTTTAATAAATTGTCTCTGTGGTTTTACGGATGCAAGCCAACTAAGCACGATTTGACTGTCACTTTAAAATTGTATTTGACTAAAAGTTCCCAGAAAGTTTTTGCAGATATGATCAGCAAGCCTTGCTCCAATTACAGCCCCATGATCTCTAGTTTTGGTAAAGTTATAGTCTTGATAGGCGCAACTCGATCTTTGCCATCACTGTTGTTGGTTTTCTGTCATACATGATGTACGTGCATGCGCCGTAAGCATGTGTTAAAGCATCGGTTAATACATGTAGAGTTGGTAAATTTATGTTACTCTCGTTTTGTGTTGTAGTACTTCGATCAATCTCTGTTTCTTAGCTCGATGCCAGATCTCGTGAAATTAATATGAACTTTAATTAAATATCTTCCGGTAATATTTCGTCCCACTCTAATTTAGCTTCCAAAGTGATTGTTTAAAGATTTTCGCTTTTACAGTTACTGGGTTTAATAATCCAAGCGGATCGAAAATCCTGGATGATTGTCGTAAAATATATCGTTTTGTCAGTTTTCCTTTTCGTCTGTCTCGAACATGTTACTTTGATAAAACTACTTGTCCGATTTACGTTTCGTTGCATACCAAGAATTTAAGTGAGTTCATCTTTGTCTAAGGTTTGTTCTTTGCAAGCGATTTCTTGTAATTTTGACTGTTCGAATTCCAAGAGCGTAGGTTGAATCCGCCTTTCGTGAGTAATTCCCTCGATCTCCTGTTATAATCTATTACGCTATTTTCGTTATCAAAACTAGTAAAAATGTTGTCCGCATATAACCCATTTTCTAGAGTATCTGAAAGTTTTCCCGGATTTTCCTTAAAATGCTTGAGAAGTGTGGCGCTCAAAATGAATGGCGAACATGTAGCTCCGAAGAGTACGGACTTGAAGCGATATGTTTTAGCGGATTTGATGTATTTGCAGGGTCGCTTGCATCTCGGTCTTTCTCGTCGAGCTGTATTTGTAGAAATGTTTTTCTAAATCTGAGGTCGTAGCATATTTCTTAGCACTAAATCTCATAAGGATTCCCGTAATGTCATTCATAACAGAGGGTGTGATTCTAAGCATTCATTTAGACTTATATAACCTCTTCCATCTTTGCAACTATAATCATAAACAATGCGTATCGGCGTAGTAGATGATTCCTTTGCAACAGGGTGATGCGGGATATAGTGTACGGGTCGATCGGTAGGAAGTTTTGTTTCCTCAACCTTTTAATAAAATGTCTCTCTCGTGCTCCCTTATAATATCTCCATAAATTTTTAGTAAATAGGGTTTGTTTGCTAAACCCTAATAAAGTGATCTGTCCTCTGTTTAACCAATTCCCTGTTATGCGGCAGCGGATGGAAGTCTGGTTTCCATGGTAACTTAGCTGTGTACTTTCCATTTTGGAGTGTTACACTTTTCGCCAGTAATAATCTTCGCCAATCAACAAGGATATGTTGAATTTGTCCTCTGCAAATATCGGATAGGCGAGTCGTAATCCATGTAAGTATAGCAGTGCTTTGATTTCCTTCCGTGATTTCGTCTGAATAGTAGCCTCAATTTTCGGTACGACAATTACTTCAATTTTTATTCTGTTATCGTCAACTGTTTCAATTTCTATTTTTGATTTATCAATATGACGAACCTGGCCTTTGTTTCCTCAAAATCCAGATATTTTAAGTGCAATCTTTTTGGTGGACCAATTTCTAATTTACACGTCAAGTCTCCAGTAATAATGAGTTCTGCGCTCCCTCGTCATGTAAGATATTCGTCATGATGCATCGATTACCGGACAAAACTGGTGTTATTGCAGTTTTCAGTAGACCATCTGTATGTGCGGTAACAGTAGAATGCCATTATGCGGTCGGCTCTAGTGGTTTTTCCCTACGGCAGTATGTGCTACGGTCTTGTGTGCGCTATTCTCGTTTGCTGGCAAGCTCTTTGATTCTGTGTTATGTACATGTATACTCGTGTGATGTCTCTTTCCGCACTGTCGGCATTTAAATTCAGATTTACATTCAGCAACTCTGTGATTTCCGAAACAGTTAAAACAAACCTCTTTTCGCTTGACAATTTCTTTGCGTTTCTCAATATCTTTCACAGTTTTACAAGTATTCGGATGATGCGGTTCTTCACAAAATAAGATTTTTTACGTGTCATCGACTGTTTTCCGTTCTTTCCGTTAAATGTACCGGCAATAAACGAAATGGTCGGTAAAATTTCTAATTCTTCAATATTTGGACATATAGATTGTCCTGCGACCTGTACGTATACTTCCCTCTTTATTGCTACTCTCAATGATTCGTTGCCCCAGTCGTCGTTTCCGCGGCCTCGGGTTATGTTTTTTCGAACATCGGACGGCAACTTATTGTATATAATAGGCGTAAGAAAGGTTCCAAATGTACTCTCGCTTGTTCATAAAGATTCTTAACCACGTATACTACATTCAATTCTGTCCGAAAAGTTTCTCAAGCTTTCTTTGTTTGACCTCGTCGCAGGCAAAACAATTAGATTTTGAAAATATGCGGTCGTGATTTCGAGGTTCTGACCAAACCTCTCTCTCAGTATTGCAACGGCTTGATATTAATTTGCACTTGTGAGTGGTAATACGGCAATACATTATGTGGCTATGCCCTGAATTTGATTTTGCAAATATGTAAACTTTCACACGTCTGTTAATGTTTGGTTATTATGTATAACAATAGAAACAACGTTTACAAAAGATATAGTAACGTTAACAATGGATAAATGAAAACGGCGTTAAAAGTAGCGTTAACGGTTGACATAAGTTAAACTGTCTCTAAATCACCGACAATGTAAGGCATTATAAGCCCATTGCCTTTATTTTTTGAAGAAAAATTCAGTAAAATAAATTAGAATTGAGCTGGTTTTACCTTTTTTAATCAACCTTAACTTAATATTTATTTGCAAAATAACGAAACATCATTAAAATCAAAATAAACAAACTTTTTCCAACAATTTACATTGTTTTAACAATTGAAAATCACGAAAACTGACAGTGGTATCATTTACTAATGTCAAATATTCATTCATATATTTTCGTATTCATTTATTTCTCAACCATAATCATGTTTTCTTATATACTAGTATTTATCTACCGATAGATTGCGCAGCATTGAAATCACACATGTTAGCTTAATCTGCCAAGGGTGGAGGTGAGAGGCTGAATCGTAACCATGGCTAGCGAAGATAGAGATTGAATTATTATTAGAAATAATTTCTTTACTATTTTATACCGAAAAACAATACGAATTCAGCACACGCTCCGTTTTTACGACAAAATTGAAATAAATTTTGAAAAAGGTAATTGTTCTTAAACTTTGCAATTTTCTACAACGTTTCTTCAAAGGTTCATAAGGGTTTTTAGTCATCCAATGTGTAAATTTAATTGATTTCTAGGGTGTAGGTGGACTTTAATAGATATCTTTGATCTTCATAGAAAAGTTTAACATATTGCCAGAATTATTTTGCATGCTTAATCTTAAAACGACTGGTCAATTTTCTATTAATATAGTTGGTTTCAATTTTCAATAAAATTGTAAATATGCACAGTTGTTGCATTCCTTGTGGCACTCAGTGTATACCTTACTAAGATTACTTAAAATTACCTGGACATTCATTATTAGAACAATTATCGAACTGCTTAGTGTCGCCATTACATGCTAATCCACCATCGGATGGAGGAGGATTATTGCAAGTCCTGTATCTAGATCTTATGCCACCACCACACGTTACTGAACACTCGTTCCAATCTCCCCATTCTCCAAAACGTCCATGAACTAAAAGTTGAAAGATATTCATTATTCATTCTGAATGAACTAACTAAACACAAAAATTTAGGATTGTTCGAATTTGATCCTAAAATATATAAATTGCTATAATATCTTTATTTAGATTAAAAACAAAACTATGATAATAAAAGTAAAGAATGACTCAAGATGTTGGGTAAAGGTCAAATATACAGCAACCAAACGCATAAATAAATGACTTGTTCATGCAAAATTCAGTCCTCAACAAGCCAAGCGTCTAAACCATACATGTAAGTTAAACTCGACCGACCCAAGTCTACCATTTTGTTAAATTTTTCAAAGAAGTTTAAATAGAAAAATACACCAAAAGAATGAGAAGTCCTGAAGTAAATATCTATAACTATAGTAAAATGTCTACACAATATGAAAATCTCTACACCACTTAGAACAGTTACTCAGGAAGTGACGAAAGCTATTCTGCATTGGACCTGCAGATATACTAGATTAGGTTATACATATCGTGTTGATCATGAGATTACGCATACCGTAATACACCATTTAAAAAGCATAACCGTCGTATTCCCCGTCCAGATATAACAAAGTAGAGAAACATATGATGGAAATCAAGGAAGCAGGTTGCATTTGTGAATCTAAAAGGTCTTTTTCATCGAATACCGATATCGTACTCTTTCGCAAAACGGAAGGCTCGATAAGATGTTCACTGACGGAATTGGACAGGTTCAAGAAGGCGTTTAATCTAGGTCTTTTGGGATTTTTTGAGTGCAACCGTTTACCAACGTGGGTGCTTCGTCTTATATATATGTTGATAAAGAAATGTATTTGACTTATCCAGATCGGGCTGACTGCAGATTTGTCATGTTCACTCAGGGTATTAAAATCGACCGGATAAGATTACTGCTGTCACAGATTGGTCCGAGATCAATGGTACAAAATAAATCAAGGATCTTCGTAGATTCATTAGATTCACGTCATATTACCCAATCAGATCTTGAAATCACTGTGTTTAAGTTGAAGTCAGTATATGGACGCTGGAGAAAAACTATTCATAGGAACATTAAAATTTGAGTCAGATGTCAAGAAACAAAAAACGCGTTCCATCTAAGTCACAACCAGCTTTTGAACAGAAGTAACGTGATGAAATTCTAGATAAAAACTAAGGAGTAGCAGATGTTTGTTATAACATCTGGATTAGCAACGACATTGATTGCAATTTAGAGAGACAATCTGATTCAGAAAACCAGTTTTAACCTGCTATGGATAAAAGAGGCAAATATCAAAACCCTGATCTCTTGAATCAATTAGCTGAGGTATTTATTTCAGGTACTAATTATAGCAGTATTTCTGGGCTTAGAGATATCTCTTATGTGTTGGAACATATAGCTTTGTCAGAAACTGTCATTCATACTCCTTCTACTGTAAACAGTGAACATTATTTCGCGGTGTCTCAGTCAGATGCTATAAGCGGAAATATAGATCCGTCAAATCAGGAAAACGTATCATACAATGTTACTATTGATAGTGCCGGAAGTAATAGATCCATCCATGATACAAGTCAAAATGATGCTGAAACCATAGAACAGGATCAGGTTCAGAATGAACGTCGTTCAAAGAAACAAATTTTATTTTGTTTTGATTCAAAGAGAAAATATCAGACATTGACATTAGTTGAACCCATAAGATAACTATTACAACCATTAGTTTGTTTTCGTATGTGGAATCGTCATAGGTTTATAAACACTTACCTGGCAAGGTGCAAGAACGTCTTAAATTTATTTTACACGAGTTAAATATAATGAAAAGCTCTTGAACAGTTTCAGTTGATATACATCCTTGGCTTTCAAAATATTATGTTTTAAGCATTCCGGATGAAGAGAAATCCAGAAAGGCACTTCGGTTACATACAATGTATATAGTATTATTTTATATTTTATTGTAGAGCATAACACTAATAACGATGTTGTCACATAGTACTTTTCAAAAGCAACGGAAATCGGGGAATATGAAATATTCTTACTTTAAACTGATTGACAAATTCACCCTTATCCAATTTGATTGATATGTCATGTATTTGAATTTGGCTTACTATTTGATAATTTGAATTTGTACATTTGAGTTCATCCGATTTCTTATTAAATTTGACCTGACCTAACCTGACCTGCAATGACTTGGTGTTCGTTTTATACATGTCCTACCATTTATATGCACGAGTAAGGTTGCATGCGTACCTCGCGGAAAGTTTTAAAGGTACTCACTTTTCGCTATTACTCTTGGTTCATTATCTTAGGTATAGGTTCGTTGATTTGAAAATGGGTCAATATCCTAATCCGACTCAAATTGAGGAACTCAAAAGTTGTGCTTAAACAAAATCTCTGTGTAGTGGTATTGGATATGTTGCTATTGTTAACAAGTGACTGAGCTTAACCATTTGTGTTGCTTTGGAAAGTATAGGACTATATAATAAATGTGTAAAAACTATGGAGTTATTAAATATATTCAAAGTATTAAATTTCAAAGAACTTATTTTGTGAAAAAAAGGATTTTTTACCATGAGGAGCATCACGAAAGGATTTTCGGGGTATGCTAATTTACGGAATAAATGAATTTCACTTCGTACCCCGAAAATTTAACCACATATGTGAAAATGTCTCAGCTTCGAAACGAGTCATCATACATATCCAAGTTTAGGATATGGACTGAGCTACAGAAGAAAACGTTACCATTACCGCCTATGGAAATCAATTGCGCATATTGACCCAACTACGACTCTTATATTTTCATTTATTTATGATACAATGTTATATTTGGCTTTCAGAGGTTTTTGTTTCAATTTTGATTTAGTTGTCGTTTACATTTGCGGTCTGGTCATGTTATTCATATTGTAGGTTTCAATGGCGCCCAGCATATCATGCTATGGGCAATGGGCAATGGGATGTGTGAACGTTTCAACAGGACACTATTAGAGATGTTAGTATCGTTAGAGACAAGGTGGTTTATTGAAAGGATTACGTCGCCTCACTAGTTTACGCCTACAACTGTACACGTCATGACAGCCTCACTGGACAGACACCTTATCTGCTTATGTTTCGTAGAAATCCATTATTGCCTTTCGACGTAGTATTAGAGAGAACGAAAGGAACCAAGCTCAAAGTTCACCAAGGAGTTGCGACACATAATAGCTCATGCTCATGAATTAGCCACTGCAAAAGCAGATAACGCAAGAGCCAAACAGAAGGAAGCTTACAACACGAAAGTCAGAGGTGGTATTATTAAACCAGCAGACAGAGTGCTGGTGAAGATAGTCGATTTCAAAGCTTCGTAATAAGCATAGATTAAAAATAGTGAAAGTCACAGTCCATTTTTCATACACGGAACAAAATCATACATAAAAAGAATATTAGAAACAAACGCTAGAAACACTTAACGAGCGAGAAATTCCACAAGGAAAATCTGATAGGATACCAGAAAATGGCCGAATCTTACAGAAATCCAATGAAACTGACCAAAAAAACCTGAAAATTCAGAAATGGAAACACAACAGGAATCAGCTTAGGACGCATCCCAGCTCAAAAGAACTATACGATTAGTATATTTGAATGTTTGCGGTTGGACCTTCAATAATGATTTACTACGGAAAGCAATTGTTGCAAACATTAATGTGGATATACTAAGCATATGTGAGACACACTTGAAAGAAAATAATAAAATTGCTGTAGACAATAACATGAAAAGGACATAACAGAAATGAAATACATCGTAATGATCCGAAAGTGTCAGGGGAGTTGGACTACTAATTAAACAACGGATACTTGAGGAATACCAATATGAAACAAAAGATATGTGTTACGAAGGAGTACTCTGTGCGAAATTAACGTCAACAAAGACAAACTAAAGTTTTCTTGTACTTTCTTCTTACTGGTATCTTCCACCACAAAATTCCGTCTGTGTAGGAACTCGCAGAGATTTTTCGCTGAAATTCTATCTAACGTTAAACATATATTATAGCTGCGATGCTATATTTTTTGTGGAGACTTTGAACAGTTAGTTTTTTTTGAAATTATAACAACGCGCAATCGTGGAACCGTCAAATTCGTTCCCTTTGCTTGGAGAGCGAAGTAAAGTTCCAGATCACTCAGTGTTAATGGCAGAATTTAAAACTATGTGCTCAACAAAATCACAAGTTCCAAAGGTGTGTTGAAAATAAACGTTACAAACTAAAGTCAATTCCGAATGATTGTTTTGCGTCGGATTCATCTAAAATTGCACGTCAGTCTATTATAATGCAAATCGAAAGAACAAGGGAAACTCAAGCAATCAGAGACGAAATATACTCAAAACTTTGCGATGTTATAACTGATGAGATGAACAATAAAATTCCACGTTTAGTACAAGCACAAATACCATAAAACGCCTTAAAATGTATAAACCTTTTGGAACGACGAAACACACTAAAGAAAATCAGTTTTAAAATTTAAAGGAAAAGCTAGTGTTAAATCAAAACTACGACAAGATTTCAAATCTGCACAAAATAATTTTGATCGCAAACTACGGAAAATGAATGACAACATCGGTAATCGTTCTGTATTGATATCGAAATCATGACTACGAAAAAACCCAAATGCATTCGGGGAAAAATAAAAGGTTAGGAACACGAAAAACAGTTTGATTGCAGTGAAAGTATACAATACTGAAGGTGTCATTTTATAAGTATGCATTGTCTCATAAAACTCTATTAGAGGATATAACTTTGGAAACATTATGCAATGACAACGAAGAATTAAATGCTAACATAACAATTTAGGAAATAGAGACTGTCATCAAAAGTGCGAAAATGGAAAATCAACAGGGATTGATCAAAAACCGTACGAAGTTGTAAAATTCCCAAATGTCTTTCCAGTAATTCGCTCTCTCTTTCAACTGATTTTGACACCAGTTGTATACCGTCAATCTAAAGAAAAGCAGTTAAATTTCCGATATTAAAGGATCCCTTATCGGACAACGGTATCCCGCTTAATAATCGAGGATAAGCTTATTTTCTTGTATACCTAAGCTGTACAGTGCCTTCATAAATAACCAACTATCGACCTTTCTAGACAAAACGAGGTTTTGCTGATGAGCAAAATGGATTCAGGAGAAATCGTTCATGTGAACATTTTTTCTCTCTTAGTAGTGTGATTCGTAACAACGCTAATGTGATTGCAACATTTGTTGACCCCAAGAAAGCTTTTGACTTTGTGGACCGAGATACGTTACTTAACAAGCTTTTGTTGAACAATACTGACGGCAAAAGGTACAATTCTATCAAACACATTTATTCTTACACAACAGCTAGTATTGGGGCAATCAGAAAGTGTCGGATGGTTTGTTTATAATTCTGGTGTTAAACATGCAGATAAGTGTTCGCCAACCTTGTTTTCAATATTCATTAATGACCTTGTGCAAGAAATGAACAATTAAATCTTGGTATAATGGTACTACTAGCATACAATGAGACGGATAAGCAAAAGATGTTGCATAAACTACATGACTAGTGTAATGGTGGCGAGTTCTGATAACTACAGATAAATCCAAAGTATTGCATTTCAGATCAGGCAGACGACAGCGTACTCCTTTCCAGTTTAAAATTAGAGCAATAAATTAATTAGAGTTTACAAGTCATTACAAATATTATGGAGTAATATTCTACGAGAAGACTTTGCATCAAATGCAGAAAATCTCACAAAAGGTGGTGGGCGTGCACTAAGAGCCTTTATCTCAAAACTTCACAATCTGAATGAATTTGGTTTTAAGAAATTTGAGAAACTGTATAATTTTGTGTAGTTCCAGTACTAAAACTCCTCAGATAATTGCGCATGCGTCAGTGAAAATGGCAGGAAAATTTAAATTGTGAAAATTTTTATTGTTATATGGGATTTATTGCAAACTAAAGACTGTAAACCTGAATAAAATGTGTTTGTTAGTGATAAAAATATTCTGGGATGCCTAGAGGAAAGCCTAGAGGAGGAAAGAGGAAACGTCCACAACGAAATTCTAAAAAAACTGTGAATGATTCTTCGTCATCAGACCAGACGAGTTTCCTCGATAAAAGAAAATGTACGAAGGTAAATAACAATACACAGTCTTATTTGTGTTCAAATGAAATCAACTCAAGCAGTAGTTTCAATCAAAACTTTCCGATGAATAATTCCAATCAACAATACACCGGCCCAATGGCTAGTTCACCGATAGGATATCAACCTTTTCAAACATATCAACCATACCCCCACCACCTTTAGCTCACGTAACGCACCCGCCCAATATACAAGGAATAGAACTTACACTTAAAGAAATGTGTCAAAGGATGGCCAACATAGAAACAAAATTAACAACACTTGACAAAATAGAGTTCCGGTTAAACAAAATGGAAACAAAATTTGGTTCTGTGGATAACGAAATTATAGACTGTAAAAAGCGCATTAGCACATTAGAGCAAAGTGCACAATTTCTGTCAAATGCACACGACGATCTGAAAGGTTTGAAATTAAAAGTTGACACTATTAATTCTGGTGTAGAATTGACGAAAAATGAAAACAAAGAAGTTCGTGATAAACTTGTGGTTATTGAATCCCAAAATCTAAAGTACAATTTAGTTTTTTTGAACTTGAGGAAGCTAGTGAAAGCAATGAAGGAGCTGAGGGGTGTAACGGGAGATAAGGGGTGCAACGGGCGAGGGGTGCAACGGGATCAACATACAATGAAAAATGTATAACCAAAATTTTGGAGTTCTGTGAAAACAAGCGGAAAATAGAAAATGCAAAAGACAAGATTACTTTGGAAAAAGCATACCGTTTAGGAAAAAGGAAAAAAATGACGCAACCAAACAAAGACCAATTGTGGTGAAATTCAGAAAATTTGAGGATCGTGAAATGATTAAAAACAGCAAATATGGTATAAGCCCACAGTATCCCAAAGAGGTTCTAGAAAGACGGAAAAAATTGGTACCCATCATGCTCAAACAAAGGAAAAATAACAAAAAAGCTTATATGGTTGGAGACAAATTGTATGTCAATGGTGAGCTATGGAAGGAATAGGATGTAGCGGAGAGTGATTGTGCTAAAAATAGTGGTTCCTTGAAAATTTGCTCTTGGAACATATCAAAAGGGTTAATACGGAAATTATCAGATAGAAATTTCTTGAATTTAGTGAATAAATATGATATATTGTGTCTAAATGAATGCTGGCTTAAATGTCCCGATGAATTTGAAATGAAAGGCTACGAAAAAAAATTTGTGTATAGAGAAAAATGTAAAGGAGGAGGTGTAGTTATTTTCTATAAGAAATGGTTAACTCCCTATACTACTTTATTAAAATGTTGTGCAGATAGTATTATTTGGTTAAAAATTGACAAAAATGTATGTTTAAATGATTTAGATTTGTATATTTGTGCTGTTTATATGCCGCCTGATAAAATGTATTTTACCGTAAGTATGATATAGATGTTTTGATATCCTGCAAGAAAATATTGAACATTATAGTACATTAGGAACTGTGGCTGTGATAGGCGACTTGAATGGACGAGTAGGTCTAAAAGCGGACAATATAGTTAATGATACATTAGATAAAGAACTGATAAACAGTATTTCTTTTATTGACTATGTTAATAGATAGTATATTTGTAATAGAAATCTGAAGACATTAAACCTCCAAATAGTTTTGGTCAGCGTATATTGCAGTTATGCCAGTCGTCCGGTCTACGTATATGTAACGGCAGATTCGGAACAGATAGTGGAAAATAACATTTAATAATAAAACGGTAGTAGCGTTATTGATTACTTATTGTTTACACATAGTGAAATGTTTAAATGTTTAAAATCGTTTTATGTTGAACCATTTAATATGTATTCATGTCATGCTCCAATAGTATTTGAATTGTACCTTAAGGGTAATAATCAGACTTACGGTCAGTGTCATTGTAATAAAATTTCAATGTATTT
This sequence comes from Mytilus coruscus, assembly GCA_017311375.1. Taxonomy (NCBI): domain Eukaryota; kingdom Metazoa; phylum Mollusca; class Bivalvia; order Mytilida; family Mytilidae; genus Mytilus; species Mytilus coruscus. The sequence continues at coordinate 78,950,959 of CM029604.1, forward strand.
AACTGGAATGAAGGGTCAGAAGATGATATAAGAAGTAAATTGATACTCAACACACAAAAGTTTGATGATCTACTGGTAAATTTTGACGAAAACAGCGATATTGATACATGTGTAGAAAGACTTAATAATCTTTTAACCGATATATATGAACAGTATACGAAATCTGAAGTAACAATCAAAGAACAGTGTGAATTTTGTGAAAATGACGATAAAGTTCATAAATCTAATGCAGACAAGCCTTGGTTTACTGATGAATGCAAAACATTATATATACAATATCAAAATGCGTTAGACAGTTTCAACAAATACCGCTCGGATGAAAACAGAATTAACTTTAACCTTGCAAAACAAAAGTATAAGTGCTGCGAAACAAGACTTAAAAGACATTATAAGAACCAACGAGGAAATATGATCTCGTCACTAAGGAAGAAAAATCCAAAACGTTTCTATAAGAATTTTAAAAAACGTAAAAAGCGCGTTATAAATAACATTTCATTGGACCAATTCGAGGAACATTTTAAAAACTTATGTCTAAACCTCCCGTAGTGAATGTTGGAATGAGTGATACGCCGGAAACAGTTTTTGAGGAACTAGATCTTCCATTCACAGAGAAAGAACTTGATTCGTGCATCAAAAAATTAAAAAGAGACAAGTCCACTGGTTATGATGATATAATGAACGAGTATATACTGTTTGGTAAAACTTTATTGAAACCTGTTCTTTGCAAACTTTTCAACAATATTTTATGTTCTGGAAATTTTCCTGAAATATGGGTGAAATATATTTTAAATCCAATCTTTAAGAAAGGAAATCCTGACGATCCTGGAAACTACAGAGGTATTTCGTTGGTGTCACATCTAGGAAAACTATTTACGTCATTGATTAATTCAAGACTTATAACATGGTGCAAGATTAACAACACTCTGACAGATGCACAGTTTGGATTCCGACCTTGATACGGCACTTCTGATGCCATCTTCTGTCTTCATTCTTTAATTTCTAAGTCATTAAGAAAAGGTAAACGCTTATATTGCTGTTTCATCGATTATATTAAAGCCTTTGATAGTGTGTTTCATGATAAATTGGGGTTTAGACTAGTAAGATGTGGCGTTACTGGTAAACTTCTTACTGTAATTAAATCTATGTATTCAAAACTGAAAACTTGTATAAAGTGTAATGGAAAAATTTCAGATTTTTTTAATTGTAACACTGGCTTGATGCAAGGGGAATCTTTATCCCCTTTATTATACTCGTTGTATGTTAATGATATGGAAGTAGAGCTAATCAGTAATGGCTGTCAGTCATATGAATTGAAATCCTTAAATTTATTTTTACTTATGTATGCAGACGACACTGTTTTATTTAGTGAGAATATAGATGATTTGCAAATTATGATAAATGCTGTACACTCTTCTGCAAAGGAATATGGTTTATATATTAATATGTCTAAAACTAAAGTAGTAGTGTTTAGAAATAGAGGTAGTGTAAAAAGTCAAGAAAAATGGTTTTTGAATAACAACCAAATTGATATATGTGACAGTTTTGTATATTTGGGTATCCTTTTTAATTATAATGGTAGTTTTTTACATACACAAAAAATGTTAGCCAATCAAGGAAGAAAGGCTGTTTTCGCTTTATGTAGTAAAATTGTAGATGAATATTATAACTGTGAAACGTTACTATCCTTATTTGATACTTATGTATCTAGTATACTTAATTATAGCTGTGAAGTGTGGGGTAATCATAAAGCTGATGATATAGAGAAAGTACATTTATATTTTTTAAAACGAATTTTAAAGGTTAGAAAAACTGCTGTCAATAATATGGTTTCCTGTGATTTGGGACGTTACCAAATGTATTATGAAAGTCACAGAAGAATGATTCAGTTTTGGTTCAAATTATTAAATACTGATAACTGCATACTTAAAGCATGTTATGAAGATATGTTGGAAAGTTCATTTAAAAAACCCAATGACAAATCGAATTGGGCATGTTCAGTCAAAGATATTTTATGTAGATACGGTTTTCATGATGTATGGCTAAAACAAAGCGTAAATAATGTTGATATATTTATAAATGAGTTAAAACAAAGAATGAAAGATACCTTTATTGCTGATGTTAATGCTTTTTTTAACAATTCATCAAAATGTATACTTTATAGATATATATATGACACAGATATACTGCAATTTTATTTAGATAGACCTGTTAATCAAATATATAAACCTTTTATATGTAAATATCGTATCTCTGCCCATAGCCTCAATAAAGAGACAGGCAGATATTACAATGTAGATAGAGAAAATAGATTATGTACTATGTGCAATAACAATATTGTAGAAGATGAATTCCATGTTATTCTAGAATGTAATAGATATAGTGATGTAAGAAAACTATACATTAAGAAATATTATTGGCAATATCCATCCACTTATAAACTTATACAGTTGTTATAAGTTCACAATGTGAAAGAACTTAATAATTTAGGTAAATTTTTGTTTAATATTGAAAAATTCGTAATATGTAGTTGTATTACTTATTTATCAAATGAATTTATTTTCATTCTCCGCCATACATGTATTGTGTATAATTATTGTTATTTATATTACACTGATGCATTCAAAAGTATTGTAAAATGTATATTCTATAAGCTGTATTGCTTCTGAATAAAAGTATTATTAATTAATTATAATGAATTCAGAAATGAACAGCTATATTTATTTTACAAGCATTTACAAAACGCAGACAATTAATTAATGTAAAAAAAAATGAACTACAGGACTCTACTTTGAAATGATTTATAGATCTAGATTTTTAAGTGACTTATACATGTAGGTCCAATGGGCCGGTGTACAAATACTGTATTGACATATATTATTATCATACTGTATATATACACAATGTCACTATAATAAACACATTCGTATTCGTATCTTGTTGCTTAATAAAGGTTTATTTTAAATTATTTTGGTATTACATTAATATTAAGATCCATTTCGTTAGATCTGGTGATCAATTTATTTGGCAATCGCCAATGGCAGTCAGCAGGGTTTAAGAACATCAGTTGTTTGACCTGTTAGTCAAATGCGTTTTGTTAAAATATACTTTTTCACTTTTTTTGGTCTTTTGGAAATTGTTGTTTGTGCTGTATTTAGACCCCTCTACAAAGAAATTTGTTTTACATGCACACGTATAAAAATTGCGGTTTTATCCAACGCAATCATAGGTTTGAACGTTGTTTTCAATTTAGACTTTTATATATAATATATATATATATATATATATATATACAAGTCTATATATATACAACCGAGTGCTTGTTATACTCATGCCTATTTCAAACCGGTTTCAATATCATTGTATTTGCAGTTACGAAGTCATTCCATTAATTTCAGAGTGTCCATTTCTAACAGCGACACTAATATTAAAAAAGGTATCCTGAACCGATGTAAAGCAATCTTGCATTGAAGGTTTAAATCGAACTGGTGCTTCCAGTGAGAATTGAGGTTTTGTTCTGATTGTGAGAAAAGCATTACTTTGACCTTGACATAAAGGACGGCAATGAGCATATTGCCCATTTTTGGGAATTTGTCAAGTAGGTATCAAGCCGCAGAAATCATATCTCTTACAATCCATACTACTGAACACTGCAATAAATTTTAAATGGAGTATTGCGGAGCACGTAAGAAAGGAATATTAACTCTGCACCGGAGATTGACAACATACACCAACTAATTTCTTTTCCATTTTATACTGAGTAACAAAAGAAATTTAACACAAGCTCCCTTTTTGAAGACAAAATTGAAATAAATTTGCAAATATCAATTGTTGAACATAACCATTTTTTATAACCATTGTTTAAAAATATACACAGTTGTTGCATTTCTATTGGCACCCAGCGTATACCATACTAAGGTTAATTGAATTACCTGGACATTTATTATTAGAACAATTATCGGGCTGCTGAGTGGCACCACTACAATTTGATCCACCACCGGATGGAGGAGGATTATTACAAATCCTGTGTCTAAACCTTTGACCACCACCACACGTTACTGAACAATCGTCCCACTCTCTCCATTCTTCAAAATGTCCATTAACTAAAAGTTTAAATGATATTTATCATTCATTCTAAATGAACTAACTGAACACATATTAGAATATTTCGAACTCGAACATAACAAATTGATATAACGTCTTTATAATTATTTGGATAAAAAAAATATAATAACAAAAGTAAAGAATGATTCAAGATGTTGGGTACAGGTCAAAGGTACAGCAACCCAACTCACAATAAAATGTGAAGTCAAGTTTCAGTCCTTAACAACTCAATAAGCCAAGCGTCTAAATCATACATGTAAGTTATTTTTTCAAACAAGTTAGAATACTAGTAGAAAAAATCCACAAGAAAACATAAGATGTCTTGAGGTCAATATTATATCTTCAAAAAACATAGTTTTGATATCAAAGTTTAAACATTTGGAACTTATAGTACATGAACATGAGGTAGATTAAAAAAAGAATTAGAATACTCAATCCTCCTATTTTGAAATTTGATCAGAACAATGCAATGAGTCCTTAAGAAAGCACTTAGTTCTATAATACCAGGAAAAAGTATAACAAAAATACCGAACTCGAAGGTAAATTCAAAAAGGAAGAAAGTCTATAAAAAGTAGTCACTATATGTTCAGGTGTTAACAGGTGTGAAAATTGTCTGCTGGTAAATCGACCATAAATTGCGTGTTATCTTTAAGTATTTCTTTAAATTTGGATATAAAATTTCATGGATATATGACTATCATTTTATATGGGTCGTTATGCAGAGAACCCCAAAAGAAAGAGGTCTAGATCTTCTGAGGGTGAGACACCTCGTCCGCAAAGTAAACAAACAAAATGAATTTATACTTGCTATTGCATCAAGTGTTAAGGAGATAAAAGAAGGTCAGGACCTGAGATCACCCCAGTTTTTGGTGGGGTTCGTGTTGTAGTCTTTAGTTTTCTATGTTGTGTCATCTGTACTATTATTTGTCTGTTTGTCTTTTTATTTTTGGCCATGGCGTTGTCAGTTTGTTTTCGACTTATATGTTTGACTGTCCCTCTGGTATCTTTCGTCCCTCTTTCAGGACAGTATGAAACGTATGTTTGAATAAAAATTGACAAATTAACAAATGATGTGTAATTTACAAAGATGAAGAAACGAGGGCACTTAAATCTGATATTGACATATATATGACAAGAGAATCTACGCGCATAAACAAATTGGTGAATTCTGTGCAACTACTTACGACCCGTCTCGGTCAAGTTGAAGTGATATACAGTCTGTATGTAATCCCATAAATCACGAAAATTTAGCTAACGTGCACGTTGATTTTCGATCGATAACGTAAAGCGAGGTGCTTTGATATCAGATCCATTAAATAACAATGATGTGACTGTAATTGTCACGAATGTTCCTTTACCAAGGATGAAAATTTATTGGAAAAAGTAATAGAAATAATTGCATGTCTTGGCGAAAAGATTGCCTTAAATGTGAAGAAGCTGTAACCCTTCGCTTAAAGGCACGATTCCATAATAAACCGGGTCTAGTAAAAGTTATTTTCCAAAATGCTGAACAAAAATTCTAACACTTCGTGATAAGCACAAATTGAAAAAAGTGAAAATCACAGTCGAGTGTTCATATAGGGTGCAAAATCATACATAAAAGACTATAAGAAACAAACAAACAACTTCCACAAGGAAAATTTTATAGGATATCAGGAAATGGCCGAATCTTAACGAAATCTACTGAAAAGGGCCGAAACGCAGAAATGGAAACACAACAGGAATCAGCTTAGGACACATCCCGGTGGAAAGGAACTTTACGATTAGGACATTTGTATGTTTACAGTTGGACATTCAATAATGATTTACTTCGGAAAGCAACTGTTGAAATCATTAATGTGGATATATACTAAGTATATGTGAGACGCATTTGAAAGACAATAATAAAATTGCTGTAGACGGTTATACATGGAAAGATCATAATAGAAAGGAAATACAACGTAATGCTCCGAAAGTGTCAGGGGAGTTGGACTACTAATTAAACAATGGATACTTGAAGAATACAAACATGACACAATAGATATGTGCTACGAAGGAATTTTAAAGAAATCCATAGAAAATGACCAAAACACTAAAAATGCAGAAATGGAAACACAACAGGAATAAGCTTAAGACACATCCCGTTTCAAAGGAACTATACGATTGAGACATTTGAATGTTTGCGGTTGGACCTTAAATTGGATACTTGTGGAATACAAATATGAAACAATAGATATGTGTTACGAAGGAATACTCTGTGCGAAATTTACGTCAACAAATACAGACTATTTTCTTGTACTTTCTTATTATCTTCCACCAGACAACTCCGTCTAGGGTCGGGACTCCCAGAGATTTTTCGCTCAAATTCTATCTAACATTTACGTACATTATAGTTGTGATGCTATATTTGTTTGTGGAGACTTTAACTCGAGAATAGGAAACTTGAACGACTTTACCGAATTTGATACTGTGCTTACCCGTTTCTCCCTTGATGGCAGCACTAATCAACACGGAAAGGCATTCATAGAATTTTTGAATGAATCGAAAATATGTGTATTAAATGGAAGAATCGATGTTCAAAAAGATAGTTTTACTTATATATCAGGAAGAGGAAAATCAGTGTTAGATTACATATGTGTTCCGCATGATGTTCTTGAACAGTATGATTTTTGGAAGTTATAACAACGCTATCAATCGTGGAACAGTCAAATATGTTTCCGTTGCAAAGAGAACGAAGTAAAGTCCCGCATCACTCAGTGTTAATGGCAGAATTTAAAACTATGTGCTCAACAAAATCACAAGTTCCAAAGGAGTGTGTTGAAAATAAACGTTACAAACTAAAGTCAATTCTTAATGATTCATTTGCGTCGGATTTATGTAAAATTGCACTGCAGTCTATTATAACGCAATTCGAAAGAACAAGAAAAACTGAATCAATCAGAGACGAAATATACTCAAACCTTTGCGATGTTATAAGTGATGAGATGAACAATAACATTCCATGTTTTAGTACAAGCACAAATACCATAAAACGCCTGAAAATGAATAAACCATTTTGGAAGGACGAACTAAGAATATTATGAAATGACATGCACACTAAAGAAAGGTTTTTTAAATTTAAAGGAAAAGCTAGTGTTTAATCAAAACTACGACTAGATTTCAAGTCTGCACAAACAATATTCGATCGTAAACTACGAAAATGTAAATGACAACAACGGCCATCGTTGTGTATTGATATCGAAATCATGACTACGAAAAACTCAAACGCATTCTGTGAAAAAATAAAAAGGTTAGAACCACGAAAAACAGTTTGATTGCAGTGGAAGTATACGATTCTGAAGGTGAAATTTTGACTGATTAAACTAATTTTCTTGAAAAACGGAAATCCGACTTTGACCATTTGTGTAATAATGATAAATCGGATAAGGAATGAAGAGTGAATTTTATAAGTATGCATTGTCTCATAAAACTCTATTAGAGGATATAAGTTTGGATCCATTATACAATGACAACGAAGAATTAAAAGGTAACATAACAATTGAGGAAATAGAGTCAAAAGTGCGAAAATGGAAAATCAACAGGGATTGATAAAATAGCGTACGAAGTTTCAAAATTCCCAAATGTCTTTCAAGTGATTAGCTCTCTCTTTCACCTGATTTTTGATACCAGTTGTATACCGTCAATCTTAGGAGAAGCAGTTATTTTCCGATATTACAGGATCACTTATCGGTCAATCGAATCCCGCTTAATTATCAAGTAATAAGCTTATTGTCTTGTATATCTAAGCTGTACAATTCCTTCAAAAATAACCGACTATCGACCTTTCTTGACGAAAATGAGGTTCTTACTGATGAGCAATCGGATTCAGAAGAAATCGTTCATGCCAAGATTTATTTCTGTCTTAGTAGTGTGATTCGTAACAACGCTAATGTAATTGCAACATTTGTTGACCTGAAGAAAGCTTTTGACTTTGTGGACCGAGATATGTTACTTTACCAGCTTTTGTTGAACACTATTGACGGCAAAATGTACAATTCTATCAAGAACATTTATTCTTACACAACAATCGTGTCAATAAGAAGATGTCGGATTGGTTTGTTTGTAATTCTGTTGTTAAACACAGAGATAACTGTTCGCCAACCTTATTTTCAATATTTATTAATTACCTTGTGCAAGAAGTGAACAATTTAGATCGTGGTATAAATATCCACGACTCCAAAATGTCTATGTTATTGTACGCAGATGATATTATACTACTAGAGTACAACGAGACGGATATGCAAAAGATGTTGGATAAACTTCATGACTGGTGTAAACGGTGACGAGTTCTGATAAATACAGATAAATCCAAGGTAGTGCATTTCACATCAGGCAGACGACCGCGTACTTATACATCCCGTCATTGTGTTATTGTGCTATGGTAAATTTTTGTATTCTTGTCTTTCATTTTTGCTTATGTGCTGTGTCTGTATGTCATTTTGTTTTTCTTTGTTGACATATTTGTTTGTTTTTATAGTGATTAAGATTATAACACAATGTTGACTGCTTTCCCCCTACTTTTGACATTTTTGCCTATTATAGATATAGGAAGATGTGGTGTGAGTGCCAATGAGACAACTCTCCATCCAAATTATTATGTCTGTTTGTTTTGTTCACACATCGTTGTCAATATAATGGAATTTTATGCAACTCTCATACAAGTGAGAGGTTTAGCTAGCTATAAAACCAGGTTTAATCCACCATTTTCTACTGTAACATAAGAAAATGCCTGTACCAAGTCAGGAATACGACAGTTGTTATCCATTCTTTTGATGTGTTTGAGCATTTGATTTTGCCATTGGATTAGGTACTTTCCGTTTTGAATTTTCGTCGGAGTTCGGTACTTTTGTTATTTTAATTTTTTCAAGTTTAAAATTTGAGACAATGCATTAAAGGTTACAAGTCTTTACAAATATATGAGAGTAATATTCAACGAGACTTTGCATCAAATGCAGAAAATGTCGCGGAAGGTGGTCTGCGTGTACCAGGAGCCATTATCTCAAAACTTCACAAACTGAAGAAATTTGGTTTTAAGACGTTTGAGAAACCGTATAATTTTTTGTAGTTCCAGAACTAGACTATAACTCCTCCGTTTTGGGATACAAAGACTTCTCATACATCGACAATATACCAAACAAAGCAATTAGTTATGGTGTTTATATATCTTAACTTGTTCGATTCGCTCGTGTATGTAACAACGTATTTGATTTTTACTAAAGAAATATCTGTATTACTGAAAAATTATTACATCAGGGTTTTCGATATCACAAACTAGTCAAAACATTTACTCAATTTTATCATCGGTACAAGGACATCATTCGTAAATATAAAATCAACATGTACACATCTTATACGTTCAGGTATTTCACATCCAATCTTTTATGGTAATATTCTATACAAAGCACAAAAATGTCGTCATTCACCCCAAAAGCTAATCAAACCTTAAAACAGACTTATTCAGAAGGGATATAGTTACAATACTGTTGTCATGTCATTAAAGATGGCATATTTTGGAATTAATATTGATTCACTCACAGGGTCTTTGCATCGGAAATAAACACATTTATTCTAAAAGCAGTTCTTGACATGATACGGATTATGTTCTTCTCATATATTTTATGATGGTATGATACTAAACCCCTAACGGGAGGGATTGTGCTTGATTTTCATATGACGAAGACATAAACTTTCAATCCGTTAAATTGAGGTCTGAAGCTGACATGTCAGTATCTGCTAGTAGTCCTTTGTTGATTTATGTATCATTGTCATTTCGCTTAGTTTCTTCTGTTACCTATTCTGACATCGGACTCGGACTTCTTTTAAACTGTGCGTATTGCTGTGTGTTTGTTTATTCTACATTGGCTAGAGGTATAAGGGGAAGGTTGAGATATAACAAAACATGTTTAACCCCGCCGCATTTTTGCGCCTGTCCCAAATCAGGAGCCTCCGGCCTATGTTAGTCCTGTATGTTTTTAAATTTTTTAGTTCATTTATATATTTCGGAGTTAAATGTGACGTTCATTTTCACTGAACTAGTACACATTTTTGTTTCTCGCTGTGTTGAAGACCCATTGGTGACCTTGGGCTGTATTCTGCTCTTTTGTCGGGTTGTTGTCTCTTTGACACATTCCCCATTTACAACCTCAATTTTAATTAGATATTTTCTTGGAGTACACAAAGCATCAAAACTGGCAATTGAGGGTGATATCGGATGGTTACCTTCTAAAGAACGACGATGGCTCAACTTGATATGTTACTGGAATAGACTGTTCAAAATGTATAATTCAATTAATTGCGAACGTATTTTCGTCTGGGACTATAACATATATGCTAACAACTAGTTTGCAGAAATGAAAACTATAATGACAAAAATTGGAATTATTGAAACTTTTCAGAATAGGACCAATTGAAATCAGAATTAAGAAACTGAATGGGTCTATTAATACCCATGCTACATCAATCTTTAAAGACCCAAATGTTGCAAAACACTTGTCCTACCTCCAAATATGTTGTTGTCCCCACAGATAACGCCCAAAAACACCATCGTTTTTGTGTGTAAATCACATTACATAAACTGCTTGATGAATGAATTAGGTATTGACAATTCACTTGGAAGTGCAACATATACCCCCACGACAAGTGGAAATCCTGGATAATCATAGGTCTATTCTATGTTCCTTTGGAATTTCAACCAAAAATGAAGAAATGGATCTTCCATCCCTGTATTGGATACCCATAAGTGTCCTTACAAACAACGGTATATTCCACGAAACCTCTTTCTAAATTATTAACATCAATTTTATCAGCAATCAAAGCCGGGCTTCAAAGTTATTGTGAAACTACCTATTCTAGAGGTGGCGTTAATCAGATGTGGATACTAAAAAAATCGAAAGATCTTTTAGAGTATATACAATTTAAGACTCTTTCATCTTGCAATAGTATTAAAACATTTGACTGTTCTACACTTTACACAAGTATTCCCCATTCCAAACTAAAAGACAAATTGAAAGAGTTGGTCTTGCTATGTTTCATAAAAAAGAATGGTCAACGTAGATACAAGTATCTTGTCGTATGGAGGGATAAATCCTACTTTGTTAAAAATTACTCTGATTCAAACAAAAAATTCTGTGAAACTGACATTATCACGATGCTTAATTTCTATCTCTCACTAAATAAATTAAAATTTGGTGACCATGTTGAAAGCATCTATCCCATCGAACTTGAGATAAAGGATACAACAGATACAGTTAAGTCTACTTCATATTTTGACTTACATCTAGAAATTGACAATGAGGGTCGGTTGAAAACAAACCTTTACAACAAAAGAGATGATTTCAGCTTCCCAATTGTGAACTTTCCATTTCTATATAGCAACATTCCAGCAGCACCTGCGTACGGAGTATATATCTCCCAGTTAATACGATATTCCAAGGCTTGTATTTCCTATCATGACTTCCTTGATAGAGGGTTGCTGCTTACAAGAAGCTATTAAACCAAGAGTTCCAAATGGTGAAGTTAAATCATCCCTTCGTAAGTTTTAAGGATGCCATGTTTTGGTGGGGTTCGTGTTGCTTAGTCTTTAGTTTTCTATAATGTGTTTTGTGTACTATTGTTTGTCTGTTTGTCTTTTTCTTTTTTAGCCATGGCATTTAAGAGTTTGAATGTCCCTGTGGTATCTATCTCCCCTCTTTTATAGATCCAATGGGCCGGGTTTATAAACACTGTATTGACATATTTTATTATCAACTGTATATATGCACAATGTCACTATAATAAACAAATTCGTATTCGTATTTTGTTGATGTCACCTAAGACTTTTAATAAAGAATCTATATATATTTACGACCGAGTGCTTGTTATACTCATGCCTATTTCCACCGAGTTTTGATATCATTCTATTTGCTGTTACAAAGCCATTCCATTAATTCAAGAGTGTCCATTTCTAACTGCGACACTATTATTAAAAAAAGGTATCTTGAACCGATGTAAAGCAATCTTGCATTTAAGGCTTAAATCGAACTGGTGCTTCCAGTGAGAAATGAAGTTTTGTTCTGAGTGTGAGAAAGCATTACTTTAACGTTGGCGTAAAGGACGCCCATTTTGTTTGGATTTGTCAAGTAGGTGCCATGGCGCAGAAATCATATCTGTTACAATCCATACTACGAAACACTGCACTCAATTTTAAGTGGAGAATTGCGGAACACGTAAGAAAGGAATATTAACTATACGCCGGAGATTGACAAAATACACCAAATAATTTCTTTTCCATTTTATGCTGAGTAACAAAAGAAATTTAACACACGCAACTTTTTGTATGACAACATTGAAATAAAAATCCAAATATTAATTGTTGAACGTTACATTTTTTATAACCATTATAAACAGTTGTTGCATTTCTATTGGCACTCAGTGTATACCATACTAAGGTTAATTAAATTACCTGGACATTTATTATTAGAACAAGTATCGGACTGCTTAGTAGCACCACTGCAATTTGATCCACCATCCGATGGAGGAGGATGATTGCAAATCCTGTATCTAAACCTTTGGCCACCACCACACGTTACTGAACAATCGTCCCACTCTCTCCATTCTTCAAAATGTCCATTAACTAAAAGTTTAAATGATATCTATTATTCATTCTGAATGAACTAACTGAACACAGGAATTTTGAACATTTCGAACTCACTTGCTCTTAAAACTTAACAAATTGATAAAATGTCTTTATAATTAAAAGTAAGAAATGAATCAAGATGTTAGTTCAGGTCAAAATTACAGCAACCCAACGCACAATAAAATGTTAAGTCAAGATTCAGTCCTCAGCAACTCAATAAGCCAAGTGTCTACATCTTACATGTAAGTTAAACTCGACAGGAGTTAAACATTTTTTCAAAGAAGTTAGAATACTAGTAGAAAAAACCTAAAAGAAAACATAAGATGTCTTGAGGTCAATATTATATCTTCAAAAACACAGTTGTGGTATTAAAGTTTAAACTTTTGGAACTTATAGTACATGAACACGAGATAGATTCAAATTGTGTGTCTTTTTATGTTGTTATGTTACACTACTGTCTCAAGTTAGGGTGAAGGTTGGCGCCTGTTAAAATGTTTAAACCCGCTGCATTTTTATACACCTGTCCTAAGTTAGGAGCCTGTTGTTCAGTGGTTGTCATTTGTTGGTGTGGTTCATAAGTGGTTCTCGTTTCTCGCTTTTCATATAGATTAGACTGTTGGTTTCCCTGTTTGAATTGTTATACACTAGTCATTTTGAGACCATTTATAGCTTGCTGTTCTGTGTGAGCCAAGGCATATGTTGAAGGCCGTACTTTGACCTGTAATTGTTAACTTTTTATACATTGTTACTTGGAAGGAGAGTAGTTTCATTGGCACTCATACCACATCTTCTTATTTATATCAAAATATGATTTGAATACTCAATCTCCCTATTTTGAAATTTGATCAGTCCAATGCAATGAGTCCTTAAGAAAGTTCTTAGTTCTATAAGTTCTTATTAAAAATATAACAAAAATACCGAACTCAAAGGTAAATTAAAAAGGAAGAAAGTCTATGAAAACTGACAAAATCAAACGTTATCAACCAACGGAATGAATGAAAAAACAACAGTCAGTAACTGCTAGTAGTCCTTTGTTAATTTATGTATCATTGTCATTTTGTCAGGGTTGAGATCTCACAAAACAGGTTTAACCCCGCCGCATTTTTGCACCTGTCTCAAGTCAGGAGCCTCTGCCCTTTGTTAATCTTGTTTGATATTTTAAATGTTGGTTCATTTATATGCTTCGGAGTTTAGTTGAACTAGTACACATTTTTGTTTAGGAACCAAGTGAAGCCCACCTCCCGGTGCGGGATTTTCTCGCTGTGTTGAAGACCCATTGATTGCTTTGGGCTGTTTTCTGCTCTTTGGTCAGGTTGACACATTCCCCATTTCCATTCTCAATTTTATCAAAAACATTGATATTGGTTTTTCTGCAATTTAAAACTGACACATGATTATGTGTTTCTTTGGTAACTTCCGATTGTTATTTTCATTTGTAAAGAAATCGAAGGAGATTATCATCATTGATGAAAAAGTCACAAACTTATAATTCCGTATGCAAGATGTACTTTTCGTCAACAAAAGACTTACCAGTGACTCTCGAATCAAAACAGATTGACGCCAGAATTAACTTTAAAGTTTAAGAGCATTGCAATCAAAAATAGTACATCTTCATGTATGCCTAAGGGAGAAAAACTGAAGTATTAAAATGATCAACTAGACACGATCTACAAATAAGTCAATATAACTGTATTGTATTTTATATTTGAATCAAAGGACTGATGTACATGAATTGTTTTAGAAAATAATCTTTATATCTGATGGTACACATGAATAAGGAAAAGTTGTTGTTTGTTTAACGTCCCGCGGCAATATTCCATGACTGTTTCTGGACGAAACAAATGTGTGGCACTTTTTCTACACAAATTTTAAACGTGGGTGTGAATTTAAACATTTCTCCAGCTAATTCCAATTGCGTGGAAAATGGGAACCGAGGCATATATCAGTCAGAGAAACTGGGTTTATTACCTTTACGCGTGGAACCTTCAGGAATAAAAGCATATATATAAAAATAAGAAGATGTGGTATAATTGCCAATGAGACAACTATCCACCAGACACCAATAGAAAACAAACGGCCTCATTTATGTACAAAAAACAACGAACGAAATACAAATATGATATACAGCAACAAACGACAACTACAGAGTTTTCCATTACATTACAGAATTACTCAGGATCATAGTCACTTCAAGTTGTTTTCTACGCGTCTTAGGCCCTTCGTCAAATATTTAATGCATATTCTGGACAGCATATTAAACAATTCACCAGTTTGTTGAGGTTGTCGACACCGTGGGTGATGGGTCGAAGGGAACATTATCAAAAGAGAATGTCATTGGCAAAGAAACATAATATCACAACAACTGTTACATGTAAAGTGCGTGAAACTCTCCCTACGAACACAGAATACTGAATTATATTTAATCAATGTCCCCTAATGCCGATCGGATGTGACGGTAATAAAAGCGACCAATCCGTCCCTCCTCAAAATGTGTCTTTCTACAAGACTTGACTAGATTATTTGATGTTGCAGTATTTCGAGTGACCTTTATTGTGTATTCAATCACTACGAGGTGTTTACTTGCCATTATTATATTCCTTTTCTCAAAAATCTAGCTTATGTGTCCATCTTATTTTCAAAACTGTCTTGTATGTAAAAAAAAAATGTCAAAGGAAAGGTATATACTATATATTTAGTATAAACTGTTCTAAATATGCTTAACTTTTTGAAACAGGATAAAAAGAAAACAGAAAAACAATCACATGTTTTCCTCATCAGTTAAATTTATTTCATTAAAAAGAGAACGAGATATTACCACGATGTAAGGAATATTTTTATTATATTCTAATGTGTTAATTATATTTGGTCTTGAAGTTTTATATGAAAAAAACTTTTTGGGGTGTTTTTTTCATCAATTATACGTTATGTACCTGGTAACGTCACTGTAATATTGGAACCATATTCCTGGAATTTATTTTGTTCATCAAATGAAAAACAACGATAAACTCCGGCATCGTTTGTACCAACGCTTTTAATGGTTAGTTTAGTTCTTTGTAAGCCTTCATATTTTGTATAGTTTGCAAGAGCAAACCATGTATCTTTATTGCCATTTTTATGCCATCCAAATAAACTCCCTCCTATATTACAAGTCAAATTCACTGTGCCACCCAGGGTTGCAGCCACGTCTAAAAAAGAAGAAGACATAATAATCAGTCGGCAAAAAAATCAGAACAGAAGATTCTCCTTTCAACAAAATGAAAACATCCATTATGATAATCTTGAAAACCAGTATCTCGATATTATGAAAATCAAAATGAAAGTAAAATATAGCAATATGAAAATGTAAATATTACAACCTCAATAGAGGAACTACGCATTGCTGCCAATATAAAAAAAATGTTTCTCCAGAACATATATTTTAAACCTTAGCAGGCAAAGCATCAAACAATTTTTTTACAAATTATGCAATTCTTTTTGGAATGTCTAGCTAAATAATTTGGACCTCAAAGCAGATTGTGTAGTCCTACCTATACCCTTGAATCATTTAACGAAAGAGGAGATTTAGAAAGACACAAATCCGTTCGTCTCTCCTCTTGTATTATACAAAAAAGCACAACAATAACATCACGACCAAATAAACTTCACAAGCGTTCAAATGAAGCAATATATAGGGGTCGTATAGTTGTTTCATAAGATATTTTCCTAAAGTTCCTACTACTATTCTTTTTACGGTAAAAGAAATACTGTGTTACTGGTCCAGCAAGACTGTTCTTTAATATAGTTTTACTTAGTTTTGGATTTTTCTAGACGTTTAGCACAATATATGATGTACTCTGGCATGTAGTTATAGAATACTTTACAGATTACCGATGTGTATTTGTCATAAAGGATGTAAATAAATACCATGCAATCACATCATTTTTATTTTTTATCATTTTATGGCATATGTTACGGTGGAATTTAACAGTTTGACCTATGTTTTTGACGCCAGTCTATTGTTAGCTTTATCATTATTACTCAATAATCCATTGTCAACCGAATTTAACTAAAATTTAGAAAACTTTCAAAAGTTTACTATAAAACTTTTTCACCTATCAATACAAACATAAAAAAAGAGATGTGGTATGATTGCCAATGAGACAGCGCTACACAAGAGACCAAATGACACAGAAATTAACCACTGTAGGTCACCGTGCGGCCTTCAACAATGTGCCATACCCATACCGCATAGTCCGATATGAAAGGCCCTGAAATGACAAATGTAAAACAATTCAAACGAAAAAACTAACGACCCAACTTATGTACAAAATATTGAACGAAAAATAAATATGATACACAGCAACACACGACAACCACTGAATTACAGGCTCCTGACATGTGACATGCACATACAGAATGCGGCGGGGTTATACTAGTGTGAAGGCGCCAACCCTCCCCCTAACCTGGGACAGTGGTGTAACAGTGCACAGCATTTATGGTTCGAACTAGATTTACTATTGATGAATAATAACTTATACTCTTCAATTATTTTCGATACATGCACGCAATTTGTGTTGTCTTCTATTGAGCATCTTTCATTTATATCCCATATATCGGGAATACAGCATTCTACTTTCGACTTTTCCATATTAAAACATAGAATCATTATTGCAAATAAGGTAAATAATTAAGCAGCATACTCATAGCAATATCAAACTTTAGAATTAGGAAACTGTAAGAACAAGAAGTAAAAAAATGGATTAAATAATTTCAATGAAACATGAAAACTTTTGAATTCTGCATGTCCGGTTTGAAAAAAGATTGATATTCAACAATGATGTGTGATGAGTTTAAACGAATCTTTTTACAGTTACGGCCATTACACAGTTATGAAACTGTAATATAGATTTACATAAACCTATGACTCTTGGCACGTGTAACGTAAAAGGACTTTGTCTTGTTAATCGTTTAGTTACATTGTAGGTTTTAAAACACATTTTATAAATCAGTTTTACTTTGTTTGATTATAAGTGGTTCAAAACCCTTAATGTTTTGAATAATTTTGTATATTTTGTTAGAAGGAAATTTACAGAAAATTACCGTATCAATCTTATTTCACAACAGTGTGGAATACTGGCATTACCCCAGTGGCTGTAAGCTCTCATCAGAGATACCCTGTTGATAATTTGGGGCGCTACACGCGCGTTTCGTTTACATCAGACAAATCAAATTAAAACTGACGAAAGACCAAATAATTCAAACACAGAGTTGAAGAGAATTGGAAACAATTACAACTTCGCAAAGTTGTACCAAATACGACTACGTCTATATATATGTGGTAGAAAAAACCTTTTTGTTTTGACTTTTGAAATATTCTTACAATTAAAAACAATAAAACAAAAACAAAAACAAAAATGAACGTATCAATGATATTTTAAATCAATACGAAAGTGCTGACTACTGGCATGGGTTTGTGATACAGTCTGGGACGAAACGTCTCTCAAGATTGGCATCGACCAAGTATACGTAGTTATAAAGACTCGTCAAATATACCAGAATCTTAGTTTGGGACTCCAGACAAGCATTTCTTCTACATAAAACCCATCAGTGGCGTTCCAATCTTCTTACAGTCGGAAGACCAAACAACTAATAAAAACACGAAGTTGAAGAGCATTGCTAACAAAAAATTCCGAAAAATTGGTTGCGACTTTGGGTGGACAAACATCAGTATTTTGAAATACTCATAAACAGCATATTTACAGAAAATAAATGTATCAATGATATTTCATTTCAACACAAAAGTACTGGGCTGGTGATAATCTTCAAAAACCAGTCCTCAATAGGAATAACCATGACTATTTTAATGCGTGGTAGAAAATCTGAAAAGTCATGGTAATTTATATATACTGAATGCAATTTAATGATTGACAATAAATGAATATGTCCAAAATTCGAGTAATTTCAGATAACAAATTTTGCCGAAAAATTTCTTACCATTTAATTTCTACAAAATATTACTAAAACAATCATTGTAATATACTTTTAAATCAAAATTTACATAATCGCTTAATGATTTGGCTTACTTACAAGAAAAAAAAAAAGAAATTTTCATAAAGATGTCAGTTTTTTTCTATAAAACTTTCAGCAGTCTTTCTTTGCAGTATGTTTACGTAATCAGTTAAAGGTATTTCAATCAATGTCCGATTACTCCTGGGTCTAGTCAGGTTGGGTCACAATTTAGGAAAAGAGGACAAAATTGTGGAAACGACAATTTGAACAAATCCTATAACAGTGAAAACATTTGTGATGGCGTTCGTTAAACGTTCGAAGGGATGACTTTAATTGTTTTTTTCAATTTTGAACCCTCTACCATGTAAATCATGATAGAAAACGCAAATATCGAGTCAACTGGGATATATGATATTCAATATGCAGGTGCTGTTCGAATGTTGCTACATAGAAATTAAAAGTTCACTATTGTAGATATGAATTCATTCCTTTTGTCTTAAAGTGTTGTTCTCAACCAACCCTCATAGTTAATTTCTAGATGTAAATCAAAATATTAGACAAGCTGTACTGTGTGGGATTTATTTGTTATTTGTTGTTGACTTTGATACCAGGTTTCAGTAACTGAGGGTAATCATATATCGGTACTTTGTGTCTTTTGTCTTTAAGTTAGCTGATTTTTTTGTTTCTTTGTGCTTCGTGTCGATCTGATGATCAAGCCGTTTTGCAGTTTGTTCTAATGTTGTGCTGTTACACTATTGTCCTACGTAAAGGGAGGGTTGGGCGCTCACTAACATGTTTAACCCCGCCATATTATGAATGTGCCTGTCACAAGTTAGGAGCTTGTTCTTCAGTTGTTGACGTTGGCTGCTGTCTGTCATATCTGTTTTTTGTGTTTTTAATTGTTTCGTCGTACATCAAGATGTGGATTTTTTCGTTTGGGTTGTTTCACATTTTGTCATGTCGGGGAATGTTATAACTGATAGTACTGTATGATCATTGTTTAAGACCATACGATGACCTATAGTTGCTTGATCCATGTCAGTTGGACTGACTCGGATAGCTGCCTCATTGGCAATCATATGATATCTCCTTAGTTTATATTAACTGTATGAGTGGAAGCGTTTATTTAAAATTCGATTGGATAGATTCAACACTTTAAATTATTTGATGAGAGGACACCATATACATAGCGGAACGTGAAGTTAAAGGATAATGTTAACTTCTTCTAATTCTTCCCTAGAAGCTTATGTACGAATTATGTCTAATATGAATGAAAGAACATATCGACAAGAAAAGGAGCACAGTTGGTACCAAACGGAATTTCGATTGTTTGTTGAAAAAAACGTCCTCCAAACGTAACAAATCTGAAATCAATTAAAAGTATTAAGTATATTGATGTTGTCAGTCCCAGAGATGTTTTTGTTGGAATCAGAGATGTTTAAAATATGATTTATCTTTTTCTTACACAAGATATTTGCAACTATGTTGGCCATTCTTTTTAATGAGTAAAACTACCCTTAAGTTTCGAATGAAAAATATCGGGGTGAAGGGAAAAAAGTCAAATGGCTTTATATTTTTGCAAGAGGAAAGAGAATAAGATTGTAAGTATTCTTTAAAATATTTCAGCATCCACTTCTGATTTACACCTTCCCTACAGTATGAAGTCTCTCAAATGAACAGAGACTTAGACAGAGAAGCATCGACAAAAATACCAAAGACTTTTTCACAGTGACTTTCATTAAAATGTTGGCCATAAATAGCTATTTCAATGTACGTTTCATTGCTGATAGAAGAAAGTTTGTGTTATGACCCAATATATATCGGTTTTATTTGTTTGTTTTTTTTTTAACGTTTACAACCATTTTACTTTCTCACATGAAAGCAATTTCAAACACAGTATTTGACTTATACATAGCTTTTGCTTTTTTCTCAATCTGATAAAAAATAAATACGTTTCATTAGAGTAAAAGTATACATATGTATATATGTATAAACGATATATAAATTACTAACTTCATAGATGATAGAAAATATTCGCAACTGTTGCTAAACATATTTATGTGATGCACATTTTCAAAATCGATTTTTGAAATGAAAAATGATAATTTCAACAAAGGGAACAGTTTTCTTACTTGCTTCGAACTCGAATTTTGCTACGAATATTTTCTAACACCCGTTTATCATAAAGCACAAAAAAATCACAATAAATGCTAAATGATATCTGTCATGTCACTCAAGTTAGTCATATTTTTAATTTTCCAATGTTTTTTCTCTTCAATATCTAACATCTTCGTTAAACAAACTTCATTTCATTTTGAAATTGTGTATACATGTATTCATTATGCACACATGCAAGGTTAAATTACCATTATTTGTATATATATACATACCTGCAGCAGAAATGTAGAAATTAAGAATCAGTACGAAAATTATTCCCAACATTCTCTTTCCTTCATTTCTGTGAAGTGAACAAGGAAGTAGTTATTGTAATTGCAATTGAACTTAAAAAAGACACTTAATTAACGAGTTTAGTAATGAACCGGAATAACACAGTGCGAGAAATTGTTTGAAATGATAAAAAACAATGTCTATTTTTTTAATTTCCGTGTGGTCGTAAAAGGTTTTGTTCGTCAAATTTAAATTTTTTTGAGACAGTTTACGAGATACCAGTTTATTCGTGGTTGTGGGTAGTCCGTTGAAATTAGAAAAAACCAAACTGTTTTGTTCAATTTTATGCTAGGTTCGTAAATATTTTCCATTCATATTTCATCAAATGTCATTGGAATGCATAAGACAATAAATTTCTTCCATTCTCGAATACAATTATAAAACTTAAAGTCGGAAGTCTTTTAATTAATTGTCCGCATTTCTCTTCAAAAGCAAGAAAACATATGATTCTAAAAACAAAAGGGAAAAACAAAAATAACGAACTTCAAGGAAAATTCAAAACAGATAGTCCCTAATCAAATGGCAAAATCATAAGTTCAAAGATTTCAAAACGAATCGAAAACATCTGTCATATTCCTGACTTGGTACAGGCATTTCCTTATGTAGAAAATGGTGGATTAAACATGGTCTTGTAGCTAGCTTAACCTCTCACTTGTACGACAGTCGCATAGAATTTCTATTATATTGACAACAATGTGTGAGCAATACAAACAGACATCATAGGTAAAAATGTCAAAAATTGGGGTACAGCAGTCAACATTGTGTTATAATCTTTATAAAAAAAAAAACGTATTTTGTATCTGAGTTTCAAAACAAATATATTGAAATACTTCGAATAATTTTTTTATAAATCCAGAAGTTAAAACATCAGTCGATTTTTAATTACGACTATTTCATATCCATCAATCAGCTCCAATATATAAAGTAATCATTTATCAGGTTCTGACTGGAATGGGACACAATTATTTTTCCCATTAGTTCAATCCAGTTTTATCATAATTAATGGACAGATTGTTATACCCTTTATTTGACTGTTAAATTTTAAATACTTTCTCATACTTGAAGCCCCCCCTTTCCCCCGTGATGGTTTCTATGGGAATTCCTGAAGGATAATGACCAGCATTTAAGAGAGCAATAGTACTATAAGTATTGATAGGGTAATTTTCTTCACTTTCTGGTCAAAATAGAAAAAAATATCATCCATCATATACATTTCAGAATCATTCAAAATACATGTATCATAGACGTTTGATTTTAATGATTACCCCCATAAACAATCTACAAATTTAAGCACCTTTACATAATTTTCCTCTCTGAACAACATCCAATTTAAAGATGGCAGATTCATTAAGAGTACTTGACTGGTATCCTATAAATGCGATCTTAGTATTCCTGTCAGACCAGATGATCACCTTAAAATATGTTCATGTTATTTCCTGAGAAAAAAATCAATCGTCTTCATTAAAATCAGAGTTTTTTTATGTTGTGTATTTTATGACAAAAACAAAAGGCCCCACTACACATCAAGAAGGGCATATTTCAGCTTTATTTTGATTTTGACAAAATAAGTCTTGATACAGCTTTAATTCCAATTATTCAATTTATATAGATTAAAAGAAATTAATGATAAGGGAAATGGTAAGCAAAATAATTTGTCTTTGTAAGATAAGTAATAAACACTTAATTTTAGTTTCAAAGATATGCAAATATATGTAAATAAAGGCAACAGTAGTATACCCTTGTTCAAAAGTCATAAATCGATTGAGAGAAAACAAATCCGGGTTACAAACTAAAAAATATGATATAGCGACTTAAATTCCTATTCTCTTCAATTTCAACCAAAGAAAAAGTAAAATCAGGCATAAATATGTGAAGTATACAAGTAAAATGCATATCTGTTCATTGGAAAAATTTAATATTCACATCAAACATCCTGAAGGAGTGTCTTTGACTATGCTACAATTTGATAATATATTGGTGCCTTGCTTTAGAAACAATATATTTGCTATAATATGCCACTTTTTTGAAACTATTGAATACCCTATAGATATAGGAAGATGTGGTGTGAGTGCCAATGAGACAACTCTCCATCCAAATAGCAATTTTTAAAAGTAAACCATTATAGGTCAATGTACGGCCTTCAACACGGAACCTTGGCTCATGCCGAACAACAAGCTATAAAGGGCCCCAAAATTACTAGTGTAAAACCATTCAAACGGGAAAACCAACGGTCTAGTCTATATAAAAAACGAGAAACGAGAAACACGTATAAATTACATAAACAAACGACAACTACTGTACATCAGATTCCTGACTTAGGACATGTGCAAACATTTGCAGCGGGATTAAACGTTTTAATGGTACCAAACCTTCACCCTTATCTGAAACAATAGTATAACATCACAACATAGAAAAACACACGATAAAATATCAATTGGAAGGCTTAACTCAATCTAAAAACGTAAATTAACACACTATGAACGAATAAATTTGATCTGTGATACCTGAATGTAAATACATAGTTAATAAAATATTAGGGACAAACATTCAAGGCCAAAAAGCAAACAAACAAGTCCAAACAAAGCCATGGCAAGACACCACCGCGAAATATTTAACCCTTAGAAAATAATCACTCTTGAAAAAAACGGTTTTCATAATATATACAGGTAAATGAAAAATAACTATGACCGAAAGTGTTAGATCAGTACGTTTTGCACCGAACAAGCTTATTTTCGTATATGTATTTAGAAAATGGAACGCTGTCTATAAATATTGACTATTTAGATGAAAATTGTCAAAATGTAGCTGATTTATCATTGACCGGTCTCATATAAAAATACACATTACAGACACAATATGACTTTAAAGTACAACACTAGGACTAAGGAAATAATATAAATGCAGTTTTTTTTATATATACACCATAAACTTAGTTTCAGTTTCAGAAATATGCAAATTTGATTTGATTTTAACGAAAGAAATCGGTGTATTACAGAAAAATTATTACACCAGGGTTTTCGATATCACAAACTTGTCAAAACATTTACTAAACTTTATCATCGATACAAGGACATTATTCGTAAATATAAATCGACGTGTAGACATCTTATACGTTCATGTATTTCACATCCAATGCAATTTTTATGGTAATATTCTATACAAAGCACAAAAATGTCGTCATTCACCTCAAAAGCTAACCAAACCTTTAAACAGACTTATTCAGAAGAGATATAATTACGATACTATTGTCGGATCATTAAAGATGGCATTTTTTGGAATTTTAAAATATTGATTCTCTCATAGGGTCTTTGCATCGGAAATAAACACATTTGTTCTAAAATCAGTTGTTGGCATGATACGGGTTATGTGCTTCTCATATATTTTATGATGGTATGATAGTAAACACCTAACGGGGTTGGGGGTTGGGGGTTGGGGGTGGGATTGTGCTTGATTTTCATATGATGAAAACATAATCTTTCAATCAGTTTAATTGAGGTCTGGAGCGGGCATGTCAGTAACTGCTAGTAGTCCTTGTTAATTTTTGATATTGTCATTTTGCTTAGTTTCTTCTGTTACCTATTCTAACATCGAACTCAGACTTCCTTTAAACTGAGTTTTACTGTGCGTATTGCTATATGTTTGTTTATTCTACATTGGCTAGAGGTATAGGGAGAGGGTTGAGATCTCGCAAAACATGTTTATTATTAATTGTTTTTGGCTTTTAACTAGCTTTCAGTAACTGCGTGTACTCTCAAATCGTACTTTCGTGTTAATTTGACCTGTTGGTACAATTTGTAATGCATGTTTTGTTATTTAATGTTTACTTATTTTGTTTTATATCTCGTCTCACTATTTTTAATACATACCACCTTTGATAAGTATTTAGTATGACGATAAATGTTCACTTTTGTTCTCGTACTATAAACAACAAATTTATTTATTTTGTAAAAATATTTCCGTACTCCATGTACTCCTTACAACAAAATTATTTTCATTTACCTGTGTACGTTATTTTGTTTAACTGCATTTTGTCCAAGGTTATAGTTTTCTTTCTGATATTGTTTTACATCTCACCCCCTTTTTTTTTAATTAATTTTGTATTTACATTGTGTCATAGATCAAATCTATTTGTTCAGTGTATGCTTTTACTTGTTTTTGTTAATATGTCTTTTGATTGAGTTAAGCCATTTCAATTGATATTTTATAGTGTGTCTTTCTGTGTTGTGATGTTACACTATTGTTTCAGGATAGGGTGAAGGTTGGCGCCTGTTAAAACGTTTAAACCCGCTGCATTTATTTGCACCTGTCCTAAGTCAGAAACCTGTTGTTCAGTGGTTGTCGTTTGTTGATGTGGTTCATAAGTGTTTCTCGTTTCTCGTTTTTTATATAGATTAGACAGTTAGTTTTCCTGTTTGAATGGTTTTACACTAGTCATTTTTGGGGCCTTTTATAGCTTGCTGTTTGGTGTGAGCCAAGGCTCCGTAGTGAAGGCCGTACTTTGACCTATAATGGTTTACTTTTACAAATTGTGACTTGGATGGAGAGTTGTCTCATTGGCACTCATACCACATCTTCTTATATCTATTAACCCCGCCGCATTTTTGCGCCTGTCCCTAGTCAGGAACCTCTGGCCTTTGTAAGTCTTGTATGTTTTTTTTTTAATTTTCGTTCATCTATATGTTTCAGAGTTTAGTGTGACGTCCATTTTCTCTGAACTAGTACACATTTTTGTTTAGGGGCCAGCTGAAGCCAGCCTCCGGATGGGAGATTTTCTCGCTGTGTTGAAGACCCATTGGTGGCCTTGGATTGTTTTCTGCTTTTTGGTCGGGTTGTTGTCTCTTTGACACTTTCCCCGTTTCCATTCTCAATTTTAAACATATATAAAATGAGATAATTTTCCCGCATGTTTATAGTAATTAAAATCTCTATTTTTTTTCAACTTTGACCAGACCAATTGATGCATTCATTTTATCATTGATACATTCAATTTCCATTGAAGTTATTTTGCCCTGACCCCTGAATCTTATTCTATTGATTTTGTGTTTAATTTTAACGTTAAAAGTTTGAAATTGGGTCAGTTGAAGTGGTAAATGTACCACAAATGGTAAGTCAATAATATTTGATATGCATTTGTTTCAGCATTGCACATCTCATTGTCATGGACATTATTTGGCTCTGATCCCTCTGTCATGGTCTATTGACTTTGAAAATTTTGTTTATTTCTAATGTTAACGTTAGTGTCAGTTTAAGTGGAACCACTAATGTTCAGTCAGTGATATTTGGTGTGCATTTGTATTAGCATTATGCTACCCAATGCATAAAGGCGAGACATATCTCTGTGTCAACAGTTATTAGCCGAAATATTTTGCTTTCATATTAATCCGTAGAAAAAAAACAATTATATTGAATCGGAGGCTGGCGGATTATAGTCCAGTTAAACTACGAAGAAAAGGCTTGAATACCAATTACATTGCAACAGAAACTTTTTGATAGTTTTTGTGTCCAGGATGACATAATATATGATATACTAAAAACGTACCAAGCACGAACTGAAAAAATTTTCTGACCAGAAACTAGTATTTTTAGACAAAAACTAAGATTTTATCATAATTTCTCATAAAAAGGATACCAGAAAATTTGTCAAACATAACTCTATTTTCAACATAACAAACACAATTGCTTACGGAAACTGATAAATTTCATAACCAGAAATAACTATTGTGAATCTGAAACTAAGATTTTTTTTCATGATCTCGCCGAAAACAGGAAACCTGAAAATTTGTCAAATGTAATGTAAGCTACGATTTTGTTTTTATCAATATTGTATCTTTGACAAACGTTATGTATGATATGTAAAATCTTAGTCTATAGCTTCCTTTAAAAAAATATCCAAAATTTGAAAAGTAAATCACATGTATATTATGAATCTATCAAATCCTCTATTGTCATATGTTAATGTATGCATGGATATAACTCAAATTTCTTATAGCTATGTATAAATTGTTCCAGATCCTGAGAAGGAAGAAGACACAAGGATTGCTGATACAGATTCAGTCGAGTTATTGTAACTGTAATATTTCGGCTATTACGCAGGTTATATATGTACATGTAGATTCAAATACAGGCATAATGTCGGATACACTGGCCACTGTCTGATTATTAATGTGTATGTATATAAGAATAAGGAATTTTGGTATGATGAGACAACTATCCACCAATTTCAAAACTGACGTGGATGTAATCAACAGTTACTGTAGATTACCATACACAGGCCTTCAACCATAAACAAACCCAATACCGGATCATCACCTATAAAAGGCACCGACATGAAAAACCCTTCCTTCACCTTGGACAGTGGTGTCACAGCTCAATAGAATGAACGCACTTGAAAAAAAGTTGGAAATGACGTAATTCATCATATTCGCACCAACAAAACCTAAATGCAACTAATATAAGACAAAAGACACAAAGTAATGTGATGAGATAACTTTGCAATTTCTTCAAATAAACATACATGAAATTTAAACATTTGAACATTTTAATGGTGTATGTTAGAATTCTCTTTTATATTAATCGAATAAGGTTAATAATCGAGTGTGAGTTAAAATGTTAATAAGTATTCGAGTAAATCATCGGTAAGATTATATTGAATTTTGACAACAGTCCGATAAAAATTCCAGTTCCTGAAAAGACGACATTTCGAATATTTTCTATCAAAACTTTCAAATCCAATGATTCCAATGTTTAGTCTGGCAACAACGTTGTTAGGCATGAAAAATATTCTATTTATGGTATATGTGTCTAAATCCACTGTTGTTATATTTTATTGCATAAATATTATACTCTTGATTGCCTATATAACAGTAATTAACGATTATCTACATTTTGTGACATTCTTAATCTTAATCATCATGGATAAGTTAAGCTTGTAGATACAACAATAGAATGAAAATATCAATGGATAGGGTTTGTTACGTTACACAACGGCAAAAATTGCTTTCGCTCAGATTTTTCCCCACTGACTCAATCTTGAGCTTCCTATGCATCTTTTAATTTTTGTTTCTGATTAATCTTTAGTTGTTTGTCAATACATGTAATTAATAGTATTAATCGTATCGTAATAGAATAATT
This sequence comes from Mytilus coruscus, assembly GCA_017311375.1. Taxonomy (NCBI): domain Eukaryota; kingdom Metazoa; phylum Mollusca; class Bivalvia; order Mytilida; family Mytilidae; genus Mytilus; species Mytilus coruscus. Next base: position 78,979,259 of record CM029604.1, read on the forward strand.
GCTTAGTTTGAACCGACTATGTCTACATGATTGTGTCTAATAGATGGCTAACCCTTTTTAAAGGAGTTTATTTGGCTTCTCAATCTTGTGTTTTCTGTACGTTGTCAATGTTTTGGTTTCGAATATTACAAACATGGCTTATTTTGACCCACTTATATGTATATCCTGTACTGTCAAATGCCCGTTTACTGGGTACGTTATGGTACCCAAAAATTGCCGCTTTGAACGGAACATTTAACGGAGACCTTAACAGGTGCATTTATAAAGGAGACTTTGTGAATACGAATTGAAATTAAGTGGAAACTTAAGGGGTCCGTTATTTAACGGATACTTTGTCAATAAGCTCCCATATATTTGTATATGATAAGGCATGAAATCATAACACAATGATCGGAAGACTGATCAAATAAATTATACATTATGTATCATATGAAAGTGAAATAAAAGCATTGTTATGAGAAATGAATTTCGCGAAATGTAGTAAACACTTGTTTCAAAAACTAAACAATGACGGTAAAGCAGCTGGTCTTGAAGGGAGTAGAGAGTGATATATTCATGAACGAACAAAACTACTCATCTAATCATGAATTCTCAATAAATGTTAATACTCATTCTCTGTAACCACTTAAACTTTTCGGCACACATAGTCACCGATCTTCCTGAAAATTGGCTGATATGTAGATCCTATTAGACTAGTCAGAAAAATAATGCCAACCGATATATATATTGGTTGGTTACCATAATAATAACAGAGAAAGTTGGGATTTTGAGAAAATACAATATTTGGTGTAGTGTTGTGAAATTATGCGGCTACATCTATTAAAAGAAACACAAAACAATTAATTTCAGTCTTATTTTAGTCAAAAATAAAAAAGTTACGGGTAATCTACCTAGAAACACGTGAAATTAATTTCTAAAAATTATCATTGTGCAATATTCCTCACAATACTAATTATCTCCCTTTGGTGGGTTACTCTAATGACTGGACCAAAACGAAAATGCTAATAACTTTTTATTTCTAAAAGGATTGGTGTCAAATTTAAATTGTTATAAATTTAGACCATTCAATACATAGATATAAGAAAAAATATAGAAAACTTTTTAAATCTTCATAAAACGTGACCTGACCAACGCTTACAATGACAGGACCAAATGAAAATACTAATAACTTTTTATTTCTTAAAGGTTTATGTTAAATTTGAAATATAATAAAATTTGATCATTTGATATATAAATTAATGAAAATATTGAAAAAATAATTAAAAAATCAGAAAACGTTACCTTCCTAACTTTGACAATGACCTGACCAACAACAGCAATGACCTGACCGATGAAAATTTCTGTGTTATTTAATATTATTAAAAAAACAGAAAACAATATGTTTTGGGTAAAAACTTGACCTGACCAACGTTTTACTGTGTCCTGGTCGTTGTACTACCTAAAACTTATTTATATCTTATAGGACAAAATGTAGGATTTGCTTAAAATTTATGAAAAATTAACATTAAGATTGAATGGTAAAAAACTGGGAAAACAGTTTAGGGTACTTTGACGAGCACTGGATTATTTAAACTTTTTATGGTATTGAGTAGTATATTGTATTTAACTGTGTTGTAAATTATCTTGTATGTTACTGGTTATAATTTGACACATTTGATCACAAATATAAAGTAACACACAAAAGGTGTGATTGAAGTAGGCCATGCATAAATACATGTAAGTTAATAAATCCAATATAGTTTGTTTTTAATATTTTCTTACAGTAAATAATTATTTCCACGTACTACTTAAGGCATGCCGAGCCTTGTGTTGGATATCTTGGTAGTTTTAAATATTTTCATAAAAACAAATTAACATCTCGCGGACTACTTGCGGTATGCCCGAGCCCCTGCATGCAAGATATCCTGGTAGTTTAAAATATTTTCATAAAACATAAGTATACATATTCGCAGACTTTACTTGAGGGTTGCCAGAGCCTTGTCTTAGTTTTAAATGTTCCCGAAAGTCAATACATTTATCGTTTGCTCATATGTTTGTAAGCATTTTATATTTTCTTATTTGAAAAATTAATGGTTCAATCTAAGTGTTTCTATAAATTTGATGCAAAGCCTATTACATATAAATAGGTATAAAGTCATTTTCCTGGTCATGATAACGGTCAGAATGAAGGACAGAAAGTCACAGACAAAAGTCGCTGACAAAAGTCACATGTATAATATGTTATTTATAAACATTGACTCCTGTTTCAAAGTAAAATGTATTTTTTTGTTAAAGAAAGACAATATACTAATTTTGAGAAACATCTTTCTGTAATGGGCTTTCAGTGAAAATCAAAGTATATGTACATGTATATAATTCTTTTAAAGTTACCCTGTGTAAAGATCTAGAGTTATCATATTGTCAATATTTTTTAATTTGCTGCTAAAAATCCATGAAGATAATTGTTATTTTCTCAAATTTCAATAAGGTTGAAATAAAGGTTGTGCCCCCTTTGTGACTCGACGGACATCGGTGAGGAATATCATTATATATTGTCCTGTCGGGCTTTAGATAATGAAAGAAGAAAATACTTGCCTGAATATTGTATGTCAAATCCAAATGTTGTAAAATTAGAGCAACTCTTTGTTCAAAAATATAACTGTATTAGAAAAGTTATGTAAATTTATCAAAATTATCAATGTGAAAGTCTCTCCTCCTGGTTGATGTTATTCACACATGCATTTGTAATTGTATTATAGCAGTTATGTTATCTTCTCTTAACTATGTATTAGTTTAGAGAATAAAGTTATTCTAATAATCCAATGCCTATTAGTAATGTTAATATAGTGCTGCTACCATAGGCGGATCCAAGGGGCCCTGAGGGCCCGCCCCCTCCTTTCATTGGAACATTTTGTTGATTACATATGGAATCACTGAAGCATGAATGTAGCGGGCCATCTCTTAAGACAGTCAGTGGGACCCCTTATATGAAAATTGTCTTGATGGTATATTTTCCCCTGTTGCTCGTTGTAAGACCCGCAGTCACCCACTGTCAGATTTTCCGAGGGTCCTCGTAGGGAAACCGTATTTTTTTGAAAATCTCGAAAATTCTCCCCAGCCAGAACGTCAAACAAGAAATGTGTCGGATGGATAGCAGGGACCATCGAGTAGCCGACTATAACCGCCCTTGCTTTACGCCCTTTGTTTTCTAAAGGACCCTTGTGTTTATTCTTTTAGGGTTCCCTAGTTAACCTATTGAAATTTCTGTCCTTGTCCAATTGATCCCGATTTCCAGTGATATTTTAAATTGTCCGCCTTCATCCCAGCCTAGCCCTATTGCAGGACCTTTTTGAAATTTTCTATTTTTTATAACTTCACCTCAAAAATTATTTTCATGTAGATACTCATCATCCAATAATACAATATTATTCAAAATGTATAGCTATACATGCTTTGCCATTTCAACATTGAGTTTAAAAGAATGAATAAGAAAAATAAACAGCTCATAATAAAGGTATTTTTTCCTTTATAGAAAGTTTAGATGGTCATTTATCATTTATTTAGAGGATCAACGTCTGACTCTCTTGGTTCTATTTTTTATTGTGTTGAATTGTATCAAATTATTGACTTTAAATAAATTGTTGGTCAGTAGACTAGCACAGAACCTACAATGTTCCTATTAAATTTATTGATTTTGTTCTCTTCTGAAATATGCATGAGATGTTTGACACTGGACATAAAGCAAACCACAACTAATCGATCATTTCTTTTTAACAAAATCTTTCCAGCCCCAAATATTGCACAATTGAATATTTAATTTTTTAAATGATTTTACTAGTATTTGTTTTTTTAGTTTTTCTTGTATATTTTCATGATCATGAAAACAGAAATTTCTTCATAATCAGCAATTTTATCCACATTAGAGAACTTGTATTTGTTTCCTTCAAGTGGTAACACCATTATCGATATACTATACTAGCAAAATTATTTATACATACACATGTGTGAATACAGTGAAACTTAATAAGTGTTTTAGTTTTCCTACTTTTGTGCACATTTAAGAAACTAACTGAAACTTTTCAAAATTGTTTTAAACTTGAGTATCATCATGAAATTGTTTCCATAGCAACAGAGTTAAAACTATTATACCTATATAAATGAATATGTTTAAAATTTTATGATTACAATAATTTCCACAAACTGTATATTTATTTATTTTTTCTGATTGCAGAATTAGGTTTTAAAACATTTTTTCAAAATTTTCAAATTTTTTTTCTGGAAAATGAAAACTAAGCATTTTGTATCCATGGTAACAAAAATGAAACATACTTCCCATTACTTTTCGCATCATTGATAAGATATGACTATGGTATTTGTAAATTCATGGTTGACTTTAACTGAGGTGTCCGCAAAAATTATGGTGAGCATTCAAAATGACCTCAAAAGGGTATTTTTACCTAATGCAAACCACATAAAAGGGGATATATGTGATTATGATTGAAAATGAATATGAAAATAACAGTTATTAGATTACATTACTAAAATGCTGTATTTAATAAAATCATAAAAATTAGTCTTTCTCTTAATCATTTATTAAAAATTATGTTGAAAATAGCCATTTTCAGCTTAAAATCATAGATATCCAGAAGAGGTAAAACTGATCATCGGTTGCTATGGCAACCGATATATAACAACCAAAATTTTGCCATATTTTGTTTGTTTCATCAAGACTAGGAAGTGTGTGAAGTTTGAAGAAAATCCATGACCATGCGTGCCACACTCCCTATGTAAGAGTTTAAATAGTTACAGAGAACCAGTATTAAACTTTAAACCATTCTACATAAACACGCAAAGGATTTCCGTTAGTAAAAGATGTAAAACAATATCAATATTCAACCAGTGCTGCAACAAATACAACTTTCAAATAACTTTGAATATCTAAAAGATTTATGAACAAATTCAATGTTTTAGGTGTTATCATATATGACTATAAGAATATCACTAATACAGTCATAAAGCATAACACGTCAACTGACCCATATGTTTGTCAAATAGTCGGTTCGTTTACAGCACTACCATGTATGACCTATAATGGTTTACATTTATAAATTTTGACTTGGATGGAGAGTTGTCTCATTGGCACTCATACCACATCTTCTTATATCTATTCATCGTCGATTCTTTTCAAATTAAGAGTTGACACATTACATTTTAGAAGCTGTGGCATCTACAACTCAATACATAAAACACAGTAATACCCAATAACACGTGTTATCAGGACTCACTAGAAAGGCTTCCCATGTTCATAGTCAAGAAATCAGATAATGTGAAAATTACAGTTTATATAGAAGCAATTTACCCGGATGGTGAAATAAACAAATGCATAGTTTCAATTGTATCTTGCTAAGTTGGACAATACAATTTCAAGGCATATCGTTCCTGATTCAAGCTTGATTCTCGTTTTTCAATGCATAAAAACCAAACAAACATTCACACGGCAAGCGAAATTATAACATAACTAAATAATTTTTTGTCATAAAAGATATAAAATTAGAATGCCTTTACATAACTATGAAGAAGCCTTAAATTTAATGTTAATAGATATTAGACGATGTGGTATGAGTGCCAACGAGACAACTTTCCATCCAAGTCACAATTTGTAAACGCAAACCAATATAGGTCAAAGTACGGCCTTCAACACGGAGCCTTGGCTCACACCGAACAGCAAGCTATAAAGGGCCCCAAAAATGACTAATGTAAAACCATTCAAACAGGAAAACCAACGGTCTAATCTATATAAAAACGAGAAACGAGAAACACTTATGAACCACACCAACAAACGACAACCACTGAACATCAGGTTCCTACTTCATTTAACAGAACCGTGGACAGCAATTCCCATAAACAGCTATGCTTTATAAAATTAACGCTTCATACTTTAAACAATAAAGACTTGCAAAGAAGATACAAAGGTGAAGAAGTATGTAGAAATCACATAATAGAGACGTCAACAGGAGTAGCAAAGATTACAGTCCACTAAATATGTAATAGCATATGGAAAATAGTTCAAATTGAATTATCTTCCGTTTACCAGTAACAATCTTAACTAAAAAATAGCGTCCTCCTCAAACCACATTTACAAATACATTTTAAACAGTTATTTCGCTTTTTTAAAATTTTAATAGCGTACCTTAAACCTATTCAGATCAAATCGACTCATTCATTTTCTATAGCGATAAAAACAAAATTATACGTAGTTAGCATTTATGTTAGAATTATTGTCACAATTTTTACCACACAATGCCTCTCACGGCCACTTTATTACCCTCCCAAACGTATTTTTTCTATATGATTTAGCTCTTTTTAGCGCCCACCTGTCTAAAGCAGTCAGCTGTCACCTAATTTTCACACGACATCGTCATTTCAGCTTTAAACAGCGGTCATTTTTATGATTTTAACAACCAAAATATAATCATGACGAACAATATGTGTTCCACTCATTTTTTATTGAAAGACGTATCCTCGACTTACTTCGCCACGAATATTAACCATTTCGAATGTATCTTCAAATATAGAGCGTTGGAGTTCTCCATTTTTTATTAGTCTGCTCGCACGAATAATATCTCTACCGATTTAAACACTAAAACAATTTGCCTCGATCCCGCCAATGTGCGATGTCGAAATCGAAATTTTCTCGTAACCTCATTCAAAAGATTGCCCTTTCATACTTCCCATTACTGACTGCTTAAATCAGGTTTGACTGTAATAGCAATGTTAATTGGTTGATGGTACAAACTATAAGTGGGCCTAAAAAGAACGTCTATTTACAGTGTTAGGTCAACAGTGGCCTCAGGAGACATAATCTTTGTTTTAACATTGCTTTTTATGAATGTAATAGTAACTATAACAAATAAAATGAACCATTTTAATCACGCAAATACCGGAGTAAAGGGTATCTTTTGGACTGAGAGTCTGAGACGTTTTCATAAGGGTTCGTTTACTCAATTGTTAGTTTTCTATATTGTGTTTTGTGGACGTATTATTTTTTTCGTAGTTTGTCGTTTTTTGCCATGACGTAGTCAGCTTTTATCGACTTATGAGTTTTGAAGTCCCCTCGATATCGTTCACCTTAAAGCATTGGTACTGAACTTGTCGTAGTTGAGTAAATATATGCTATACTAGTATGTGTGTGCGCATAACAAGGGTTTTAGAACAAAAGTTTGGTATATTCTTTTAAAATATGCTCAAATCATAAAATGTGTTCCTGATTTGTCAAGTATTTTTAATAGCAGTATTATTCTTGTATTTTGTGATCGGGGTTATGATAAAATATGATCATAACAGACGTTGCATACTTTACATCGGAGAATTTATTGCAGATGATCCTTGTCTTAAAAGATCAGAAAAACAATGAAATTTCTACACACGTAAAATATTTCAACATTCAAAGATACAGGTAGTATGTGTTGTATTAACCTTTATTGGTCTTCAGTAGCTATTTGCGGCGCTCATCCCAGATTATGCAATATGGACATGTTCTTATGTACGTCATCATATGAATTCAAATGTCACAACTTAATCAATGCAACACAAACTTTAAAGAATCTGACCTGAGGGTCCATCCTTGTCATTGGTTCTGCAACAAATAAAACGTGTTTGTCTTGAACCCCACCCATATTTGATCATTTTTCCATTTGAAATTAATCCACCTTAAATTGAGAAAAACATTAAAATATCCCATCATTATTAATAAAGATGTCAGTGAGTTGCTAGACAACTCTCCATCCAAGTAACAATTTATAAAAGTAAACCACTATAGGTCAAGGTACGGCCTTCAACACAAAGCATTGGCTCACACCGAACAGCAAGCTATAAAGGGCCCCAAAAATTACTAGTGTAAAACCATTCAACCGGAAAACCAACGGTCTAATCTATATAAAACGAGAAACGAGAAACACGTATGAACTACATAAACAGACGACAACTACTGAACATCAGATTCCTGACTTAGGACAGGTGCAAACAATTGCAGCGGGTTTAAACGTTTTAATGGTACCAAACCTTCACCCTTATCTGAAACAATGGTGTAACATCAAAACATAGAAAGACACACTATAAAATATCAATTGAAATGGCTTAACTCAATCGATAAACGTAAATTAACATATAACATTATAATATGACGCAGGTTTTTCAAAAGTGATGATTTTCAAAATATTGTTTAACATTTCACAGTGGTATCATACTTTAACTTTTTTAAAACCTGTGTATTTACTTTTGACCTTAATTATTTATCCTATATATTTTTATTAACTTTGTATTTGCATTCAGGTATCACAGGTGAAATTTATTCGTTCATTGTGTGTTAATTTACGTTTTTTGATGGAGTTAAGCCTTCCAGTTGATATTTTATAATGTGTCTTCCTATATTGTGATGTTATACTATTGTTTCAGAAAAGGGAGAAGGTTTGGTACCATTAAAACGTTTAATCTCGCTGCAAATGTTTGCACCTGTCCTAAGTCAGGAATCTGATGTACAGTAGTTGTCGTCTGTTTATGTAGTTCATACGTGTTTCTCGTTTCTCGTTTTATATAGATTAGACCGTTGGTTTTCCCGTTTGAATGGTTTTACACTAGTAATTTTTGGGGCCCTTTATAGCTTGCTGTTTGGTGTGAGGCAATGCTCCGTGCTAAAGGCCGTACCTCGACCTATAATGGTTTACTTTTATAAATTGTTACTTGGATGGAGAGTTGTCTCATTGGCACTCATACCACATCTGCCTATATCTATGTGTTTATTTCAGATAACAAAAGGATGCATACTAATTGAATAAGGAAATAAAAGTCGGCACATCATTTAGAAATCAGGGTAGACATTTCGTCGCTACTTAATGCAGGAAACTAGCATACATCTAACTACTTTCTAAATCAAGGAATCGAAATCATAGTTTTAGAATCCGTCCTCTAGTATTAACATCAACAGATGAACAATGAAAATCTCTCGTCTTTATATTGGATGCCGAAACTTTACAATCAAAATCATTATAAAGAACGCTAGATAGCCAGGTCGTCAGTATGTTCGACGAAACATTTTTCCTAAGTTCTTACGATCATTCTTTCTACAGTGAAATATGGCCTTCATAAATATTGCGGTGAGGTATATTTGACACTTTATGCCTTTCAGATATAATTCTTAAAATTCTAAAAATCCATTACAAACTCTTCAATCACAATCTCAATTTTGCAGTATTATTCAAACTTTTTTCTGTGCTGTGCTAAACATTATTATTATCAAATGCTGATTTGAACAGAGCCTTTTCCTCAAAGGTGGGCATCGTAGATACAAATTTCTTGTTTAAGGTCAATGAATTAGTTGACCGCTACGACAAGTCTGTGTGTCAACTCAATATCAATAGGTTTGTGTACCCTTATATCATTTTATTCTAATCTGTATTTTATGTCAATCAATTTTGTCCTATTCCGATTGTGATATTTTAACTGAGTAAGGATTGGTATGACGGACGCACAGCAGCAGACGCTTACCCGGTCGACGCACCAGGTTTCGCTACTTTTAGAGTCCCTTCGATTCCTCGATTGTTTTTGTTACTTTGATTTGTCTTAATCGATTAATGACATTTGAACATTGGTAAACTGCTGTCACCGGGATATAGGACAAAAGAGGTAAGTAGAACTATAAAATTAAAACAATCATACTTTACATTACCTAAACAATAAAAAAAAGATTCAGTAACCACCCAATTAACCATTGAAAAACCTCTACAATGATTGGAAAGGTGTGTGTTATTATCACGTACATTAAACATTTACGTGACATGGAAATAAAAATTGATTTTAAAAAATGGAAATCTCCGAGCCGACAAGTCTTTATTTTAACTCCTATATAGCGTGTGCTTAGCGGAGAAGCAGTACATACATATTTTCATGTCTTTTGTTTGATCACGAAAGACCTCCCGAACTCGAGACGAGCACACTTCTAATATAACTATACATTCTTATCTTACGAGAATTATATATATATATATATGTATATGTAAAATAAAGATAGAATAGGTCTTATCTGTCAAACTATTCACAGTTTAAGTTCACAATAATGGACAAACTACAGTCTTTGATTATTGTTACTGGTATAATATTGACTAGGAATGCTGCTGCCTCGCCAGTTGAAGACACACAGGTGTATACATATCACGATGAGGTGTTAGAAACTATTCTCGTTAAGTTTCAATCTATGGAACGAGAATTGAAAGTGCTGAGATCAAAACTTAAATCCCAACAGGAAACAAGTAATAGAAAATTCGAAGCTGTGGTGGTTGAACTGAATAGACAAAACGATATTATTCAAAAACAAGATAATAAGATTCAGAGACTTTACAAAGTGCTTCTTGATAGTGAAATTAAACCACAGAAATCAACTTATAATAGGTCACAGGAATATACTACTCAACACCAATCTAGACTTCTGGTGGACAAGAGGAATACCGACGAGCGTATTTCTAAAAAGGAGAGAGAAACTCAAAAGCGTCTCTTAGGTATCGTTATCTACAATATTGAACCCATCAACAACTTTTTGTTAAATTATAATGTTTACACTGAATATTTTTTTATAAAGATAAGGTTATGATAATAATAAGGTTATAAGAATAAAGCCTAAAATGAACTGAGATTTGGAAAATAGAATGCAGTGCAAATACTTGCCTCTTCTTTAGTTTTCCACAAGTTCAGGGAAAACTAAAGCATGCACATGTTTATCGCAAAACAACTAACACTAATATAAAATGTATGCACACACTGAAACAAACTTTAAAAAAGTCAGTAAGTGTTCACACGAATGATTGAGACTCATTTTAGATAAAAAGTTTAAAAGAAAAACGGATTTCATTTTTTGAATCTGTGAATATATTTTAGAAAATATAGAAAATCTGAATGATCAGACCGTCGTTACAAAAACAAAAGCACGTCAATTACATAAGTGTACGACATTTTAAAGCTTAGGGAGGAGTTAAAAAATCAGATCTTCTCTAACATTATTAGACTGATTTCTAGTGTTAATTTTGTTTGTTTGTTCTAGGTATTACTTCCACAACGAGCCCTACAACATCTCCTGTAGCATTTTCTGCCTATTTCTCAACAAATGAAGTCCATTTAACAAGTCATCATACCCTTGTATTTGATGTAGTACAAACGAATACTGGAAACGGGTACAACAAACACTCTGGATCATTCATTGTACCGCGTGCTGGATTATATGTTTTCACTTGGACATTGATTACCGAATCATCTGGAGAAATTTGCACTAATCTTGTAATTAATGGTGTAAATAGCGGTTATAGCTACGCAAATGGCAATTGGCAGCAAACAACATCAATTGAAGTTATTCAAATGGAACAAGGCGATACAGTACTAGTGCGAACTAATAACTATTCGGGATGCAACCAGGCCGGATCGATAAAAAGCGACAAGTGGCGCCGCTCAAATTTTTCTGGATGGTTAATAGGATAAATGAATAAAGGATTTGGTTTTTTTATGATTTTCTTATATAATATATGGGTTACCATCCCTCACTGACAAATAATTAATATAGATTGAAAGATCGAAAAAATGTGAATATTATATGCCAATTATTGATAAAATTTCGGAAATGAATCTAAATTAGAAAATGTATTGGCCTCATGCATAGTTCTGATTCTGTGTCAGGGATTGGCTTAACTGTTGATCCTTTTTGATTTTATCAGCTCTTCAACAATTGTTTTATGCACTTGATTTTGAAATTTAGTGGAATTTTGCTATTTAGAACATACATAAAAATTCAAAATTCACCCCTGTGCATAACATATTACCGTTAGGGATATAACTATCACTGGGTCGATACCCTGCTGGCTTACTGGTGGTCACAGTTGATATCACTAGCTCAGTTGCCAGTAGTTCGGTGTTTTCCATATAAATATCAGATAGTGTTTTATCGAAATTTGCTGTAAAAAATGATGGAAATATTTTTAATTAAGGAATGTATCTATCGCATGCATCGCATTGACTTCTAGTCCGAAATTACCTATGGCTATTATTTATCAAATTAGAAAATACAGTTAACAAGGAAATATAGAAATATTTGAAAATCGCTCAGTATTATTTTGTGACGAACGTATATCGTAATGAAAGCTAAGTTTTGTGATAGAAATTTATTTTAAATACTAGAAAAATGCATTCCAGCTAATACTAGCATATGATTAAGGAAAAGAAATAGAAAAGAGTCACAACATTTATTGCCAGCATTTTCGTGTTTGAATTCATATAGCAACGAGTTTATATATAATTACTCATTTAAAATTCCTCCCAAATATCATCTCTATTGGGTACTTAATGTTTCATCGATGTGGTTAAAATGAAGACAGTGTTAACATTTACGCTGTATTTTAGGTTCGCTTTCAACACGAAAAAGGGCAATAGATTGACAATAAATGTTAATATCAGAATTCAGAGCAACAAGGACAAATTATTGGATCTAAAAGACTTTTGTTCATTTCTAATGTACAAGGATTTCCGATTAACACTGACAAATAAAATATGGCAGACAAAATAAATCAATTTCTGCAATGTAGTAAATCCTAAAAGAAAAGCATCAATGTTAATCAGAAATCTTTGCACATTAGAAATTAACTACAAATGTAATTACAAATGCAATAACTTAATCTTGATCTAGAAAAAGAGAGGCAAGAGATAACAAAGGGACATTCAAACTCATAAGTCGAAAATAAACTGACTATGCCATGGCAAAGCAACCCGAAAAAGACCAAAAGACAAACACCAGTAAACACAACACAACATAGAAAACTAAAGACAGAGCAACATAAACCCCACAAAAATGTGTGTGATCTAAGGTGCTCCGGAAGGGTAAGCAGATTCTGCTCCACACGTTGCACCCGTCGTGTTGTTCATGCAAGTACATGGGTCAACAATTTTATTTTATAATCAAAGATATGTGCATGTATAAATATCTTTTGTTGATACTTTAGTCTGAGAAAATACCACTTATGTTATATTTGTAATTCTGAGTACTCTTATATCAGTGCTTTGTGTCTATTGTTTTTATGTTAGTTGGTTAATTTGAACTTCATACCGGATTATTTATTAATTAGGTTAAACCATTTGAAACTGAATTTTACAGTTTGCTCTTTTGTAGGCTGTAACAGCACTGTCCCAGGTTTGGGGAGTGTTGAGGGTTTAAAAACATGTTTAATTAACCCCGCCACATTCTTATGTTCCTGTCCCTCGAAAGAAGCATGTTATTCAGGGTTTTTGTTGGTTCTTCTCTGTTATATTTGTTTTTCGTAAAATGTACTGCTAGGCCATAACTTTTTCTCGTTTGAATTATTTCATATTTTTAGTTTCGGGCCTTTTATGGTGGACTTTGACATTTTAAAGGCCATACGGTGACCTATAATTACTTTTATGTTCGTCATAATTGAAATTCTGGTAGAAAGTTATCTCATTGGCAATCACACCACATTTTCTTATTTTTATAAGATTACGTTAAGTAGTTCATAGTTTCATCTGCATAGGCAAGACAAGTACATATAGTTGTTTTGTATTCCATATTCTATAAGTTAATTATTTGAGAAATTTATAGATAATGATCAACCTAGACAGTCTTGATTGGAAGGTATTTGTTTAAATAACAAGTTTACTTGTTTTAATTATTCTATTAGTCAGAGTTAGGGGTTCCAGCAGGAGTACACTCTTTGCAATGCTTTATTTCATTATTTTTTTTTATTACCAATATTAACCACTATTTTGGCACCTTTACTTAATCTACAGCTTCAATTAAGTATCCCTGTAAATTAGTTATTGAATATGTAGGGAAAATATTAAATAAGATATATCTATAAAGCTAGATATTTTAATACATCAGAACAGTTCTACATAATAAAATGTTTACCGGAATACGGTACGTTTCTTCACCTATATTGTATATGATTTTAGTAACGCTTCATTGAATTGATGATGATCTTTGGTAGCATAGTCTCGGTTACCCAGACGCTTGAATTTTATAAATCAAACGTCTGGGTTATCGCAATGGTAAAAAATCTTATGTCAGATTTCTGTCAGAGATTCGGAACAATTTGGATTATTCCTGGACCTATGAAGAGTACCGATAGTATCCGAAATGATATTTTGACCCACAACAATCAAAATGGCAGCCTCCATGAGTGCTTGTTTTTATCAACTTCAAGCAAAGAAAGAACATCAACATGCAGTTAGCACATACGTGTTAAATGGTCATAGTTTCATTAGTGTGTTGCCAATAGAAAAAGGGGTTCCTGGAACCAAATATAATGAATCATTTTGGGGGTCGTTCCCAACCTGTACAATAGTCAAAATAATTATGATGCCTTGAAGGTTTATCTTAATATTTTTTTTGCTTTGATGCCATAAATATAGGATAGGCTAGTCCAAATAATTATGACGTCTTGAAAGGCTTTTTGATCTTTTTTCTTTGGTGCCTTCCTTCTTTCGCTAAACATTATTTTACATTTGTATGGAGCTTGTGTACCATACTTGGTCTTCTGTTCAGTCAATCCCCTTTGATTTAAAAGCCTTTAAACTGTATTTGTTTGTTACCGTGGTAATACTATTTTAAATATTATCCGTTTATATGAATATAGCGCTGCAAGTATACAACAGCTGTACAAGGTTTTATTTGATTTGATTGTGACCGCAGACTTTATTATAGTCAATTATTTACACTGTCACAGATGATTCAGCATTTAATGTAATAATGAATATGTTTTATTTTGTAGAGCAAAGCAGTATTGCATCTGGAACTATTATACTAACTTAGTATAATAGTCCCAGATTGCATTGATGTCAACTTTCTTCTTAGTAACTCATGATTTTATGTACTGTGCATATGTGTGAATTGTAGTCGTATGCCTTTATATAATATACTGAGTTGCACATCAATCAACAGAATTTCACCAGATTTTATTAGGCTGTGAATGGTTTAACAAAAAGAACAGGAAATTCTGATTATTTTATTTGCATGCCCTTCAATTTAACATAATTCTACATATAGCCACATCAAATGAGATGGTATTTGTTGACCTACCTTCTACTGTATTGTTGTTCATTGCAATTTTTTTAAACTTAAACTTGGACTTAAATCTTCCAACAAAAATGACTAGAGGCTTGATAGACTTACTACATGTAATTCAGTTTACATGTCACATTATGTACTACCGGTAGGTTATTACTTTTCCTAGTATATATAGTCAACTATTAAATCTGAAATGCTTAGTTTCATCTCAAAATAAAGAGAGGCGAAAGATACAAAAGACACATTCAAACTCATAAGTTGAAAATATACTGACAATGCCACGGCAAATAAAGAAAAAGACCAAAAGACAAACAACAGTATACCGGTACACAACAGAACGAAGAAAGCAACACAAACACAACCAAAAACTAAGGTTCACCTCAGGTGATCCTGACGGGCTAACAGATCCTTCTCCACATGCGACACCAATTATGTTACTCCTATATTTGTTTTTATTTTCTGAGGAGTTACTTGTTTGTTTGGTCAAGTGTTTTGGCTTATTTTTCATTATCATAGTTCCTAATAGCTTTTATGTATTATTACAATTTCCACGGTCTGCAATTAGATAGATAGCTGGGTAATTACAAATAAAGCCATAAAGGCATGCTTTCAAATTAATTGGTTTTGTTTCCCTTGACAGTCTGGAGCTTTTAGTTCAGTGGTTGTCGTTGGTTCATGTATGTCATTTTGTAATTGGTTAATTTATATTTTGTTATAAATTCGGCCTTCAGTTTCTCAATTGAATTGTTCACATCATTTTAATATGACTGGGCCTTTAATAGCAGACTATATGATATGAGTTTTCTCATTGTTGGAGGCTGCACAGTTGCCTATAATTGCTAACAGCCACTTTATTTGAACTTTGGTTGGTAATTGTCTCATTGGGAATCATACCTCATTTCCTTATTTTTTACACGTTATTTACTGGTAGTCCTTGTATGATTGTCAATTTTAGTTTATTTATATGTTTTTAAGTTTTGTATGCCGTCCGTTTTCACTGAACTAGTACACATTTTTGTTTAGGGACAGCTGAAGCGTGCCTCAGGGTGCTGGATTTTCTCGCTGTTTTGAAGAAGCATTGGTGTCCTTTGGCTGTTTTCTTCTCTTTGGTTGGGTTGTTGTCTCTTTGACACTTCCCATCTACATTCCCAATTTTATATATTCAAAACTCAAGTAGATTTTGTTATTCCTATCGGTCTTCTGACTGTCCAAAGTGGGCATTTGGAAAACTCCTAGATGGTCTTTTTGCCCATGACATAGACTGGAATGCCACTTATTTTATTCATCATAATAATTGAACATACAGTACCTTAGAAATATGAGTTAGTTTTACATGATGTTTTTTACATGTCAGAGCCTTATAAAGCTTATGCTATAGATTTGGTTCATTGTTGAAGGTTGAAGGTGACCTTTAATTGAATCCACAATATTTGAACTCTATCGGATATAAGTCTCAGTGGCAATCATGTCATATATCTATCTTACAATTTTAAGCGTTCAATGTAATGATTATTTTCAGAATCAAATTAATGTACACATGATAGTGCTCATTCTTCATTATCTTTGGGTTTAGTATAAATTAAAATGCAAATTTTAAGATGATAAAAGTGTTTCTAGTTTCAAATGGTTTTTTTTTATCCTTGGTGATATAGATTGTAAAACTAGTGGGTTAAAACAATGAAAACTAAATAAAATAATAAGGTACATCAAAATTATTTTCATGGTCTTGTGATAAAGTGCTTAAATGTACATTAAATTTTCTGAGTCTGTAAAATAATCAATCAAATATTGATTTGTTATTATTTCTACTATAAATATCAAAACTTACTCCAGTCTAGGATTCAAATATTATCTTTTCCTGATAATCCTATCACATACAGAATTAAAGAAATGATATACATGTATTAATAAACAAGAAACGTTTATCATGTATATGGAAAGGAATATGTATCTTAATTCACTAAAACACAATACAATGTTCTCCCAGGGCCTTTTAGCATCATGGTAATGTGATGCTATAATCTTAAATGTGATGCTATCTGAAGTGGTTTTCTTATAGATTATGTTATGGGTGTGATGCTATAATTTTAGAAACAAGATGGTATTTCAATTTCCTCTGTTTACCAGGATGCTAAATGAAATATCTGGGAGAACACTGACAATACTAATTATCTATAATTTAAAACTTTTAAAAGTACTTCCACTTCAATCAGCAATTGAAGTTTTTTGTCAATTGTTTTCAACATTCTACTCCAATATTAAAAACAATAAAGTCGTTCTAGAAAATCATACAACCCTTATATAAGAAATGCAATTTATTAAGAAATGAGAGGCATTGACGACCAAGATGATAATTTTCTGTGGACGCTGTAATGTATTATCATAATACAATATAATATGGACATCAACCACAATTGTTGCTCTAGTATAATATTGTAAGCACAGTTGGTCTCATGGTGTCTACTCTTGTTTCTTGATTTCCTCACTAGTATCTGAAAAGCAAAAGTAAAACTGTGGTAACTTATATTCAGACTATACAACATTTTTTGTTATAGATATCCTGAGGTGGCTAATTGTTATAACATGTATATGAGTGTTTTACATGTACAATTGATGATAGAAATATTCATATTTTTAAGGGTTTTACTCACAATTTTGTACCGAAATATTAAGGGAATGTTATTATAAGTATAGATGTTTGACAAAATACTCAGAACTATACAACTATCCTGGTAATTGTTACTAGTTTATAGGAAACAGAAATATGTATAATTACAAATTTATTTTCCTAAACCAAACTTTATATTTAATTTCATTGTGTAAATAATCTTTATTCTTTACCAAGTATGGCTAATTTACCAGCTTTGACAAAGTTACAGAATGACAGACAGTTATGAACTTTTCAGATATTAGCAGTTTATGCTTACTCTTCCACAACATCTGGTGAAACCTGGGTTTTAAGAGGGTTTGTATTGTGTTTGTAGTCCATAAAATAACTCTTAAACAGAGAAACATTCCTTTTGTTTTCAACACACCTATCTCGTGCATTTATTTCAATTTGTCTGGTTTTGTGCATTGGTTTTTTTAGACTTCTGCTTTCTGACTCTCAATTTAAAATATATATATATGTACTGGTTGTAAAAGGTATTATTTTGTTGGAGTAAATATCTGTAAGTGTTAACTTAATTATCTTAGTATATCAAAATTTACAGGATATCAAGCACAACAAGACGAGGCTATATTTAACCAAAATCTGGGTATAATCCATTATTATATTTTGCTAAACTAGCATACCATCACTGTATATTTTATTCCTATTCATTATAGGGTAACAACTGATAGAATCCAATTGAGAATTCCACTTACATTTTCTTTGCACTTAACCCCACCCTACATAGTAACTTTGGATCTCTAAGTGTCTTCCCTGGTCCCAATATGCATGCATGTATCTATTATTCTATTCTATCATCAGTATGATAAGTTTATCTAATGGAAAAGCCTTTAAAACAATATGTGTTACCTGTAAGATTAATTTGACATGTCACAATCGTCAGACCTGTTGTTTTTGCTTCTTCCAAGATGAAATACAAAATGTACTTGTATTGGATAGGAAAGTCTTACTGAAATATAATTTGCCTTAATTTAATAACATGCATTTTTATGAGGTCAATATATATATCTACCAGACTATACATTTTTAGAATGGAAGTAATTTTGCAAAGCTAAGAAACAAGTTCAAGTCAATATGCAAGGTTCAAAACATTTAGTCATACATGTACCGGTATCTGTTTTGGAATAAAACCAAAGAAATTATATTTTCTTATTGGCAATTCATGTCCTATTAATTAAAGGTACATTTTTTAAATTAAAACAAACCATTTGTACAAGATATTCAAGATATATTTCATATGATAAAAAAAGTTGCTTAGAAACAGAAGTAAAAATGTGATAAAACATATAGTGCAAGACATTAGTTAAGCTTACATATATGTCTGATGAACATGTCAGTAACTGCTAGTCAGGCTAGTAGTCCTTTGTTAATAATTTAAGTATCATTGTTATTTTGCTAAGTTTCTTTTTTACCTATTTTGACATTAGACTATGACTTCTTTTAAACTGAGATTTACTGTGCGTATTGCTGTGTGTGTTTTCTACATTGGCTAGAGGTATAGGGGAGGTTTGAGATCTCATAAAACATGTTTAACCCCAAATTTTGCACCTGTCCCAAGTCAGGAGCCTCTGGCCTTTGTTAGTGTTGTATGATTTTTAATTTTAGTTTATTCATATTTTTCTGATTCAAGTATGACGTTCATTTTCACTGAACTAGTACAATTTTTAAGGGCCAGCTGAAGCAAGCCTCAGGGTGCTGGATTTTCTCGCTGTGTTGAAGACCTATTGGAGGCCTTCGCCTGTTTTATGCTCTTTCATCAGGTTGTTGTGTCTGTGACATATTCCCCATTTTCATTCTCAATTTTCTTTTAATAATACAAATTACCCAATGACAGTCATTTATCTGTGAGGTCTCTTCATTCCTGTATATACATTTGCATATTGTTTGTTTTTCTGCAGCCATTCAATACAGACTATTGACCTGGAAAAGACTTTAATATGTCAGTATTTTACTATTTAAGATGCAACTAAATGCATATACTTTATGCTTAAATAGTAAGTTATAATATACTGTATACTGTTGGTCTGACATATTTTTATTTCATTCTCGATACTATTCAGCCTTTTCAGACAATAAACAATTGTAATAATGGTAAACCTGTATTTGTTTAATTGTTAATTTCACAAAGCTCAAGAACCTAAGCTTTCATACCTTTGTTTGAAATTGTATACAATTCAATGTGCAATCATAGAATTTCAAAATTATAACAATTGTAGCAAAGTCATCCTCTTAAACATGTTACAGGAATTTGTAATACTTTTGTTTATGTTTTCTGAGATGTATTTATAAAACAAATATGAGTTGCTTGTAGGGCACAACTCTTTATATTTTTATCATGGAAAATTGTCTCCATTTTATTGGATCATGTTTTGTGATTTTATAATAGGTGTGTAACTATTGGTATAATAATACACAGTCAGGAACAAT